>JAXQQM020068085.1:0-76718 GCA_034641835.2 Pinus albicaulis | reverse complement strand
GAAGGTCTTGTATAAGGATCATATGTAGGAAAAGAAATAGGAAAAGGAAAACAAAGAATAAACAATGCTTAATGAGATCATAGAAAAATTAAAGGTCTCTAAAATTCACAACGATAAACAACCACAATAGAAACGAGCATCTCAAACACCTGAAAGCGGTGTTAGAAGATCTACTAGGATAAGTAGACCCTGTGAATGATACTCTCATTCATTATATTATGTATTTTGACTGATTCTGGTGAACCATAAAGATATGAAAAATAAATGTAGGTAGAAACTAGGAAAAAGTGCGAGCAAGCCATGGAAGAAGAGATGGGCTCTTTGATGCATAACCAGACTTGGGACTTAGTCAAGTTGCCTATAGGTAAAATAAAATTTCAGAATAAATGGGTTTATAGGTTGAAGGAAGAACATGGAGGTAAACACATGTATAAGGCTAGACTCATGGTGAAGGGGTTTTCACAAAAGAAAGGTATAGACTTTGATGGTATTTTTCTCCTGTTGTTAAAATGAATTCAATCATAACTATTTTAAGTCTACTTGCAGTAGAATATTTGCATCTTGAGCAGTTAGATGTAAATACAACCTTTCTCCAAGGGGATTTTAAGGAAGAAATATATATGGAACATCCACAATGGTACAAGGTCAAAGGGAAGGAGAAATTAGTGTGCAAATTGAAGAAGAGCTTGTATGGCTTAAAATAGGCTCCAAGGCAGTGGTATCTAAATTTAAAATATGTATGTATGAACAAGGTTATCTTAGATGTCACTCTAACCATTGTGTTTATCTTAAAAATAAAAATTATGGAAACTATATTTTATTGCTACTATATGTAGATGACATGCTTATTTCAGGGTCTAACATGCCATAAATAAATATGCTCAAAGGAAAATTGGAAAATTCATTAGCAATGAAGGATGTTGGTTTTGCAAAACAAATCCTTGGTATGAGAATAACTAGAAACGCGGAAAATATCAAATTAACATTGTATCAGAGTGAGTACATAGAAAATGTGTTGGAAATATTTAATATGAAGAATGCAAAACCAGTTAGTACACCTTTGGCTATCTATTTCAAAATAAGGAGATGTGTCCCAAGACTCAGGAAGAGATGGATTATATGTGTAAAGTTCCATATGCATCAACAATTGGATGCTTAATGAATGTAATGGTATACACAAGGCCTAATAATTCACATGCAGTGGGAGTTGTAAGAAGGTATATGAAAAATCCAGGAAAAGAGCATTGGATTGTAGTGAAGTGGATTCTCAGGTATTTGAGAGGTATCACAAATCAAGCATTATTCTTTGGTGGTTCAAGCATTGTTGCACATGGATATGTTGATGAAAATATGGTAGGTGATAGATATAACATGAGGAGCACCATAGGGTATGTGTTTATTGTAGGTGGAACAACTGTCAGTTGGGTTTGAAAATTGAAAAATATTGTTGCACTTTCAACAACGGAAGCAAAGTATGTTGCTACTACAAAGGTTAGTAAATAAATGATTTGGTTACAAATTTTTATGGGTGAATTTGGAAATAAGTGGGAGACTGGCAGGTTATATAGTGACAACCATAGTGCCATTAATCTTGCAAATAACTAAATATTTCATTTTAATACTAAACATATACAACTCATGTACCATTTCATATGGTGAGTTTTGGAAGATGGAAAATTGAAGCTGGAAAAGATACACACCAACCATAATCCTGTAGATATGTTAACAAAGGTTGTAACCATGGAGAAACTAAGTTTCTTATCAGTATCAATTGGTCTTCAAGTAATATGATGCAGATGAAAAATAACCAGTTCCAAGGTGGAAGCATTGTCCAACAAGTAAAGCAACAATGGAGTTGCTATAATCAGTATCCAAGTGAAATATTGTTGAGTGTGGAGCTTGATTATCTTCCTAATTCAAAGGTCTTGTTTTAGCCGAGTGAATACCCTAGGAAGACTATACACCCTTTCACGCAAGGCTATTGGGGGGGGGCTTGTAAAATATTGTATTTTCGTAGTCAATCTCGACCATTTATTAGGTGTATTATTTGACGGTAGAAGTTATGTTAATTTAGGGTTTTTTCCCTAGAAGGAAACCCTTGGTTTATACGATGGAATTGTATTGCGACTGTGAATTATTATTCTGAGAGAGAAAGAGAGAGGATATTATGTGAGAGTGAAGAGGAAACTACAATGGATCTGTAGGTTGTATCTCTTCATTTTGTTGGATACTATAAAAGAAAGGACTAATTTTTTCTCCATGTGTTTCTTGTTTTATGCATTTTTTTGTTTTTGATTCCACAGTAATGCATGTGTTTCATTACTCTATTAACTATTTTCTAACATCTAGTAGGTATTGGTAAGGGATAGTAGAGACCTTTCTTCTTGTTACTAGGCTTACCAATACAACAAAGTACACATCCTCTCATATATCATGCTCAATATATTTTCATTCTAGCCCAGTACAAAGGCTTTTGTAAGTTGGAAATTATCTATGTCTCTCTTGTTTTATGTGTTTCTTTGTTTGTGTTTCCACAATATTGTATGTGTTTCATTACTCTATTAATTATTTTCTAACATTTAGTAGGTATTGGTAAGGGATAGAAGAGACCTTGCCTCTTGTTACTCGGCTTACCGATACAACAAAGTATACATCCTCTCATATATCATGCTCAATATAACTGCATTCTATTCTAGTACACATGCTTTCGTAAGTCAGAAACTATCTTCCCAACACCAAAATTTATTGCAACCTTAGAGTTGTGAGACTTTATGATAAGCTACAATCATTCCTCTTTAATACCATAACACTTGTCAAGATTGTTGAGTTTCCCATTTTCGAAATTATAACCAACCTTGTTATCACGGTTTTCCATGTAGTTTCTAAAACATCTCCTTAAATTCCTCATATTCCATGTATGCCTCTCTGTATGCATCATGGGTAAAAGGATCCATGTGCGTCATAATTCCCAAAGTTATAATATTACGGGTGGCCTTAAAAGAATGTATGTTGACCTATTTTTTATATCTTTCTTTCACTTCATGACTATATGAAATTTTTGTAAATGCCCATACACTTGAAATGTTTGGTTTGTTGTAGCTTATTCTAGACCTATAAATATTTTAGTTATTGGTGTTCTATGTGGATTATGGTCTCATTTCTCATCAAATAATGCTTCCACTTCTTGATAGCTTAAATCAAGGCATATAGTTCCTTGTCATAGGTATGGTAGTTGAGAAGAAACACATGAAATATTTCATAATGATAGCATGTAGGCATTTCCCCTTGCATCAAAATTTCTCCCATGGCATACCTACTTTCATCTATCTCCACTTTCAAAGGATTTGTAAGTTTGGTAATGTGAGAATTCATGATTGAATGATGCTTATTTTCAAATCATCAAAAGCCTTATGTTGGTTCTTACCCCACCCACTAGATACACTCCCCTCTCATTTTATGTTGTGGAGTGGTAGAGCTTCTACTAAAAAAGAAGCTATGAACTTCCACAAGTACTTTGCTACCCCAAAAAATCTCGCAATCTAAATTTGTAAGAGCAAGCCATTTCATTATGGCCTCCATATTTTTTGGGTCTATTTTGATCTCCCATACATCAATAAAATTAACCAAATACATCAAATACTATTGAAAATACTCATATTTGTTGAGTTTAGCCAACAACTAGTGTTTCTTCAGAGTCTCCAACACCCACATGATATATTAGATATGCTTCTCCTAGGTGGCACTATAAACTGATATATCATCAAAATATATTATAAAAAAAGAATATATATATATATATATATATATATATATATATATATATATATATATATATATATATATATATATATATATATATATATATATATATATATGGGTGTAATACACCATTCATCAGTCTCATAAACTTAGTTGTTTCATTACATAAAACAAGTGTCTTGATTAAACATTCGTACAAAGTTTTCTTTGTCTTGAAATTAGTCTTCCAGGTGTCTTCTTCCTTGACATGTACTTAGTGGTATTTAGATTTGAGATTCAACTTGGTGAATTACTAATAGATCATAAATACTTTGCAAAGGGTACCAATTCTTGAGTGCAACCGTGTTCAATTATATATATTTGATACACATTCACAAAGACCCATTCTTATTTGGTAAAATTATGTTAGGTAACCCATAAAGTGAGGTGCTTAGTTGAATCTCACATTTTTAAAATGGCTAATGCAACTGCTTCTTCAATTGATTTTCTTCCAAGACAAACTCTCTATATAACCCAATATTCATAAATTGGGAGTTGTTAATAATTGTATTTAATTCTCCACTTCCATCGTGGGTGGTATCCCTTTAGGCTCCTAGAACACTCCTATGTATTCTCATAGAAACTCCTACAATTGATTTTTCTAATCTTTAGTATACCTTTTCAATGATGCCTTTACACTTACTATTTCAACATCAAACTAACTTTCTCTTAAGAAAACATATTTCTTACTAGAACTAAACAAATTCTTAGCTTTGTCGACACTTACAAATGAGATATTTGACTTGGATTTATGCATATTGATGCTGTGGGACTTCCCATAATTAATTAGGTAGTACTATTTATCTCTCTGCATGAATATTGCATCCATCATAAACATGTAGGGGCTTCCAAACATTACACATACATCAAGGGGTACTACATCCAATTCCACTACATCAATAAAATCAATACTTACAAAAAAATTAATCGTATATTATTTTTCTACCTTGATATAGTGATATTTGTTTACCCATCCTAATGGATATGGGCTAGGATGATCATGAACGTCCAATCCAAAATTGTTGACCAAATCCATCACTATGAGATTAGCCTTTGAAGTGGAGTTGAAAAAAGCATCTATCTTGGTCTTCTTGACCTAGACCTTGACATGGAAGAGTTTAGCCACTATCCATATCTTCTTGGTGATGAAGGCTACTAAGATTTACCTTCTTCTACGCTGATGTGCATAAAATATTTTCATCCACATAGTACCTGATTTAGACATGATTACTTGAATCAATGGCTAAAATATTCCCTTTCTTTGCATCCTTCTCATAGTTCTTAGGGTTCAAATATGGATGTATTTTCCAACACTTTTCCTCAATGTGACAAAAAATATTGCAATGGTTACAATGGTTGTTGTGATATTTACACTAATGTGTGGTGGTTGTCTTCTTCTTATCCTCATGTGCTTTATACTTCTTCAGCCCCTCCTTGGAACCTTTATAATGGTCTCTCTACTTGAAACCACTTGGTTTCCCTTTCTTGTGGAATTTTCTTTCCATATAATGTGGTTTTACACATGCCTCATCCAATGTCCTTGGCTTGAAAATCATCATTTGGTTTCATAGATGACTATGTAGACTACCCAAATACGTGAGGAGTAAAACTTAGTTCTTGAGAGAGATACCCTACATGATGGCTATCTTTCTTAAATAGATGATGTACCCATGTATACTTTACCCTTTCCTTTTCCTGAATTAGTGCCATAAGATCCATTATTCCTCTACATGCCCAATAAGGTAGAATTGACAGTTAATTATGGTTTTCAAGTCATCCCACCTAGTTACTATAGGATCACCCTCTAGCTTAAGTGTTCAAGATATATTTTCCACTAGGTTAAAGAATGGTCCTCTAACTTTAGTTTGTAAAATGATAGCTTTTGTTCTGTCATTTATATGGTGAAAATGATAGCATAAGTGTCCTCAGACACACAAATTTTATTAATCAAGGGACAAAAATTTACATAATATATGCAAGAGCTTACAAAAATATCTCAACACTCTTGCATGAGGAAAAAAATAACCGTATGTCCTAAACTAAATTTGTTATGAACAACTTACCACAAATGACAATTTTCCACTTACAATAAATGTAATACCAAAAATTTTCCTTTTTTTTGTATGAAGTTCATCTTAATATTACTATAGTGTGGTAGGATACATTTTTTGGGATGATACGTTTGGCTTGCCCATGGGGAAACCAGACCATGCATACATCCATGTTTTCTTTAAATTATACACAATCAGCCTAAGAATGACATCCAGCATGAAGAAAATTCTAGTCTCACGTTCTTATCTCTAATATTTGATGTAACACATTCAAGATTTAGAATTGGTACTAATGTTAAACTGACAATCCAGGTTTTCACAACCCTAAGCCTTTAAAAACTCAACAATTCGAAGAGAACATTAGACCTCTCAAATCCTCCAAGATGTGGTGAGGTTCAATTTCTGCATCAGGCCTCTCAGGGAGGTTTGATCTTTCCATCATCATTGGTATACAATCATTAGGTTTGATTTCATCACACGTTGCCCTTAGCAGATTCGGGATTTTCCTTGACCATCGTGTTCCCCAGAAAATCTTATTCAAATCCAATCCTATGTTTGATAGAAAATCTGGCATCTTATTCCCTTCACGCTTAATATGCAACAGAGGAGTTCCCTCTATTTGTGTTAGTGCCTTGACCACTCACTCAATCCTGCATAAGCCTCCAACTATTAACAATTTTTTGAATAATAGTGTCAGATTGAATTTTTTAGGATTGTTATGATGAGCTTTGAGTCCCCCTCGATTACGAGCTGGTGGAAGTGACGTTGCTTGGCTAATTTTAAACCTTGTTCTAATCCTCAAAGCTCCATTGTGTTGTTTTTTTTAACTCTTAATTTCTCCATATATATATGAAAAATGTCTCCTTGCTCATTCTTGAAGGTGCCTCAATTTCTATTCGGGCCCAAGTTCCCCTTAGAAGCTCCATCGAAATTATGTTTAACAAAATCAAAAGGCAGTGTGGACCATTCAACATGACTTGTCTTCCTTACCTGAGCTTGTTTGTTAGCTTTCCTTGTCTCTAAAGCCTTCAACCCAAGGTTGGATAAGATGAAATTTTTAGACTCAGTAGACTCCCAATCCTTGGAATCCCAAAGGGTAAGATCAATATTTTCATTCAACATCTTTAGATTTTGATCCCAAACTACTCCTAGCCCTCTAGAGGGGTAATTGAAGATCATGTAGTTCCCTTCCTTCCAAAGGGACCAAAGGATAAAAACCAGCAATAGAGCCCAGGCCTTGTTTAAAATAGGAGTGGAGTGTGAAGGTGTTGGTTAATTAACCAGAAGCTCCTTAATTCTAGACCAGCCTTGAGGAGGAATTCCAAAGGCATTGTGGAGATTCATCCAGATTTATTTTGTGTAATCACTATCAAGAAAGAGATTATCATAATTCTACTCTTTCAAGAAGAAAATATGGAAAACCGAGGGTCCTATGAATCCTTGCTGCTACAACTTATCCCAAGTGAGTGTTTTCTATTTGAGCAGCAACCAAAGGAATAGAGAAATTTTTGGCCAATTTTTTAGTTTCCACAAGTGCTTCCATTGATCGATGGCCTTTGGGAGAAGATTTATAATTAACAGTTGGCTTTCTTCCTCAATTCTAAATTTACTTGAAGGCCGATATCCCCACCTGAGCACATCATTTCTCTCATGCATCTCAATGTTGAGATTGGTTAAATGTTTTGAGATAAACTTATAAGACTCTGCGAGGCATGGAGATAGGAGGGGGGTGAAATCACTCCATTTTCTCCACCCAATGGGAGGGTCCTGCTCGGTCCTATAATCGCAAAGTGCTAGAGGTCCCCTGCTAGCGAGATTATATTTTAGAGAGTTTATATGGAAAAAAGAAAAGAGTTTTCGCCACAAGTTCTAGGAATCCTCCCAAAATAAAGTGTATTTTCCATTATGTTCCTCCCAGAAGCTATGTTCCTGTACCAAAGTTTTTTTGTGACATGCCGAGTTCTAGATGCGTGAGCCTAGAAATATATTGAAGAATCTAACTAATTGATTAGTTGTGATTCCAGGAGCATACTTGTTAGACCAATACTACCCCCATTGAGAATCAGGACCTTTTATCCATCTCCACTAAACTTTGGCAGAGAGTATATGAATCATAATTTGCGGATCTCTGAGGCCCAAGCCTCCATAGTGTTTGGGAAAACATAGCTTATCCTAGGTCACTAAGTCCCATTTTTTTCCCCTGCTGGGTCCTCCCCATAGGAATGAATGTTGTATGCTGTAGAGTTTGCTGAGAAATACCTTTGTAGTAGCCAAAGCAGAGAGAAAATAACTAGGCATAGATTTCAAAACTGAATTTAGAATAGTCATCCTGCCTACCAAATTGAGAGCCCTGAAGGTCAAGGATGAGGGTTTTGATTCAAATTTCAATATGAGGTTTTCCCAGATTGAAAGTTTTAGGGGGTTGACAGTTAATGGAGCCCCCATATAAGTATAAGGAAGGGAGCCTATTTTGAAGCCCTTAAGGCAGGAAATATGGGTATGCACTTCCACTAGGGTATTGAAAAATAATATTTGGGATTTGGTTCCATTGATATAGGTGATAGAGGCTAAAGAGAAGAGATCCAAAGTATTTTTGAATTCTAGCACTTCTTTAAGTGAGGGTTTTCCCATTAGCATTGTGTCATCCACAAATTGTTGATGGGAAGAATGCACTAAATTATAACCCACAGCGATACCAAAAATTTTACTAGAGGCTAAGGCTTGGTTGAGAGACTGACCTAGTCCTTCTATAACTAACTGGCAGATATAAGGAGAGATATGATCCCCTTTCTAGATCCCTCTAGTGGGTGAGAAGGTGGGGGAGGGAGAACCATTTATAAGGACAGAGAAGAAGACCTTGTTTATTAGAGACATGACCTAGTGGATCCAAAACTCATTAAATTGAAAGTAGAGAGAATATGATAGATAAATTGCCAACTAATTTTGTCGAATGCTTTCAACATGTTAAGTTTAATTAACATACCTAGAATTTTTTGTGGCCTTTAGAGTATGGAGATTCTATTGAATGAGAATTAAGTTGTCTAAGATTCGATGCCCCTCCACATATCTAGTCTGCTCTACGGATATGATGGTAGGCAGGACCAACTTCAACCTATTTGCAATAGTTTTAGAAACAATATTATAGATTACGTTACATAGGGTAGTGCATGAAATGCATTTAGAAATTTTGCTTTCTGATATTTAGGCATAAGAGAGATGAAGGTGGCATCTAATTGTAAGAGGAGAGAGAAGGTACAATGAGATTTTTGTACAACTTTCCAGACATCATACCCCAAGATGTGCCAACAATCCTGATAGAATTCAATTGTTAAGCCATCAAGGTCGGATGCCTTGTTTTTTGGCATGCTCATAAAAATATCTTCTACTTCCCTAAAGGACACTTTCTGAGATAAGAGTGTGTTCTACTCTTCCGACACCAATTTCAAAATATTATGAATAATTTTATTAATTTCAGCCCTTCTATCATTAACTGGTTCCGTCAGCAGAGTTTGGAAGTAATTGACCATTGTTGCTCAGATTTCATCCTACTCTTCCAATATTTGTTGAGAGTAATCTTGAATGAAATGGATCTTACTTTGTTGCCTATATTGTATCATAGATCTAGGGAATAATTGTGTGTTTTTTTCACCTTCTTGCAGCCATGTTATTCTAGATTTTTTCTTATAAAAAATTTCCTCCTGTTGTAGCCTTTCCCCATGTTGTTGTGCTAATTCCTTTTCTTTAATCTCCTCTGTTCCACCCTCTACTATAATTATTTTCTACACCTGTCCCATGTCATTCTCAATATTTCTTTTTGCTTCTTCAATGTTCCCAAATTCCATAATGTTCCATGCTTTCAAGTTTTTCTTGATTAATTTCATCCTTTGTTGAAAGCGAAACATTATTCCTCCCTACATGGCTGATGATTCCAACCACCATTTTTCCATGTTTGAAGCAAAATTTGGATTTCGAAGCCAGAACGCTTCAAACCCGAAAGGTTTGTTGTGGGGAGTGCTAGATCATTTTAGCATAATTCTAATGGGCCAATGGTCAGAGTCGTGGCTAGGAAAAATGATTTCTTATGCACCCAAGTTTGTCAAATATAGGGATTATGATGCCAAGAAGTGGTCCAATATGCAAGCCACTTGTTTCCCCCCCCCCCCCCCCCCTTCAATTGTTCCAAGTATGGGAGCCATTTTGGGTAGGGATATCCACCAACTTGGGATCCTCTATGAAGGATTTGAACTGAGTGGCTTCTTCATCTAGTCTTCTGACACCTCCCTTTTTTTTCAGTCAAAGACCTGATCATGTTGAAGTCACCTCCTAGGATCCACTTTGCTTCTCCTATTAGTTGGGCCAAAGATTGCAATTTTTCCAAAATATGCCTCTTATCTTGAGGCGCATTGGGGCCATATATATTTGAGATGAATACCGCTTGGGAGGAGCCCATGGGATTAAAAATAGTAGTAATAATTTGGGGGAATGAAAGAGAGTCCTTCAAAACCATTATGGATGGATCTAAAGGATGGCCAACCTACCTGATGCCCCCATTTCACAATGAATTAAGAATTCACAGTTCTTCCAAAATGAGGACACTATATTCTTTAGTGTTTCAAAGTTTCATTTAGTTTCCTATAGTAGCATGATATATGGATTTTCTTGTTGGAGTTTACTTCTGAGGAGCCTTCTTTTGATTTTTCCATTGAGGCCCCAAATATTCGAAGAAATAATATTCATCATTTGGGGGTGGGATGAAAATGTGTAATAATGGGAGCTACCATACCCATATTAACAAGATATTCCCCCAGGTCTAGAAGATGTTTCCCATTTTTTTTTCGCCTTTTTTTCTTAAATATTTTAGAACTACTAATTGATCCTAAAGAGAATTTTGTTTTATTCCTTGCTATGAACTAATTGTCTTGAGAGAGGAATCATTACCTTGATTTTTGACTCAGTTTAGCAGGAGATCTTGATGTCTCATGTATGCCCTTTCTACCATTTTCACTTGATCCTTTGGGAGAGAGAGTCTGGGTCCTTGGATTACCATTCCTATGCTATCTGCTGAAATTTTACATCGTGCAACTCCGGATCCAAGATGTCCTCTTCCTCCATTGGGGTTGGGGATTCTTCATCTTTCATTGAGGTACCATCCCCAAACTTGTGTTGGTGTTCTGTGATTGTACTACATTTCTCATTAGTAGTTTCCCCCTTGGCTGCATCGTGTTTAGAATGATTCTCCTCCTCTGTTGGGGCTTGAGGATTGTCCTCTGGGAGATTCTGTAGAATGTCAAATTGGTTCTCCTCTTGTTGTTCTTTCTTCTGTTGTTCTAGTATGACTTGATAATAGTTGTATAAGTGGCCATATTCATGGCATTGTATGCATCAGAAAGGTATTTTTTCATAATCAATGGCATGCTCCTAGATGATTTCCTCACAACTCAGTAAGATACTTTCCAAAAAAGTCTTAGTGAGATCCATGTACACATAAATACGTGCATACGAAGAGTAACATCCTACCTTAGTGGTTTCTGAAAAAATTATATGATCTCCTAATTTCTTTCCAATATAAGCTAGAATCTATGGATCCCAATACTCCTGCAGCAACGAATATAAGCGAATCCACACTGGAAGGGTTGATAATTCTTCTTTCTCAGGGTTAAATCTAGGCATTATGGTTTTAAGAAAAATCTTGTTGCATTCATGAAGTAAGGGCCTCCTTGGAAGATTTCATCTTTATCCTTTATATCATTGAAAATGACTGTAAAAAATCATTTTAGCCCAAGCTTGAGCTCTAGATCTACCTTTAGGCACCATTTTTTCCTTATTTGGTTTATTAGAACCCTTTCTGAAGGCCATGACCCTACAAATTTTCCTATCAGGGTGTATCCCTTCATGTGAAAAACCTTAGCACAAAGCTTTTCCCCCTAGATTTCTAGAAGGGTTTTAGCCTTAGTTGATGGTCTACACGACCCATTTGACCCCTTAGTTAGTTTTCCATTCTTGTTAGCTTGAGATTGATCATCGACCCCCTTCTGTGCCCCCTCCAGGGAAGAAGAGATGGTGGGTGGGTCCTTTCTTGAGTTTCTTGGCTGTGGGCTTGAACTACAAGCCGAGAGGAGAGGAGGTTTCCCGACTAATATGTTTTGAAAGGAGGGGCCGCCATCCCCTCTGGGATTGGCCATACCAATCTCCAACTATCTGTAGCACAATCCAAGTTGTCGGGGTTGAAGAGCCAATCTATAACAAAAAACCTATTGGGGAAAGGAAAATAACTTTGTAAACACCTTTGATTACATCAATATCACAATTTTATTAACTTTAGTACCAAGCAACAAATTACTTTCTAGATCTACTAATAATATATAAGATCTACTAATAATATAGAAAAAATTAACTACATGAAAATATATTTCTAATCCAAAGTATTTTTTAATCATACTATCTAACTTTCCCCCCTTTGATCCAAAATTACTTTGAAAAAATACCAATTTCTTCTCTAAACTTAATGAATTTGATCTTTCTAAGTGGTTTTGTGAATATTTATGTGATCTGATCTTCTGAAGGACAATAATTCAGTTTTTTGACACCCTTTACAATGAGTCCTGATGTAATGATATTTGGTGTTGACATGCTTCTTTTTCAAATGAAAAAACTAGATTTTTTGGAAGCTTAATGGATATTTTATTGTAAATAAATAATGAGGTGGATTCTCATAGATGAATTCCAAAATTCTATAAAATTATACGTAACTGGAAAATATCAAATGTCGCTTCCCATGTTGAAATATATTCTTAATCTCATGAATAATTTTATATTGTAGTCTGCTTCGTACAACTCCAAGAAATTGTTTTCGATCCCATATTCATCAAACAACATGATGTTTATGCCTTATCATCGAATTTCCCAACAAAATCTACATTTGAATATGCAACAAGTGCAAAACCCTTACTCTTTTTGTATAACGGGCCATAATATTTCGTACCTTGGATATAACTAAGAACCCGTTGTGCTTCATTCTAGTGACTCTCCATTCATTCTTGCATAAATATTGAGATAATATTGAATACATTTAATAAATTTGGATGATTAGTTGGAAGTTTTAAAATTTTCTCCATTGGGGTCAGAATATACTTGTAATCTATCATGCAAAATCTTTTCAATAGTTCAGATGCATATTTTATTGACTAATAAAAATTTTATTTGAATGTTGGAATACTTCAAATCGAAGATAATAATGAAACAATCTCATATGTGTCATCTTGAATCCAACCTATAATTCTTGTTTCACCTGTAAAATATGATACTAATTATTTCGAGAAAGGATCAAATCATCCACATACATTACCAATATCACCATATTTTCATCCTATTGATGCACATATAAAGTATCATCTGATTCACTTAGTTTAAATATTACTTTATGAAGATAATCATCCATTTTAGCATACCAAGCTCTGGAAGCTTGTTTCAATCCATATAAATCCTTGATTAATTTACACATAGTATGTTCCTAATATTTAACCTAAAAAAAGGACCCCAAGTCATATAGACTTATTCCAACAAGTCTTCATTGAGTAAGGCCCTTTAAACATCCATCTGATGTAATTTCCATCGTTTTTGAGTTTCCAAAACAAATACCATTATGATTGTATTCCATTTTGATTTTGGTGCAAATTTTTCTTCATAGTCAATCCCTTCTTGATCTGAAAAACCCTTTGCCACGAGTCTTGCTTTATAGTTTCCAATCATTCCATCTGGTTTATACTTGATTCTGTAAACCCATTTGCAATCGATGAGTTTGACATTTGGAGGAAAACCAAAAAGTTTCCAAGTACCATTTTCAATCACTGAATTATATTCATCAGTCATTACTTTTTTCCATTCTTAATGTTTTACAACCTCTTTGAAAGTTGATGGTTTACAAAAATTAGTTGTTACTAAGGAAAATTTTTATTCTACCCTAGCACCACTTCCTATTTTGTTAATTTCATATGGATGAAAATATTTCATAATTTCTTGGCCCCACTTTGGAAATTGATGTTGACTACATTGAGGATTTGAACCATTACCATTGTGAAAAAAATGATTGATATGAATGGAAACTATGCATTGTTCTGAAGTATCAATTTCCTTCATTGGAATGCTATGAACTTATCTTTCATGAAGAATCAAAAAACTTTTTGACGAATATTTAGAGAAATTTTTTTATGAAGAATAATCATCTGTTGTTGGTAAATTCAAATCAATTTCAAACGATTATTCTTTTTGTATCATGTTTTTCTCTTTATTGACTTGTTTTTCCATTTTTCAAGAAGGCTTTGAATTTGTGTAGCACTTTTCTTTCTATTTTTTTTAATATGGCATCTTTACTTTAAATAAATTTACCATTGGATTAAATATGATATATTTTATTCTCCTCAGAATATCCAATCATCATACACTTCATGTTTCTTGAGTCTAGCTTAATTATGTTTTTCTTACAATCTAAAGCATAGAGAATTGAACCAAAAACTTGAAGATGTTTAACTTTTGGTTTAAACCTATGTTATTCTTCATATGGGGTGATTCCATCCAAAGAAGCAATGAGAGATCAATTTCTTAAAACAACTGCGATATGTACTGCTTCATCCCAATATGAGGCACTTAAGCCTTTGAAATTAAACAATGATCTCACCATTCTTAACAAATTTATGTTCATCCTTCTTGTTACTCAATTTTTCTATGAAGTATAAGAACTTTTGAATTTCCTTCTAATCCCCTTATCTATACAATATTTTCAAAATTTATTTGAAGTGAATTCCCCACCATTATATGTCCTTAATGTTCTTATCTTTTCTTTGCTTTTTTTTTTCAACCAAATTATGAAAAGTATAATAGTTTTCAAATGTTTCTAACTTTTATTTCAAAAAATACACCCAATTCATTTTATTAAAGTCGTTAATGAAAAGAAAAAACTATTTGCATACACATGTTTGCTCTCCATGATCCTATAGGAAATGTACCTCTACTATGTTTCCCATAAATGCAAGCTCCAAAATTTGTATTATCCTTTTTAAAAATAGGTAGTCCTTTAACCATACACTTTTTTTGTAGTTGAGAGAGACTGTCAAAGTTTAAATGCCCATAGCGTACATATCTTAATCTAATGGGTGAAATATATGAACTTATAGGTCTTGCAAAATATTTCTTTCCAGGAATGACTTTTCCTTTTAATATTAGAAGCCTCACATCTTCATAACATGTCATGATTTTCACTAGTCCATATTCCATGATAATTTGATGTCCTACTTGGTGAACCAATACTAAGGACAACAAGTTATTTTGAACGTTCGTACATAGAAAAAATTTGAAATCATTCTCTCTCCAATGCTAAGAAGAAATATTTTCACAATACCTTTTCCATGAGGTGTATGTTCTGCATCATCAACCAATAAGATTGAGTTGATCTTAAATTCTTGAAATTCCCAAAATAATTCATTTCTAAATGTCATGTGCTGAGTGGACCCTATATCCAATATCCATGCATCTTTATAATCACTATTGAAAGATAAATTGGATACAAAAACACTCAATTTTGTATCTTGAAGAGAAGAGAACATATATTAAGAATTATCATCCTCCTAATCATTCGCATATTGTGTGGAAGTAGAAGGTTTCTTAAATTTTGAGATCCTATCAGTTGGTGTCAGACAATATTTTGCATAATGACCAACTCTGTTGCAACGTATGCATACAACTTGACTTAAGTCTCAACACCATCCATATTGATAATTACGATTAGGAGGCATTTAAGATTAAATTCTTCTAAAATTATTTGATCGTTGTTGAAACTTAATTCTTGCTCTTCCTCTTTCTTGACTGTGTCCTCTTCCATAAATATTTTCTCTTCTGTGATTGTTTTCTCTACCATGATTCCTTTATGTTCTTTGACTTATGCCTTTACCTTGTCCTCTATAATACCATTGATTTTTTATTTCCTCGTCCTCTATTATTCACTTGAATTCCTCTTCCTCTTGAAATTTTAGTTGATGACTTACTTGAGCTTGTACCTTCCAAAGGAATACACCTTCAATTGTTTTTTTCTTATTTCCAAATTTTTTATCATGTAGAGATAACATGTCACACAATTTATCAAATTTTGTCTTGTCCAATATTCCTGTCAACTGTAAAGTCTCCAAAAAGTGTTTATAAGAGGATGTAAATCCTACAATTAAAGTTGTTACCATCAAAATATCTTCTATAACAATAAATCTCGAATTATTGATTTCTTCTTAAGTCTTGAAATGTATTCAAGTACATATCATCATTCAAACAATTGTTTTTAAAGAACCTTTAATTTAAGATCCACCCAAATGTTTTTAGGTTGTGTATCAAAAGGATCTCTAAAAAATTTCCAAGCATCTAAAGCATTCTCTATATGAACATATATTTTTTCATTTACAAAGGATTTTATTAATGCCAATGTTTTTTCATCCTTAAGTTTCTACTTAGCTAGAGAATCAATAATAGTGGATTTACTAGGTTTTACATCACCATTGCATATGTCTTTCCATAACTCATTATAAATTATATTTTTTTCTATATGATTTTTCCATGTTTTATAGTTCTTTGAGTCTTGAAGATTTTCAGTCTCATAAAACAAATTAATAAGCTTTGACATTGTGAATGTTGTGCGATAAATCAAGAAAAGAGGCAAGTACCACACAAGGAAAATAAGATGAACACACCACAAATTGCACAAAAAAAAAGACTATTGGGGCTTGGCCTTGACCCTCATATAATCACTTGAAAAAAAAAAAAAATTGATTGAGTTTTGCACATGGCTCTAATCAATTAGTATTTTTTTTTACAATGATGGCTTCTTGAAACTTTCAAAATTTGACCTTAAAAACATGTTTTTTCCTTCAATTACATAAATTTTTATAATTTTCCCCTCAAAAGGAATGCTCCACATTAAAAAATATATATATATTCTCCCTTTTGAGCTAAATCAAATAAAATAACAACTTGAAAAAAATAATACTTTCATACATTTAGCACTAGATGAACACTCCCTTTTTGGGAGATCACATTAATGACAATTCCCAATAATTAGTAACATATCCTTGTATATTCGTGACTAGTTGCATTTTCAATTCCAAAGTGGAAAGGAATTCGGTGCAACTCAATGTAATGACCGCATATATCCTTGAAAGAATTTGGTGCAACTATGTTCTTCAAAATTGTTTCGATCAAGCTGTGGTGTTTCCTATGTGGAGTCCTACTTTCATAATTTCAAGTCAAAATTACCAGGAAAGTGTTTAGAAGTCAAGAAAAATAGTGTTGTTCACCTTTCCATTGAACAATGAAAATTAGATATTTCATGCAGATTATTTAGAAGATGGTCACTATTCAGTCCAAAGTACTTTCAACACAAGGCACCTTTCAAGAGACCAATGGGAATATTTTCATCACAGTTAGTTACTTTTAAGAAACAAAAATTTCTATCTGTTGTTTCTCCTGAAGAACATGCTTCATCTAGTGGTTTGAAAGAAGATTAAGAACTACAAGTTCCTACAAAGGACATTGTTAAGGATATCAAAGTTTCTTATAATCATGAGGTATTACATCAGACAAATAATTTTGATGGAATATCAGGTTTTCTTGCTCTCAGTGGAGGTAATCACAAACATATCAAAGAAGGGGAGTTAAGTTCGACATCATCTGAGGAAGGGATTGCAATAATCCCCAAGGTGACAAAAATATTGAAAAATCATGCCAATAATCCCTATCTAGGTTAATGTATGAACAACAATAGTGAGACGAAAGTACACAGGTGGGACTAAGTATAGATTTCAAGTGAAATTTAGATCGCGTTGACATATTTCTCTCTACGTTCCTACACAGTTTGAGTTTGATGCCCAGAAAGAGTTATATTTTTCTATTATATATTATTTTGGGCCATTATGCATTAATTGAAATGCTTAGAGGTTTCTAGATCATCGCGGGATTAAATCTCAGCACCTATAGATGAGCAGAGTTTGACATCGCGAAATCAAATTAGCAAGGGAGGTTTATTTCATATCATGGTAAATAGTAAGGGAAAACAATGGAAATTCATAGAGACAATTGAGTTATAGATTGGCCTTAAGAATTATGATCCTGAAAAAGGACAAGCAATTCAATGAATCTGTGAAGTTGTGGTAATGTGAACGAAGCTAGCTAGGCAGATGTTAGAAAAAATGATCCCAATTTTGAATAGAGGGCCAAAATGACACAAAAATTTTAATTTTCCTTTTTTTTTAACAAGAATCTTGATGGTGTTGGACCTGCCAACATTCAGGGGATCTCCCTGATATGAAGTCCCAACTAGACCTCACACCATTTGGAGTAGGAGTTCCAACAGTGGGGTATTTAATGATATCTCTTGGATTGTGTTGAGGCCTCAGAATTCCACTACCAAAACATGGGGGAAAACCATCCAGTCCAGACCTTAAAGCAGCTCCTTTTCCGTTTGGTGTAGTGGCTCCGACTGGGGATAATGGGACCAATTTCCCAATAAGGATGATTTTGAGGGTGTTGTGAATATAGCATGCAAATGGATAATTATTTTAACCTATATGCATCTATCTAAACTATTTAATCTAATATATACCCCGGGTGTTTTTCCTTTATGCGATCTAAAATGATATCTTTCAATTGTCAGTAATATAGATCATTTAACAGCTGAAAGAGATGAAAATTATGTAAAATGGTTCTTCTAGGAAATTAGTTTACATAGAAGAATTGTGAAAGAAATATCGCATTTATCAGTGTGATTACATATTCAATAAGAAACCATAGCCAAATATTAGAACATAAGTGCATGTAATATTTATATATGATGACTTTTCAAATGTATAATGCAATAAAAAGATGAATGTCAATCTATGAAGTAAGACTTAATACAAGTGAATAGAAGTACCATATGTACGAAGTTCTACTCATGTAAACTGACAGCAATGAATCTGCTCCTTCTCACTTTCAAGCAATTTAAAGAGTACAGTAGTGCAACATCAGTTAAACAGCTTTAATTGTGAAAAGATAACAGATGTGTTCCATTAATTCATCAAAGCACTCACAAACTTACAATAGTGCATTATTTGAAAATGTTTTTGACAAATTTTCAGACCCTTATCTAAATGTATGAAAAGGGTTTAAATACTAAACTAACTATAAACTAAAATAGATTATTACAAAAATATAGAGGAGGTTTCAAACAACCTTCCTCATAAATCTAACTTAAACTACAATCTAGGAAACCAGACTAACAACTCTTATTTATGAGTCTTGCCCTTTCTTCTAAATGTGGTCATGAAGTTGAAAAATATCTAACATTTCTTTGAGTTGAGCTGGCTATGATATCCTTGATCTGATCTTTCCCTTGAAAATAGCGTTTGAGAGTACTGACTGGGATCTCTTTGTTGAATCTGTAAGAGACTGCAGAGTCTGATGCTGATGATAAGGTTTGATCAGAAAATTCCAATAATTTTCTTGATCAAACTTATTTACCTTTTTAATATTTTTTTCCTGTGTATCTTCTCTCTGCTTCCACTGTGTTCCCACCTGTCTTGTTTCTGAGAACACATCGGACATGTTCTCCTTGAGAAGTTCTACTCTAGACAGTTTTTCACACATAGATTCAATAATCTCACTTGATATCTTGGATGTCTCCGCTACTGCTTTCTCTACCTGTTTGATTTGCACTTCCCATTCTCTGAATAGAATTTCTTTATGAATCTTACCTACTTGAGGTATATTAGCTTCCTTCCCCAAATCTGATACTTGCCATTGGATGTGTTCTTAAATTTTCTTCTCAAGTATTTCACAACCAAGTCTCTGGATTGCTGTCTGTTGGATTACTATTTTATTTGAATCACAATAAGAGTCAATTATAGAAGCTTGATGACAAAACACTTCTTGTTCTTCCTTTAACTTAGTGTTTAAATCCAGTGCTTCTTTGATAAATTTCTCTAATTGTGATTGGCTTTGTAAATTGGTCATTGCTACTTCCAGTTGTGCTTGTTTTTCATTAATCTCTATCTGATGCTCCAATTTGAGGCTTTCAACATCTTTATGAAATTGGGCTGTGTTTACTTTGACTTTCTCACTGGAATTAGATTTCTCTTCATTCAACAACTTATCTAGTTCTTGTACTCTGGCTACCTTTTGTTTTAGTAACAATCTAACCTTAGTAGCTTTATCAACAATAGCAGTAGCATATGCCCCTGCATACTATGATAATTTGGTTAGATGTTTAGTAGGGTCATCTAAGGAATCTTTCCATAATACATCAACTGATTCATCTGTTGGCTTTGAAATTGTTTCATCAATTCTCCTCCTTTTGTTTCTTTTAACTACATCCTTATAACTAGGACTATAGAAAATATCCAATGAAGGAATATCTTCAATTTGTAGAACTATCTTATCTATAGGGTAGGCCGGTATGATTTCTTTATCATGCATTGTTGGAACTCTTTGTAGTGGATTAATAGTTTCCACTATCTTCTAGGAATGTTCAAGTGTCTGAAAACTAGTTGCCTAATCAATATTGGGATTCTCTTTAGGAGTTTTTATTGCTTCAGAAAAATCCTTCCATTCATCTATAATATCTTTTGTTTGTGGTGAACTGGACTGATCTAGTATATTATGACTATGTTAAACTTCTTGAGAAACTAATTATGTTCCATTATTTCTATTTTCCTCAAGCATCTCTATCTCATGGATTACTTCGTCAATTATCTTTTCCGAGCTTTACTTTTTAGATTCGGATTCATTTTCAGAGTGATCTGAATTATGAGATTGCTGTTGTGACTGACCTGGTTCATCTTCAGATATATATTTTACTTCAACATCCAAGTTGATATTTGGAGTGTTTTTGTTGTCATCTTCAATAGTTAACAAATTGAGAGGGAATTTCTCTATTCTCTTGTTTCTGCACATTTGGAAAGCTTCAAAATCATCTCAACTTAGTTGGTTGGATGCATACTTGATAATTTCTGAAAATTTTTCCATGCCCTGGAAGAGATCATCAAATCCATATTTATCCTTTACAAAAGGCTTTAACTTAAGATTTGTGATGTAATTTTTAATTACATCATTTAGATCATATAACCTTTTTGGAATTACTGCCAATTTCAATAAATGAATGTTGGAAACTTCCTTGTAAGTATGGTTTATGTCAAACAGTGCAAAAGTGCCACACTGTATAGGGTAATTAGGCCAAATAACCTTTTTAGAATCTTTCAGTTGTTTCGTGACACCATTAACAAGTTAATAGGCTATTTCTCTTGCAAGTAACTTATCAGGGACGTAATAGGGTAAAACATGGGGAGAAGCATAACTCCCAAATACTCTAATATATGTAAAATTCTCCTTTGCAAACCATCTAGCTACAGAAAGAATGTCTGCATTGGCTCCTTCAGAAACCCTAAGAGCCTTTTTATTGAAAATCATCTGGTGCATAGGAAATATGACTCCGTAACATATTTTATAGAAGTGTAGGTGGAAGTCTGAATCCCAGGGTTCTTTGTGGTGAATGTGAATTGGGGTAGGGTCTTGGGTAGTCCATTTCCATCCCACGGTAGGAAAACTAGAAGTAAAACAGATAGCGTCCATGACATAGGCAGACATATAAAAGGGAGGTATTTCTCTGAATGAAATACTCCTTTTATTCCTATATTCGTTAATGTGTTTGGCTATATTATCAGATAAGATATTTTCCCAATTCAAGATTGATGAATTGACGATTGTGTCAACTAGGGGAACCCATTCTATTGAGAATCTAGTGCTATCAGGTTTGGAAAATATCTACATAACATACTGGTAGCATAATAGTAAGGATTAGGAATTTGGGTAATTGGGTATGTACCAAGCTTATCTCGCTTCAACTTCCCCTGTTCCTCCTTCCATTCTTTGATGACTTTGATAACATCTGGATGTTCTCCTCTAAAGCTTTGCAAAAATTCTTTGTCATATTTCTACTGCGGGGGTGGTAGATGATACATTGACGTTAAATATTCTGCCCTAAAAGAGCCCATAGTTTCTCCCTTAGAATTCTTTAACATTCTATCTTCAATGTCTAAGTGATCAATTACCCACTTAACCATGTCTTTGTAAGGGAGAATCTTTGGTCTTGAAGTTATCCTGTGGACGTATGAGCATGCAACATCAAAAATAGTTGCGTTGGAGGTAGATGTCATGCATGTTTAAGAAACTTTGGTTATCACCTTTGGTTCTTCGCTTCTAAAAGGCCTCCCATGTCGAACTGCCACAATATTTGTTGGAGACGGTATCTAAAAATAAGGGAGACATTTCTATATCTTCAGTAGACGACGTCTGAGAAATATCTTTGCCCTTTTTTCTCATTTTACTCTTCCTCAATACATTAACTGGTTTCCTAAAAACAGAGCGAATTTTACAATTATAGAGAATCAAAGAGATAAATCTATCATTTATTTCAAACACACACAAGAAGATATAAATCTATAAGGATATAAAATCAATCATCAATCATAATCTCTGAATTAATATCTCATACACCTTCACGCGTAAAATATATCAATCACTTTAAAGTTGTTAAGATCTTGAATTTCATTTTGATATGACACAAGTTACTTCACATGCTTGATCCATTAAATTTCGTCGGTTCACATATCGCAAGTCATAATTTATAACCATTTGTAACACTTACCCTTAAAGGCTGTGAAATCCGATCTGTACAAATCGCAGCTCGTAACTTTTATAGGATAACAATTTGGTGTATGTTATAAGTTGTGCAAAATGCGAATTGTGCTTTTGAAAAACTTAATTGAATGTGATTTCCGAAGGTTTTATATTCATTACTTTATTTTCTCGTCGATTCCGCGAAGTCGCAACTTATATCGATTTTCTTTTAATGTTTTTGATTGATTAAGTGAGGTGCGATGCAATAAAGTTAATATAACAGTAATTGAAGTTTTTGCAAAGTTCAAACATATCTTCGGAAAAGTCGAGCGCATATTGAGGTTCACACATTTTAAAGTTTATGAGTCTTTGAAATTCATAAGATATGTGATTTGCGATGCGCTCAAGCAAAATAAAGCGGAAAAATTTAAAAGAAAATATTTATTTCCTAAGTTTTTTGTTTAGAAAATTAAAAGAATTTCCTATTTATTTCTAAAGGGTCCCTATTTATAAAAATAAATGGGGGGTTGTTGTATAGCACAACAATTGGTGATTCACTTGGGCGAACCAGATATATCTGATAAAAAATTTTGAAATTTACAAGCTTTTTAGAAAATAAAAAATAGTTGTAGGAATTGAATTTCAAATAAATAATATCTTACTAAGCAATGAAAGTTTCTCTTATTCACTATTCATAAGAATTTCTCTATTAAATATATAAGTATGAAAATCTATATCAGTCCTTACTTAGTTTAAAAGGATAAAGTAGGTGGCCTTTACAGATCAGCTTTATAAAAATTTACTCTTTTATCACAGATAGAGCCTCTGTTCCAATAATCAATTTAAGCTTTTGGCAGGGTTACCTTTTACCCAGCAATGATTCATTGTCCCATCCAGTATTTCTTATCATTTTCAGAAGTAAATTCTAACCTTTGAGAATTTTCTTGTATATATTATTTTATTTACTTAAAAGCCATTGTCTTGGCTTGGCAACCAAATGATGACAATGACACTCACTAGTAGTAATTAATTTGATCAAGTTGGCTCTTGATTATACCCCTTGTCCTTTTGATATAATCTCAAGTCGTTACCCCGTTTTGGTAGGCAGTATTGGTAATGTCAGTTTAACTATTTCCTTATGAACATGGTAAACAAGCTTGTGATGAGACTTATTATCTTTTAAGTCTTTCTTTTGATCATAATTTTTTTCTTTCTTTTTTTTAATTCCTTTCAAAAATTTATAATTTTTCTCGGATGGGATGAATCATTGGTCTTTTTAAGATTCTAGATGATAATTTTGAGTTTCAGATTTCTTTTCTATAAACAAGTCTTTACTATGTTAAAGTTTCTTTTCTTGACTAATAATAGAATATTCATGCTATATAAAGATGAGAGTTCATCAAAGAATAAATGATTTCAGCGAAATTCCATTTTTCAGAGAAATAAAATCAATTTGTCTTTCTAAATCTTCTGATTATTTCCTTAACGCTTTTTTTATTTTTATAAAAAAAAAAAATCAAAGAAAATCATCTGAGATTATATTTGAAAAGCCAAATATTAATACTAAGCAACTTTTATTTTCTTAAAAAAAAAGACACTAGTATACAAGGATAGAAGGGGTTACCTTCTATGAGAAACATTTTTTTTAAATTTGCCCATTAATAGGCAACAAATCCATTTTTCCTAATAAATCTTGCAATAAAAATGTTGATGGGCCTATTTCTTCAATTGTTTAAAATGGACCTAGCCAAAGTTTTTGTAGCTTCGTGTGTTTACCTTTTTCCTCATGCGCTTTGTCCCATTTCAATACCAAATCACCAATTTGAAAATTCTTTAGAGTGACATAAGTTGAATCAAACGAGGCTTTTATTATCTGTTGATGATGAGCGTGAGTTTTTTTGGATCTTTCTCTTTCTTCTTATAACTTAATAATTTGACCTTGTCTAAGTTGTAAAGAAGAAGTAGGAGTTTCATCAATGAATTGAACTAAGGAAAGAGAGGGAATAATTATGTTGGTGGGAAGTACCACTTCTTTTCCATAGACAAGATTGAATGGAGAAGTACCAATAGAAGTTTTTTGAGTTATTCGATCTGCCCAAAGAGAAAAAATTAATGTCTTATGCCAATTTCTTTGATTCTGATCAACAGTTATTTTGATTATTCTAATCAGGTTCTTGTTTGTGGATTCTTCCAAACCATTTCCTTGTTGATAATAATTTGCATAATATTTTATTTTAAAACCTCTTTTAATGGCATATTCTATCATAGCAGTTCCAGAGAAACAATATGCATTATCAAACATCAAAGCAGTAGGTAAGCCAAACCTGGTTATGATATTCTAGTCAATGAAATCAATGATATTTTCTGAATTAGCTACTTTTAATGGAATTTTTTCCACCCATTTGGTAAAGTAATATGTATCTATGAGAATATATCTATGTTGTTGCAAGAGTTAGGAACAATCTCACCAATTATATTTAATCCCCATTTCTCAAATGGTTTTTCAATATTGATTGGTTGTAATGGGAATGTTGGCTTTCTTTTTCTTCCAGATGTGCTTTGGCATACTTTAAATTTTCTTGTATATTCATGGACATCTTTGAAAAGTGTAGGCGAATAGTAACCTGCATGCAGGATCTTATGTGATTTTGTATTTCCTCCAAAATGTCCTCCAGCTGGTCCATCATGGAGTTCCTCTAAGACCTTCTCTGCTTCAGATTTTTCTAAGCATCTTAGAAGTATAGAATCGCAATTTCTTTTAAATAACACATCTTTGTCTAACTCATATTGTTTAGCTTTTAATCGAAGAGCTTGTTTTGTCTTGTAACTAATATGATTTGGAACATATCCATTCTTCAAATAAAATATAAGATCAGCATATTGCGACTCTGAATCATTGAGGCTTACCTCTAATATTTGCACATGATTACCTAAATCTTCTTCTGCTGGAAAATGTGATGCTCCTATAATCATTCTGCAAAAACCTTGACCTCTAATGATTTTAGAGGGTTTAATTTCTACATCATATTCTTGTAACGCAGTACCTAGTTAGCTCTTTTTTCTCCTAATTCTTTCTACATCAAAAGTTGTCTTACTGCAGAAAATGGCACTATGATTTTTGTATGAGACTTTGGGAAAAAAGGTCTAAAATGTTTTATGGCCTTAAAAACAGCAAATGCTTGCTTTTCAACAGATGTGTAATTCAGTTCTGCACCTTGTAAATTTGAACTAAAGAATGATATCAGTGCTTTTATTTGTTGGTCATTCAACTGTGTTAAAACATTTTCATATGATGTATCCGATGAAAAAGTGTATAATATAAATGGATTAAGAAAATTGGGGGTGGTTAGGAATGGAGCATTGACAATTGACAGTTTAATCAATTCAAATGCTTCTCTTTGATTATTTCCCCATTTAAAGACATAATTTTTCTTAATCATGTTCTACGACGGTAAAACTATTTGAGAAAAATCAGGGACAAATCTCTTAACAAAATTAATTTTCCCAAGGAAATATTGCATGGTTTTCTTGTTATGAGGGAAAGAAATTCGTTTAATTTCATCAATTCTTTCAGGATCAATATAGATACCATTTTTTGACATAATAAATCCTAAAAAATTTCCTTATTCTAAATAAAAAAATGATTTCTTTGGATTTAATGAAATGCCATACCTTTTGCATCGCTCAAAGACTTGCTTTAGGTCATTCACATGATGAGTTACTTGTTTAGAGAAGACAGTAATGTCATCTAAATAAATAACTATTTTTTTATTTATAAGTCCCCTAAAAGCTATGTCCATGGCTCTTTCAAAAGTGGCACCTACATTAATTAATCCAAAAGGCATTTTTTGATAAGCATAAGTTCCCCACTTAGTTCTGAATGTAGTTTTCAATCTATCATCTAGATGAACGAGAATCTGATTGTAACCTAAAAATCCATCTATAAAATACATGAGCTCAAAACCAGCTACTTTCTGCAATACTTGTTCCATGGTTGGTAATGGAAAATTGTCCTTCTGACAAGCTTTGTTTAAATTTCTAAAATCAATGCAAATTCTAATATCACCATTCTTCTTCCTGACAGGTACCAAATTTGATACCCATTTAGAATGTCTGACTTGAAAGATTATTTTTTCCTTGAGGAGTTTATTCAATTCAGTTTTAATTTTATTTTCCAAGTTTGGATGAATCTTTCTCAATTTCTGTTGTATGGGCTTTTCCTTTGAGATCATAGGAATCATGTGTTGAATTATAGAAGTATCTTATGTTTTAAGATCAGTATAATCCCAAGCAAAGACACTTTTGTACATCCTAAACAATCTGATGAATGATAAGCTTTCTTCGAAAGATAGACCAAGACCTAGATTTACATTTTGAGGCTTTTCTTCACTTTCTAGATTAACTAACTCAAATCTTAAGGTAGAAATTTCTGTTTTTGAGTTAGTTACTCTTTTAAACCTGTCCTTTAGATCGTATAAGTATTCTAACTTGAAAACATATTTGGGAATAGGATTTTCTGTTGAAAATTTGGTTACCGAGATGGTTCCCCAAGGCTTTGATCTTTGGCCTAGGGAAAAGTGTCCAAAAGAATTTAATTTTCTCCTAAAGTGACTTTATAATTTTATAAAGTCAAATTCAATTTTAAAGTGACTTTATGATAAAGTTGCTGAAAGTTCTAATTTTAAAGTGACTTTAAGTGATGTTATTAAAGTCTAATTTTAAAGTGACTTTAATAAAGTCAATGTAAAATTAGAAAGGAAAAGTGACTCGGAAATAAAATGACTAAGTGGGTCTTTATTAAAGTGGGGTGAATTAAAATAGAACGTGATTTAAATGACCATTTAATCTCAAATTTCCCAGATCTCAATCTTGTCATTCCATTGGATTTAGGGATTCTCAAAATTCACTTAGGGTTAGGTTAAAGGAGGGAAAGGAGGAAAGGTCATTCATTCTTTCATGAGTAGATTGGGAGAAGGAGAGAAGGGAGAACTGAGAGATTTTTCTCGAGCAGTTGAGAAGAAGGAGGGCGTAGTAAGAGATTTCAGCAAAGGCAGAGCCATGGCACACATACCGAAAGGCAGTAACTAGACAACAAAGGAGAGGCGTTGTTTCCAAGCAAGAGGCACAAATCGAGGAAGAGGCACAGCAGTTAAGCACGCACTCCAAGGCACAAAAATCGTGCACGTTTTTCAAGGAAGACGGTGGTTGCTGGCTTCTTCGGCACAAAAATCGAGGAAGAGGACAACATCTATAGCTCTATTTTTTGGCACAAATTTCGAGAGAGATTGTCGGCTGTACCAGGCATGTACCGAGACAATGCTACCATGTTTTTGGGCACGCTTCTCGAGGTGGTCGTACATCATTTAATGCTGTCCTGCGTCGTAAATCTTCTTCGTCACACACGACGCAGCACACCGAAGCGTGTGCAAACACGGAAATCGACAAGTCCGTAAACTGTCATTTGAATTTTTTTTTATGAGTTTTTCCGTTTCAACGTAAAAAGCAATATTCAGAAAAATAAAAGAGAAGTTTTCTAACCCAAGGTTTTCCTGCCGCTTGTAGGGGTTTTTCAGGGTCATGTTGACCCAAAACATCCGTGTTAAAATGTGAATGACTGCTTTAGGCTTACACCTATTTCTATTTTCTTGATTCGTAAATTTTCCAATTTGTGTTTTTAAAGAAAATCATTTTCCGTTTATTGGACGTAAGGATATGGGAAAGGGCATTTTAACTATTTGGAGAAATAAGGTGAAACCGAAAACCGTGGTGGAAAACAAGAAATTTCTACATGGTATCGTAGCTCGAGGTCAGTTACCAGATGCTGAAGGAAACATTAAATTGCTAATTTTTTCTTTCACTCGTAAAATTCCACAAGTCGATTTTTCACACACAAAATTTTTATCTTTACTACAAAGAAAGGTTATTTTTCATTAGGACAACAGGATGTCATTGGGATTGAGGGTGGAGGATAGGTTGATGGGAATACCAATTATGTGCCGTTTGGAATGAGAGAATGCAGTAGTATCTTTGAGGGAGTGCGTGTCCGGGATATCATGAAACCATACCACACATGCTGTACCGTTAATGTGCCTACCGATGTTGTTCAGCTTGCGTATACATAATAGAAAGAACAACAAGTGGCAAGAGACCGATCCTAGATGGAACAAAAGACCATTGCATTCCTCATGGGAGAGGAAAGAGAAATGCTCATGAGATGGGACAAAGATTGTCCAATCTCTACCGCAGTACCAATGAGAACTCTAAATGGTCCTAAAGGAGAAGTCAAAAACCATTAAGATGGGTAAGACTTATAGTACCGGATATCTCACAAAGATTACCATGTGAGAGATGAGTTGGCAAGAATTGGAGAGGTCATTCAACCCACTAAGTTGGTGTGGATAGCAAGCATCGGTTTCCCGCCTTGATGAACTTTGCCGATGGGTTTTTGTGCACGTGAGACCCTTCTCACATGGGAGAGGTTTTGGGATGATTGCATTCGCAAAGAGATCGTGGAAAGGTCACTAAAGGGCCGAAGCCGCCTTGAGTAGGATGAGGTCGTATAATCACAGCAGAGGCAAGAAAGGGAAAAGGCAAGAAGCAAGCCCACAAGCAATGGTGGGGGCAAAGGCAAAGGTAAAGGTAAACAGTAACACATGTAAGGACTATTCCAAGGTGAAGTATTGGAATTTTCTAAGATGGGACATTATGCAACAGGTGTCCAGGAGAAGAAGAAGAAGAAGGGGAAGAAACTGTAGTAGCATGGCGCATCGCAGCAGGTTGAGGATTTTGCGTATCACTTTGAGACAGTGAGCTTGGGTTCATTGCGTGTGAGTCCCTTCAGTGTGATTACCTCGCTGTTGCAGGTTCGCAGGGAGCATGCATTTCCCCGATTAGAAGGCCGGGACACTCCCCGGTATCCGGGGTATGGGGACAAGGCTTCTGGCCGCCGCGCACGGTGAGTCCGTGAGTACTTCCCGCAGCCTCTTCGCAGAGTGGCACCGACACAGAGTTAGTACCGCACAGCGAAACAGCAGAGTGCTCGTGTGGGAACACCGACATTTCGTAGAGTCTAAACCTCCTTGAAGGTGTCGATGTTCTTTATGTGCCGTGATGAGGAAGAACCTCATCCATCTCAAACCTTGGAGTGACAGAGTGACATGAGAGGCCTGCCTGCGGGAGGACAGTGTCAAGGGGTATCCTTGTGGGCGCTTCTGCACCGATTCGGCCTAGAGTGATAGGTGTACGCCATGCAAAAGGTGTACAAGTTTGCATTTCACCTTTTGGCATCGTAGCAAGAGCACCGCCGCGTAGCTACTGCCCGAGTCAGGTGAGATTTTTGGCACCGTAGGATGGGGCATATGTATCATGGAGCTTTGAGACCCTTGCAGGAGACCGACGTTGTGTGCCGCATTTCCGCATCGATCACTTCGATACTTGCGCAGGATGTGAGCGTGACAAGAGAAAGCGACCGGGATGTTTGATTTGATTCATTCCGATGTGAGCGTCTGATGTCTCATGTTTCCTTGAGTGGATATGAGTACTCATGTTTTATTCACTGAGCATCACTTCCAGAGGACTCGGATTTATTTCTGAAGCACGTAGCGAGGCCCCGGCGGTTTCGGTGAGTTCGTAGCTCTCAGGAGACAATGCATGTGTGCCCAAGATCAAGTCCCCGAGGTCGGACAATGGAGGAGAGTACACCCTTGGAGAGTTTGTTGACTATTGTGGAGGCAGGCATTAGAGGGAGTCACTAAGTTTCATGTCTCAAAGAACCGTGTCATGGAGAGGAACAATGCATCCAATTATGGGTCACAAAGCCATGTTACATGATCGTGCTGCCATTGTTTTTGTAAGCAGAGGCCTCGCAACACACCGTTTATTTGTAGAACAGAGTTCGCATCATGCCTTGGGGCATATGGCTCCGGGGAGGAGGCTTTTTTTCTCAAATAGTGTTCGATATTGGTCATCTTCGTATCTTTTGGTGTATCACATACTCCTACATACCCAAGGAGAAGAGGACTGAAACTAGAGCCCACCGCGCGTGAAGGTTGGTATCTTTGTGGGCTACAGCGAGACCTCAAAGGCCTTTCGGATTTACATTCCCGCACAAGAGGAAAGTTGTCAAAGCGGGATGTGAAGTTCGGTGAGGATAGGGCCTTAAGAGGTCACGCAGTTAGAGTATCTAGATAAGCGACTCCCTAAAGAAGAAATTTCTAGGCCGATCACAAAGATCCAAAGCAAGTGGGTGATTAGGAGGCATCCTGGAGGCGATTCATGAAGACAACAAACTGGCCAAGAGCAAGTGGCCTGGCGGTAGCCAGGGTGGTGCTTCGGCAGCATGCGCAGCAGCTTCATCAGGAGTCCACCGATGGACAACACACAGAGCCCCGGCCTTTCTACAAATGAAAGTGTGCGTATGACAAGAGACAGACAATCAAGAGTTCAAAGCCCCCGATGATGATGAGGAGGAGAGTTTCATTCTCCAATGGGAGAAGTATGTCGTGGAAGAGGAAGCCTGCGGGTTTCGTGACACCTCGAGAGAGGCCACATCCGTTGTCGGGCCCAAGAGGTCGGTCGTAGAGAGCAGCATCACCTCGAGAGGCCGAGCTTACACAGCAATGGCCACGCATCCCTGACTCGGCGCCTTCAGCTATGAGGAGGCAAACAGCTAGCGTCTCTGAGAGAGGCCATGAGGATTATTCTTCTATCATGAAGAATGATGTTTGGGAGGTGTGGTGCTTAGGCCCGAGGGAAAATCCATGGTTACTTCCGCATGGCTTTATACATGTAAAGACACGAAATGTAGCATTGAGAAATTAAAAACAGGTTTGTACAGAGGGTTCTCCCCAGGAGGGAGCCACGAGGAGACCGCCCCGTGGCCCGATATATTTTATTCGCTCCATTATATCGATAGCAACAGTAGATGGTTGAAGATCCACCGTATGGATGTGAAGACCGTATTCTTAATGGCTTCACATGAGGAGGGGTACATTGAGCACTATTGTGGCGCTGAGGTGCACAAGACATCCCCATGTGTGCGTAATCGAAGAAGGTTCTTTATGGCTCGAAGCAAGCTCCCGCAGCTTGGCACCCGTGACAGGATACCGCAGAGATGGGTTTCACAAAGAGTGAGGAAGATCCGAACCCTTTAATATATTGTGACAAAGAGAGACTTCCCCCATTCGGTGTTGTATGTGGATGACTTAGTCATTACGCGCAGAGAGAGACCTTATAGAGCACCGCAAGAGAGATTCGAAAAGGAGTCGATATGAAGGACATCGGCTTGATGCGACGACTCTGTTTGGAGGTGTGGCAAGGAGGAGGGGTGTTTCTTCCCCGTGTGGAAGCATATTGTGACATCCCGTGACCCACATGAGGATTGTAGACCCATGCCGACACCGATGATCACCAACCGGAAGAAGCCTATGCTCGGATTCCGAGTTGCCGGATCCCACATTGCAAAGCATAAATTTCGATTGGTTCTTGATGTATTCGTCAATACCACCGTATATTTGTTTTGCGCTTCAACACGATGAGTCACGATGTGTAAGCCTAGGAAGGTTCAATAAAATGTTACTGCGGTACTTTTCAGTAACAAAGGATTATGGTCTAGACTACGGTGCATGGGGATGGAGGAGATTGGTGTTACACCGATTCCTGACGGCGGTGTCGTGCTTCTCCGATAGAAAGAGCACTCTGTGTCGCCGTTTTGGGTTGTCTTGTGAGGAAGTCATGGTTCGAAATCGTAAAGGCACGTAGCATTGATTTCGCCGGAAGCAGTATATGGCGGTGCCCGCCTAGCTAGTTGTGAGGCCATCTAGCTTCGACAAGATGTCGTTTGGCTTATTCGTCGGCTCGTTGAAACCTTCGTTGACGCATCGTGATAATCGTAGTGCTGCATTAAACTCGTCGCAGAATCTAGTATTTCATGATAGGTCAAAGCATATCGGGATCAAATATCATTTCACCGCATCATGTTCGAAGGGAGTCGTGGTGCTTTGAGTATATTCCCACCGATGAGAAGGTTGCGTATATTCTCACCAAAGCCTTACCACTTGGGCAAGCATGTCTACTTGGTAGACACAAGATGGTGTGGTGAGGACACTGCTCGGTAAGAGGGAGTGTTGAACTTGTTACCGTAGGACAAAGTGGTTCCCTAAGGCTTGAATCTCGGCCTAGGGAAAAGTGTCCAAAAGAATTTAATTTTCTCCTAAAGTGACTTTATAATTTTATAAAGTTAACTTAATTTTAAAGTGACTTTAAGTGATATATGATGTCTAATTTAAAGTAATTTTAATAAAAGTCAACAAAATTATAAAGGAAAAGTGACTTTTGAAATAAATGACCATGGGTCTTTATTAAAGTGGGGTGAATTAAAAGAAAGTGAGATTTAAATGACCATTTAATCTCAAAATTTCAGATCTCAGTCTCATTTATCCATTGATTTAGGACTTCAAAAGTCAGCTTTAGGGTTAGGTTAAAGGAGGGAAAGGAGTGTGAAAGGTCATTCATTCTTTCATGAGAAGATTGGGAGAAGGAGAGAAGGAGAGCTGGAGATTTTCCTAGCAAAGGAGAAGAAGGAGGGCATAGTTGAAGAGATTTCAAACAAAGGCATAAAGAAAGATTATCACAATAATACCGAGGCAAAAATCCGTACGCTGTTAAAAGGAGAGGCAGCCCAAGTGAGGAGTAAGCAGGCTCCGAGGAAGAGGTGCGCAGCAAGCACGCACCCGGGCGCGCTAAAAACCGCACGTTTCAAGGAAGAGGGTGGAAGTCATTGCCTGCAAAATAGAGGAAGACAGCGCATTCAATAATTCTGCTGGCACGACCCCGAGAGAGGTTAAGCGTACAAAATTTGTAATAAATCACGACAACAAAGTACTATCAAGCTGCACGCTCGAGGTGGTCGTACAACATTTAATGTTTTATATGTCGTAAATTTTTTTGTTTTCTATTGTTGTTAATTTGGCACAATTTCTCCAGGTATGTTAGCAAGCACGAAAATCGAGATAAGTCTCAGAATTGGCGGCTGAATTTTTTTGAGTTTTTCCTATTTCACCGTAAAAAATAAATATTCAAAAATAAAAGAGAAGCTTTGAACCGGTTTTCCCCCATTAGTTGTAGTTTTTCTGGTGGTCATACAATTAAAACATTCTGTTTTAAAATGTGTGAATGACTCGTTTTTAGCTTGTTGATTTTTGCCTCGTATTTTCCATTCTCAGGCCTTCAAAATTTGTGTTTTCAAAGAAAATTATTTTCTGCGCTTTGTTGAATGCAAGGGGATATGGGAAAGGGCATTTAACAATTTGGAGAAATAAGGTGAAACTAAAACCAAGGGGAAACAAGAAATTTCACATTTTCTATCTGTTCTTTCTTAACTGGGAGAGTGTCATGTTCATTTTAATCCAAATTTTGATCGTAAGATCTTTCATATGTTAAAAAATATATGATATCTGAGTCATTATTGAATACTCTCCAATTAGTGATATTATCAAGAATAGATGGTCTAAAAATCAATTCAATATAAAATCTATTGGGACTAAATTCTTGGGATGGGATTAAGTTTGAGGCTACATTAGCGAGTAAATCTACACTAGCATTATGTATTCTAGGTATAGAAGAAATGTTGAAGGCTAAGAAATGAGCATTTAATTATTGGACTAATGATTGTTAATGTTTTAAGTGTCCAGAATTACAATGGATAGTATCTCTCACTTGCTTAACTATGATTTCTGAATCTCCTAAAACCTTCAGATGTCTGATATTCATATCAATAGCTTTTAATAAACCTTGAACTAATGATTCATACTCAACTACATTGTTGGTATAAAAAAAATCTAATCGGCAGGCTAACATAGTATTTTCACCTTCTGGGTTTATTAAAATGCAACCCGCACGTGCACCATCTTCAAATTTAGAACCATCAAAATAAAGGGTCCAAAACAAATAATTAGCTATTTTTCTAACTAAAAAACTAGTACATCTAGAATTATCTAGCTGGGAAAAATTCTCAATCAAAGAAAGGTGATGGTTGAGCATTAAAGTTTCCTAAAAATGACTCTGCAAAGTAGTTTCCAATAATGTTCTTATTGAAGGCTACTAGCTCATTAAGTTCTTCAAGATCAGTCACCGTATGCTTCATAAACTTTTCACGGTCAACTTGAATTTGGTTTGGCTTTCCATTATGTGGTAACCACATATGTGACCAGTCTGTTGAAAAATAACCATGAAGTTTCTCAAACCATTCACAACTTAAAACTAAACCATAAAATTCAAGAATATCTGCCACCAAAATATCAATTATCTGAGCAACTTTGGGAGTTGATGACAATATGATGGAAACAGAATTTATTTCTCCTACCACTTCTACTCTAGTTCTATCAAGTTTTACTATATAGACTGGAGAACTCTGAGGGGTTATGTTCAATTTGGCACAAACTGATTTTGGCATTATATTCGAAGATTCCCCTGAGTCTATTAAATAGTTATGAACATTTTTGTTATAGATCTCATAGGTTAAGAGAAATGGAGTATGAGATATGGATCGATCACCTATCATAATTAAGTTTGAAGCATCTATTTTCATTGAAGGAGAAGGTAGCTTACCCATTTCATTCACATCTTGAACTATGACTGGAGTAGGTAAGTTTGAAGCAGGAATAGCTTTTAAGTCTCTAAGTAAGATTTTTTGTTGTTGCTTCAATTTGGTAAGCTCATGAATTGAAATATTTTCCCTATTTTTCTTCATGTCTTCAACTATATTATACTCAATGGTATCTAAGACAACCATTGTTTTAGATGTAGGTGGAGGGTCTGAGGTAACAGGACTTGTTTGCGTAGCCTTTGAATTATACTTTTTTATTATTGATTTGTCTTTAGCAGGAGTGGAAATTTTTTGTTGTTGACTAGGCTGTGTTGCTTCAGTAATATTTTTGTTGTGTGTGCTGACAGGAAAAGCTTCAAGTTGTTCTTCATTTGGTAGGATGAAATCCCACATTCCATTTAGTTCAACTTCTTCTTCTTCGTCATCTTCTTCTTCCTCTGTTTTTTCTTCCTCTTCTTCTTGATTTGATTCAACATTAGATATAATATTTGGAGGTTGAGAATTAGAAGATTGTCCTTTCTTAAAATTCCTGAAACTCTTTTTTGAATTTGAAGTTTTGGTGACTTGTTTCTTAATATCTTCCATCTCATTGGTCATGGTTTTCAAGACTTTTTGAAGAACTTCTACATCAAATGGATCCTTTGGCATCTTCTTTTAAGAATCATATTTGAAAGATATCTTCTTTGATTTTCGATCTTCCTGAGAATTCTTTTTCTCAAGAGCAGTTATGAATTTCTCTACAGATAGAGACTCTTTCATATTTTTTGCAAGTGTTGCTAGCTTTGCTCTATCAACGAAAATAGTTGTATTATATGGAAGGGATGAAATATACCACTCAATTTGAACTTCTGCGCCAGGGAATGCTGTAACAGGAATTTTATTGAGCAGTTTATTAAATCTTGAATTAAAATCTTTTATCTTCTCACCTGGTTTAGCTTTAATATTTGAAAGATCATTGATGAGCGTAGCAGTAGTTCTGTCATCTCCAAACTTAGCTATAAATTGTTCTTCAAACATATTCCAGTTAGTTATAGAGTGAGTAGGTAATGAAAAATACCAGGATCTTGCAGATACTTTTAAAGCATATGGAAATAATCGTACAATGCAATCCTATTCAACTATTTCATTCAGATTGACAGCTAACATAAAATTATGATCATTGGGATTAAATTTAGGTAGCCATCTTTCGGGATTTTTAGGCAGAGCATGAAGAGGGGAGGGCATGTTTACAGCCCCTGGATTGCTCCATGGGTTTACATTCGGTGGAGGGGGTTGACCTACCATTGGATTTTGGATGGGTTGGTTGGGTGGATTTTGAATTGATGATGAGGTAGGTTGAGCACTAGGACTAGTAGTTTGAGTATTGGAACTAGTGAAAGTGATACCGACTGTTGGAATGAAATTTGTGGAAGTGAGTGGAGATAATGGGGGTGAATGGGATAAGATCTCGCTGGTGATTGACTTTGATTGAGTCCTCTTTAAATTCTTTTGAGTAACACTGATAGGAAATTCAAAAGGCAGAATCCATGTTGATGCAGAATTCCGCTTAGTGCGTAAACCCACATATAAGAACACTTCTACTCACTAAACTCTGATAATACTCAAGATTTCTCCAATAAAATCATGGAAAACATCCAGCTCAATTAAACATGAAGGCAAAAACAAAAGAGCCATAAAAAATCAACTCAACATAACTACATTAAAATCTTGTGGCCAGATATTACATTGGGCGGCCTCTTGGCTCTTTGCCCTTTAAACCACTCTTCACTCACTCCCCTCTCAACTATCTCAGCTCTTTTAAATATTCAAGTGTGTTATCCTCACAAAATCCACTCATATTTATACATAAATAATGAATTTAATTCACTCCAAAAATCTCTCCACCTAATCCTCAACTAAATCTAATTTAAATACATTTTAGGTGTGGACTCAACTAAGTCCCGTACATAGCATTCCTACTCCCCAATTTTGCTACTTAATTCTATTTTCTCTCATATCCTTTTAATTAATAAAAGAATATTTACAAAATCGTCACTTTTCTAAATTATCTCCTATTTTATTAAAAAATAACAAATTAATTAATAAAACAATTAAAATATCACACCCCCCTTTATTACATATTAAAAAATGAAAATTTGCCTTGATGCTCCTGCATCAGACTCCCAAGGTTGAAATTAAACATGATCGCCTGATCATGTGTTCGTATCTGTCTCTGCCTAGATCCCATATCTTGTGTTGTAACTTCCCATTTGTCGCTGCTTCTTTCTGTTGTTCTTCTCCAGGTCTCCATACTTTATGTTGCATTGCCCCACTGGCTATGCTTTCACAGTATTTTGTCGTCTTTCTCTTGCTGCTTCTTCTTTGTTTTACTGCTGCTGGCCTCTTCCGGGATACTTTCATCATCATTCGCCTCATCAGTTAAATTTCTCTGTCTAATATATTTTCTCCAGATGGCTTAAACATGAGTCCAAATGAATCCATCTAAAGGCCAAGATAAACAAGTGGTCAATATGAAATGCAGTAGTGCAACTTGATAATGAAATGGGAGCCTCTAAGGTATATGGCCAGAATAAAAATATCGAAGAAGAAGAAGAATAAAGCTTCAACGCATAATTCATGACAGGACTAAAGAGGACTCCTGAACCTACACAGATTTCAGCATGGGTAACAAATGCTAGCGAAGAACTAACTAGGAAGCCCATGTAAAGGATGGCTCTACCATCATATCATGATCTAAAAATCAGTGAGTGAAATTGGTTAAATAGTCATAATATGATGGGTTCGACCCTATGGAAAGATTTCAGAATGGAGGCTAGTGTACATAAGTGAAATGGAAAGTGAATTCACTAACCTATATGACAGTTCAAAATCAAATACCTGCCATGACAGGTTAGCGGTCATGGATCCGAAGAAAAAATTGGAAATTTCTCAAAATCACCAAAATGGACCTGAAAATAACTTTTCCCAACACTTACAAGTCAAAAGGTTATATAGTCATGAAAAAATTCAAAAAATAAACACAAACAAAATTTGCAAAAAAAAATTGAATTTTGGGCATAAATAAGCCTTTTGGACTCACATTTGGTCATTTGTGTTGTGAAGAAATTGAGAAAGTGATCTGAAGCAAAAAACCCCTTTCTTGCAAACAAAGAAATCATCCATCAAATCGATCCAAATCAGTCAAGTAAGCCTCATACTCAACTTTTTTATCAATTTTGTTATCATTTCAATCAAATTTTTGGATTTTTCACTGTAGAAATATATGTTTTTTTTAAACCCTCTGCATATACACAGGTTCGTCATGAGGAACTCGCATATAGATGTGATTGTATCTGAATGAAGTTGCGTATGCACTGCGCAGAATTTTAAAATTGATTTATAATTGGTTAATGGATGAAATGATTCAAGATGACAATCAGTTGGAGGGAAATAGTACATAGTACCATTGATAATGAGGTCATGCAGGACCAGGTATCCTTGGATATCCGAGGATGCAAATAATTAAAATTCTTCAAAATTATGAATATGAAAACTAACACACAATTTCTCGAGATGTTAGTGAATTATTTAATAAACATAAGGCTTCAAAGGCTCTTCCACTATGAATGCAACATTTTAGTAAGGCCGCTTCCAAATTCCCTGTCCATCAATGACACGCATGCCGATTCAATCTCCTCTTCCGTGAGACTACGCTAGTCCCTCCTCCACATCATCTGCTGGAAAATGTTTCCCTGCTCGTATCTTCAAGAACTCTTCCCGAACATACATCCTCTCGCTTTCCAACTTCTCCTTTGAAGATCTAACTTCCGAGATAACCTGAATGCAATCTCAATCGGGAGGTGAGAACTCGGAAATTTTACACAACTTTCCATAACTTCCCTTAGTATTGACCAATCATCATATGGTCCTCCTTTCTCGCTTCAATATTCGCCGATGCTTTCCTCATGGCAAGACCCCATAGATCATTTCTTCCCCGAGATCTTGATATCTCAACATCATTCTGAATAGATTCCAGATTCAACTGTTCTTCTTTAACAAAATTTAAAGTTTGTTCAACACCATGTGATGTACCTGTAATCACACCCCAATCATTAGTATTAAACACATAAGACCTTGTGATCTCACTGAATGCTTCAGTCGACATCTCTCTTTGCTGTTTTGAATCCTTCATTTGATTCAGTTCTTCTGTAGTTTTCCCTTCTGTCTCATCGCTACTTCCATTTTCCCTCTGGCAATCTTCCCGAATTTTCCTGGTTTCAACATCATTACATTGTAAACTTTTGTCAGTAATCCCATTAAACAAATACACTTGTTTACCTCCTCAAAATTTTCTTTCAGCATTTCCCCTTTGTTCCTATTCCATAACAGCTTCGACTTGCTGTCTTATCCCAAACAAGAAGTCATTTGTGATTTCTTCCTGTTGTAACCAATCACCACATTCCTTCTCTGAAACGAATTCTCTACCAGACTTTACCTCAAGAACTTCATTCTCCTTCGTGACAGTTCTATCAGACTGTTCATCGCCTTTCACACATCCTGCAAACATACATAAACTGTGAGAAAAATTGCAAGACTTCATAGCCTCATCTGTTTCTCTCGCCATCACCTCTTTAGATGCTTTTGAACTATCCCAATAGTTCATGAGATCCTCCTCACGGATCTCTTCACCCAGAATTTCGCCATGTTCCAGGCCACAAATGGAAACATCCATTTTCAACTCAGTCTCTCTCAGTTCTTCACAACTCAACATCTGCTCGAGCTTCCTCAGCTCATCCATCAACTGTATGTTTACCTGCTTTTCCATTCTTGCGTGTAGCTTCTGCCACTTCACCTTCCTTTTCACGGTCCAACCATGTGTCTGGTTTCTCATATTTTCCTGCAACAAATTCATTAACAATTCCAGGTGAATTGTTATCTTGGCCTTCTCCCGCTCATACTCTTCATCAGATCTCCGAGAATATCTATCAACAGTCATCTTCCCCTCCTTTGTGAACTTCATCTGTTCACGTGTGAACTTCATTTAAGCCACTTCCCCGCAATTCTTCGCACTTGTCATTCCTCAAAATGCAACTTTCCTGCTACACTTGGCTCCTCTTTGTCTTGGGACCAATCCCTGGCAACCTCTTGCTACAAATTGCTGCAAACAACACCTTAGCATATACAAAATGCATCTCAAAAATTTTGGCAAAATAAAACTTCAACTTCTGGCAAATTCACACCCCATTATTCGCGGAAGCTTCATCTTAACATATAGTCACACCTTTTAATGGTTTATGGGAGCCATGTTTCAAATCATTTGGTTCATTCACACATGTCCCAAACTTCAATACAATCCCACTTTGAAACCTCATATAGAAGTGCATCAACATATGATTCAAAAATCATAAACTCAACACCAAAAGTTTGGATTCAATTTATTAAATCCCACAACTTTTATACAATCATGAATCATTCAAAAGTCGATATAAAACCATGCTTAAAATCCAAACTACAAGTTACTACCACTGCCTATCGACTTCATGCATTCTAATATAAATGAGTTTATTTGAAAATTCAGGGCTTATCACAATATCGAACTCTCAGCCCACAAACTTACCTCCTCTGTGCATTACACCAGTGCCACACCATAAGCATTAAAATCTTCATAAAACCCACATGCCAATATAAAAATATATTTTGAAATTTCAACGGAAAATTACACCAGTGCTTTTCGATTTTAGGCCTCACCATATCAATTGATTTACCTTGTCAATTTCCACATGTATTTAACTTACCATCTCTATCGCTTTTCAACGCCTCATGTATGATCTGCTGACAACCATGACTGCGCGATTTTCACTTAGTTTGCAACGCACTTCCTTTATTTCTGATATCGGTTCAATACACCTCTAATTCGACCCTGTGTGCCTTCTTCTCGTCAACTTCACCGGATGCTTCTATCTCCTGTTCTGGATCTCTTCATACAACACCAATACATTCGATCCAACTCATCGACGCTTTAATTCTTCATTGAACCCAAGATTCTAAATATACATATGCGCCTTTACCATTAAGCTTACTAAGATATCTTAATGTATCAATGCATGCATTCAATTTATTGTTCGATAGCTCTTCAGTTCTTCGATCAACTTCATCTCCAATCGACAGAATGTTGGCCCCTTCCTTATCTCCAGCTACTGCATTTCGACATCGCTGAGAAATTTATGCAATCGAGCCTTCAATCGATTGCCTATTCTGCGCCTTTTCTTCAGTTTCCATTTGACTGTGAATATTCACGGTTTTTAATTGTGCGCTTTCCCAATACATACAACCTTTCATTACATCGACTCTACTGTTTAATCTATTCATGAGAGACAGAGCTTAAAACATCTTTGCGCCCTTTTAATTCTGTCATTCCGGCAACCAAAGGTTTAAATCAACGAATTATCCATCACTCTTCAAAAGCACACCTTACCTGTGCTAAGACTTGAAATCGACCTCCATTTATGTTGAATTCGAATTTTCTCCACCGCCCAAACTCAACCAAAATAAACATGATCCCAGCAATTAGATCCTTCCACGCTCAATTTTGATCAACGTTCCCAACGCTTCTGTTATCGACTGTTAACCCTTTGAACCACAACATCAACTATCCAACACTGTTTTCAATCTCTGCGCGTTTGCTCTTCAGCGTTTTCTACTGAGTTTCAAGGGTGCACCTTTCACAATGCCTCATTCATACACAAAACCCAGTTAACATTAAAATCAAATTCATGATTCCAGAAAACATATCCATGCAGCTTTCAGATGACTTATAATGCAATTGTCGTTCTGTTCTTACCTGTTTTGCATTTTAAATTGACTGTGTGACCATCCATTGAATTCTTTTGCGTTCTTGAGATTCAGAATTCCAAGCCATGATTTGGATTTTTAACCAGATTTAAAATGTTGTGGAGTGTGAATCAATCTCACTCTCCATCAAGAATTTATCAATTCATAACCATATCGATTACCGCGGATCAACATCAATTCATGAAATTTGATGTCTTCTATTCTCTGCGTCCTCAGTTTATCTGGCATCAATTTCTTCGGCAAAATGTCAATCGACTCACTCGAATTCTGATGACTTGAATTCAGCCTTCCACAGATTCACCCAAGCCTCTACGCCACATTTTCATTGTGCCGTCATTCAACTTTGCTCCCCACAAATAATGTAACTCTATTTCAGCTTGCTGCAGAATTACAAATTCCGTTTAATTCAATCAAATGTTGTTCGATCGATCCTTCACAACACAGAATCCAACTTCATATCGATCATCACAAGAAAATCGATGGCTATATACATCGATTTTTTTTCCATTGCCCACACAGAAAACAGCCCACATTCATATCAAACAACACAGCGAAGAATTGATAGCTATATATCGATCTCTTATTGCAATAACGATTCTACTCGGCTTCTAATTAAACAAAATCGGTCACAGATCTTTTTTTACAAGTGTTACTTTCAAATACGCTGCCAAATGTCAATTGTATAATCGTTGGACATGCTCACACCATTCAGCAATGCATACCAACTGAGGTTTACACTTACAGTTTTCATATGAGACACGGCGCTGGTAAAAATTGTTTGACACAGAATTTTCTCCTGCGTACACTCCAGAACTAACACAACTTCAGTTTTCCACTAACAAATGTATGAAATAATCTCAGCACAGATTTTTCTCTGCGTTTAAAAGGCTGAGGTTTTCTTTTTGATTTCAATTACGCCTTCTAGCACCGTTTTTTCAACCACACATCGTGGCTTTCACACGTTACAATGCGCCCTCTCCCATCGCAGAACTTAACTTCAACCACGCCTTTGCGATGGAAATTCGTGACTGTGATCCATTCCTCTTCGATGAAAATCTCCTGCATTCACGGTTGCACACACAATATATATATATATATATATATATATATATGCAAACTTGCTGATTTAAAACAGGTATCTTACAAGGTCTGATACCAAAAATGATGTAGGAATTCTGCTAGAAAGCAGAACCCACATATAATAACACTTCTACTCACTAAACCCTGATAATACTCAAGATTTCTCCAATAAAATCATGGAAAACATCCAGCTCAATTAAACATGAAGGCAAAAACAAAAGAGCCATAAAAAAATCAACTCAACATAACTACATTAAAATCCTATGGCCAGATATTACATTGGGCGGCCTCTTGGCTCTTTTCCCTTTAAACCACTCTTCACTCACTCCCCTCTCAACTATCTCAGCTCTTTTACTATTCAAGTGTTTTATCCTCACAAAAACCACTCATATTTATACATAAATAATGAATTTAATTCACTCCAAAAATCTCTCCACCTAATCCTCAACTAAATCTAATTTAAATACATTTTAGGTGTGGACTCAACTAGGTCCCGTACATAGCATTCCTACTCCCTAATTTTTCTACTTAATTCTATTTTCTCTCATATCCTTTTAATTAATAAAATAATATTTACAAAATCCTCACTTTTCTAAATTATCTCCTATTTTATTAAAAAAATAACAAATTAATTAATAAAACAATTAAAATATCACACCCCCCTTTATTACATATTAAAAAATGAAAATTGGCCTTGGATGCTCCTGCATCCATGTTTTTTGAGTTTCTGATCAGGTTAATATTCTTCGAGGTTGTAAAGAAGACAAAATACTAAGATCTGATAATTGAGAAGATTTAGGCTTTTCAGCAGAAATGGATACTTTCTCTAACTTTTCTATCAAATACTGAACTTCTGGAGAATCTTGGTGAAACTTGGGAAATAGTATGGTTTGAGTATCGCTAGGAGACTTAGGGAAAAGATGATCAACTTCAAATTTTACAGATGAGGATCTAGATAATTTTATGGAAGTTGATGCAGATCTAGAGGGAGAGAGACTTTTTTATTAACCTTTAGATTGATCATACCTTCATGCCATTCACTAGGCCCTCCTTCTAGCGCCAAAATTTTGAGGCTTCAGAATTCTGTTGCCAAAACATGGAGGAAAACCACCTGGTATAGACCTTAAAGCAGCTCCTTTTCCGTTTGGTGTAGTGGCTCTGACTGGGGATAATGGGACCAGTTTCCCAATAAGGATTATTTTGAGGGTGTTGTGAATATAGCATGCAAATGGATAATGATTTTAATCTATATGCATCTGTCTAAACTATTTAATCTAATATATACCTAAGGTGTTTTTCCTGTATGCGATCTAAAATGATATCTTTCAATTGTCAGTAATATAGATCATTTAATAGTTGCAAGAGATGAAAATTGTGTAAAATGATTCTTCTAGCAAAGTAGTTTACATAGAAGAATTGTGAAAGAAATATCGCATTTATCAGTGTGATTACATATTCAATAAGAAACCATAGCTAAATTATAGAACAGAAGTGCATGTAATGTTTATATATGATGACATTTCAAATATATAATGTAATAAAAAGATGACTATCAATCTATGAAGTAAGACTTAATACAAGTGAATAGAAGTACCATATGTACAAAGTTCTACTCATGTAAACTGACAGAAATTAATCTGCTCCTTCTCAATTTCAAGCAATTTAAAGAGTACAGTAGTGCAACATTATTTAAATAGCTTTAATTGTCAAAAGATAACAGATGTGTTCCATTAATTCATCAAAGCACTCACAAAATTACAATAGTGCATTCTTTGCAAATGTTTTTGACAAATTTCTGGACCCTTCTCTAAATTCTTGAGAAGGTTTTAAATACTAAACTAACTATAAACTAAAAGATATTATTACAAAAATATATAGGAGGTTCCAAACAACCTTCCTCATAAAGATAACTTAAACTACAATCTAGGAAACTAAACTAACAATTCTGATTTATGAGTCCTGCCCTTTCTTCTGAATGTGGTCACGAAGTTGAAAAATATCTAACATTTCTTTGAGCTGAGCTGGCTGCGATATCCTTGATCTGATTTGTCCCTTGAATATAGTGTTTGAGAGTACTGACTGGAATATCTTTGTTGAATATGTAAGAGACTGCAGAGTCTGATGTTGATGATAAGGTTTGATCATAAAATTAAAGTAATTTTCTTGATCAAACTTATTTACCTTTTTAATAATTTCCTCCTGTATATCTGCTCTCTACTTCCACTGTGTTCCCACCTATCTTTTTTATGAGAACACATCAAACGTGTTCTCCTTGAGAAGTTCTTCTCTAGACAATTGTTCACACATAGGTTCAATAATCTCACTTGATATCTTGGATGTCTTCGCTGCTGATTTATTTACCTGTTTGATTTGCGCCTCCCATTCTCTGAATAGAATTTCTTTGTGAAGCTTATCTAATTGAGGTAGATTAGCTTCCTTCCCCAAATCTGATACTTTCGATTGGATGTTTTCTTCAATTTTCTTCTCAATTCTTTCACATTCAAGTCTCTGAATTGCTATCCGCTGGATCAGTATTTTATTTGAATCACAATAAGAGTCAGTTATAGAAGCTTGATGACAAAACACTTCTTGTTCTTTCTTTAACTTAGTGTTTAAATCCAGTGCTTCTTTGATAACTTTCTCTAATTGTGGTTGGCTTTGTAACTTGGTCATTTCTACTTCCAGTTGTGCTTGTTTTTCATTAATCTCTGTCTGATGCTGCAATTTGAGGTTTTCAACATCTTTATGAAATTGGGCTATGTTTACTTTGACTTGCTCATTAGAATTAGATTTCTCTTCATTCAACAACTTCTCTAGTTCTTGTAGTCTAGCCTCCTTTTGTTTTAGTAACAATCTAACCTTAGTAGCTTTATCAACAATAGCAGTAGCATATGCCCCCGCATACTGTGATAATGAGGTTAGATGTTCAATAGGATCATATAATGAATCTTTCCATAATACATCAACTGATTCATATGTAGGCTTTGAAGTTGTTTCATCAATTCTCCTCCTTTTGTTTCTTTTAACTATAGCCTTATAACTAGGACTATAGAAAATATCCAATGAAGGAATATCTTCAATTTGTAGAACTATCTGACCTATAGGGTAGGCTGGTATGATTTCCTTATCATGCATTGTTGGAACTCTTTGTAGTGGATTAACATTTTCCACTATATTCTGGGAGTGTTCAAGTGTCTGAAAACTAGTTTCCTGATCAGTATTGGGATTCTCTTTAGGAGTTTTTATTGCTTCAGAAAACTCCTTCCATTCATCTATAAGATCTTTTGTTTATGGTGAACAGGACTGATCTAGTATATTATGACTGTGTTGAACTACTTGAGAATCTGATTCTATTCCATTATTTCTCTTTTCCTCTAGCATCTCTATCTCATGGATTACTTCGTCAATTATCTTTTATGGGCTTTCCTTTTTAGATTCGGATTCATTTTCAAAGTGATATGAATTATGAGATTGCTTCTGTGACTGACCTGATTCATCTTCAAACAGATATTTTACTTCATCATCCAAGCTGATACTTGGAGTGTGTTTATTGTCATCTTCAATAGTTAACAAATTGAGAGGGACTTTCTCTAGTCTCCTGTTTCTGTACGTTTGGAAAGCTTCAAAATCATCTCAACTTAGTTGGTTGGATGCATACTTGATAATGTCTGAAAAATTTTCCATGCCCTGGAAGAGATCATCAAATCCATCTTTCTCCTTTACAAAAGGCTTTAACTTAAGCTCTGTGATGTAATTTTTAATTAAATCATTTGGATCATATAACCTTTTTGGCATTACTGCCAATTTCAATAAATGAATGTTGGAAACTTCCTTGTAAGTATCGCCGATGTCAAACAATGCAAAATTTCCACACTGTACAGGGTAATTAGGCCAAATAGCCTTTTTAGCATCTTTCATTTGTTTCATGACACCATTAACAAGTTGATAGGCTATTTCTCTTACAAGTAACTTATCGGGAATGTAATAGGGTAAAACATGGGGAGAAGCATAACTCCCGAATACTCTAATATATGTAAAATTCTCCTCTACAAACCATATAGCTATAGAAATATTGTCTGCATTGGCTTCTTCAGAAACTCTAGGGGAATTTTTAGTGAAAATAATCTAGTGCATAGGCAATATGACCCTGTAACAGATTTTATAGAAATGTAGGTGGAAGTCTGAATCCCAGAGTTCTCTGTGGTGAATGTGAATTGGGGTACGGTCTTGGGTAGTCCATTTGATCCCATGGTAGGAAAACTAGAAGTAAAACAGATAGCGTCCATGACATAGGTAGACATATAAAAGGGAGGTATTTCTCTGGATGAAATACTCTGTTTATTCCTATATTCGGTAATGTGTTTGGCTAGATTATCAGAGAAGATGTTTTCCCAATTCAAGATTGATGAATTTACAATTGCGTCAATCAGGGGAACCCATTCTATTGAGAATATAGTGTTGTCAGGTCTAGAAAATAATCTACATAACATACCGACAGCATAACAGTAAGGATTAGGAATTTGGGTAATTGGGTACGTACCAAGCTTATCTCGCTTCAATTTCCCATGTTCCTCCTTTCATTCTTTGATGACTTTGATAAGATCTGGATGTTCTCCTCTAAAGTTTTACAAAAATTCTTTGCCATATTTCTTCTGCGGGGGTGGTAGATGATACATTGTTGTTAAATCTTCTGCCCTAAAAGAGCCCATAGTTTCTCCCTTCGAATTCTTGAACATTCTATCTTCAATGTTTAAGTGATCAATTACCCACTTAACCATGTCTGTTTAAGGGAGAATATTTGGTCTTGTAGCTAGCCTGTGGACGTATGAGCGTGCAATGTCAAAAAGATTTGCATCGGAGGTAGATGTCGTGCCTGTCGAAGAAACTTTGGTTCTTCGCTTTCAAAAATCTTATACATTGCCTCCCATGTCAAACTACCGCAATATTTATTGTAGACAGTATCTTAAAATAAGTGAGACATCTATGTATCTTCAGTAGATGATGTCTAAGAAATATCTTTGCCCTTTTTGCTCATTTTACTCTTCTTCAATCCGTTAACTGGTTTCCTGAAAATAGGGTGAATTTTACAAGTATAGAGAATCAAAGAGACAAATTTGTCATTTATTTCAAACACATGCAAGGAGATATCAATCTATAAGGATATAACATCAATCATCAATCATAATCTCTGAAGTAATATCTCATACACCTTCACACGTAAAATATATCAATCACTTTAAAACCGTTAAGATCTCGAATTTCATTTTAATATGACACAAGTAACTTCACATGCTTGATCCATTAAATGTCGTCGGTGCACGTATCGCGAGTCATAATTTATAACCATTTGTAACACTTTCCCTTAAAGACTGTGAAATGCGATCTACGAAAATCGCAGATTGTAACTTTTATAGAATAACAATTTGGCATATATTATAAGTTGTGTGAAATGCGAATTGTGCTTTTTGCAAAACTTAAGTGACTGCGATTGCCAAAGTTTTTATATTCATTTCTTTATTTTCACATCGATTCCGCGAAGTCGCAACTTATATCGATTTTCTTTTAATGTTTTTGATTGATTAAGGAAGGTGTGATGCGATAAAGTAAATATAACGGTGATTGAAGTTTTTTCAAAGTTCAAACATATCTTCAGAAATGTTGAGCGCATAACGCGGCTCGCACATTTTAAAGATTATGAGTCTTTTAAATTCATAAGATATTTGATTTTCGATGTGCTCAAGAAAAATAAAGCGGAAAATTTTAAAAGAAAATATTTATATCCTAAGTTTTTTGTTTAGAAAATTAAAAGAATTTCCTATTTATTTCTAAAGGGTCCCTATTTATAAAAAAAAATGGGGTGTTGTTGTATAGCACTACATATTGAAAAATGCATAGAGTGGTGCACAATATCTTTTGTTAAATTAAGGGTGTGACCCTGCAAAGAGTTAATATGATGTATGAGTGGTTCTAACATCAAAGGGGAAAGTAAGTGTCCTCCTTGGAAGCCTGCAATAGTATGCAACTTGAAAGGAACACACAAGCTGAAAATACATCACACAAACTAACAAGCGGAATAGTCCACAAGCTAAAGGTGATGGATTAACACATGAGCACGCATTAAAAAAGTTTTGTACAAATGAAAAAAAAGTAGTTCACAATCATATGCGTAAGTTAAAAAACTCACATCGCAAACATAACCATATTATTCCAACTACATTTAAAATATATGCATGAAAACGTGTCGACTCTTATTTTATTATAAGTGAATGTTCCATTCATGCATACAACATGACAAACCACTTTCCCCAATAGTGGAACGTGAATTGAACAACACATGCTCCTCCCAAAGAAGTATACTCCCTCTACGCTAGGGAGAAGCCAATGTTGACACAAAACTCCCAACCATTTCCTAAGCCTAAGCCTATCCAAAAGCTTGGCTCCCAGAAGCCCCTTACAAGAGTTATGAGGATGTATTTATAACTAAAGGGGAGTGAATCTTGGAATTCCCCCTTGGTGACTCTTGGACTCCCCTCATAACTCCTCAAATTACATATGACTCTTCACATTCCATCATAGCTACATGGAATTTCACTTATACAATAATTACAAATAATATACATTTTCTACTCGTACCCATATAAGAAAAATAGGGTAGAGACAACTTGACATCTTAACAAGACAAAACACTATGATGCCAGATTTTGGGTGAACTCAAGCCGAGAAACCTCAACTTGATGTCTCTCGGTCACATACTCATGCCACACTTGGTAGTGTGTGATGATATCCCCAAACCGTGAGATGGTGTCAGGATGGAAGTGGAATCTTGTTTCCATAGCATTCAGGTATTGGTTTTGGAGCCAGTCTGAACCTCTTTCTCAATAAGGAAAAACATCGTTTGAATCTACACAGGCCCACCAATGTAGTTCTACATGTTATGTATGTTTAGCTCCAAGTCCTCCTTTGTGGTGATCTTCTTCATCATCTCCAAGTACTCATCAATCTCCTATGTAACTTGGCACTTGTGCTTAGTGTGGGTGAGTGAACTGAATGATGGGATCTTGTGGTCTCTCACCCTAAAGTCCAAAATTTTGTACAACATTGCATATGCAGCCTGAATGTTTGTGATGAACGCGGTGAGTTGATTTTTGTTCTGGATCAATATATGAACCTTTGCTTTCTATAGATCTGTCTGCGGCTTCATCATCTTCACCAACGTTAGTGATGTTGATTTGTACCGTATTGTCAAACCATGCACATAAGTGATGGAAACTTGCACATTCTCAAGGATATTGAAAAACTCTTTGAACTAAAGTTGCAAGCTGTGTAATTGGAAAATTGTCTTATGCATGGGCATGAGCTCCTCATATAATTCTTTCAGAGTATCTCCAAGTGTGGATACTTCAGCAGGTATCACTGCTCTCATTTCTTCCAGGTGGAACTATGTGGAAGTTGCACTCTTCGTTGTTGTGTGGAGTTGTTCAATCTCTTGTTGGGAAACCTGTAGGTTATGTGCTAACTATTTTTTCTCGACCGTCAAGTACTAATTTTATGGTTTCGCAACACTTGTGAAGGCCAAGTTTGCTTTAGAAATAGTGTTTAGATTGCTATTGGTGTTTGCCACAAGCACCCTTTCTCTCATGAATGAAGGGGATGCATGATCATTCGGGAAGCAATTTCTCCTTGCTTGTACAATATTCTTCTATAGTTATTCGAATGACAAATTGTACACACCCATCACCAAATCATCATCAAGGAGAATTTCCTCCCCTTCCTCGCTCAGGGATTGCTCTATGGTTGAAGGTGGTAGAGTTTGACTGGTGACCTATGGTAAACTAGGCATCAGATCCACAGCTTCATCTTGTGGCTCCGGTCCCAACTCCATGTGTTCAACTTCAATAAAATTCTCAATCTCCTGAGAAAACTCTCGATCCTGCATTTGTTCGCTCACTCCTTCTATTTTTTGTTGATCTAGTAATGACTCTTTCACTTGTATGGGTATCATCTCCTCCACCATGGAATATTTCCTTCTTTCCTCTTCTTACTTCTACTTCTCCTTTGCTCCCATTCTTCCCTCAATTCTTATTCTACTTTATGTGTTCTTCGTTCTTCTTCCTGCAAGCTTTGCTTCTCTCTCATCCTCTACTTTGCTCTCTGTAGCCTCTACTTCCTCTTCTCTTCTGTTGCCAAAGTTGCTTTGATAAGGGTTGGATCCTCTTTTATCTTCCATATTTTTTCCTCCTCCGCATTATCAGAAACCTTCCTCTTCCCCTTGTCCTATACCATATTTCTACCTTCTACTACTGATGCTAGAATTGTTTCCATGTTAGTGTTGACCCATTTTCCATAAACATTTGAGTGTCTGCATAACCTAGCAAGTTAAATGGCACTTGCTCAACTATGTCCCTAGTACTGCTTTCAGTGGTTTCTTTTGAGGAAACTCTCTTTGGTGTAATTGTAACAATGACTGTTGGAGAGATTCTCAACAACTATTGTACCTATGGGATAGACATGACACTCATGGAAAGAAAACATCATTTTTAAGAAAAAACCACTTTCAGGACATGTTCATGCAGCAAATCAGGCATATTATGGAGGGGATTGCAATATTTTCATTGGCAAGAGGGGTTGGCTTCTTGTGGGAACAACGCACTATGTAGTACCAACAATTATAGTCGAAGCTTGAGGTCTGACATTGCGCAATGCGCAGTTCAGCCTGGGTAGTGGTCTGGGGGAGACTGTGAATTTCACAGTCTCAGTGGCCAGGGATGCAAGATGATCCCTAGAACTGCACAATGTACAGTTGGGCCAGCCTGTACTACACAATGTGTAGTTCCAAAGGCCAAGCTATCAGCTTGAGCCTTCAGATTGCATAGTGCTTAGCTGGGAAAAGTGAAATTAGGCCAAGGAAATGGTAGATATGCCTAAGGGAAGTGTGGAAAATAAGCAGATATGAGACATAATGATGGATTGAGTGAATATTTGACTAATTTTAATTGAAACAAGGCAAATCAAGTGCATTAACTAACTAAATGGGAAGAAAACCATACCATCGAGGAGAGTCACCACAATGACGACCATAAGTGCAAAAATGAAGAAATCGATGCGACACTTATGAAAGGAAGATGATACCTTGAAACAACACTTCTACAATATAAAGAAAGTTAAAACACTATCATGTATACAAATAAACAGGTAAAACAACACTCACGCAAACCAAATGAAAAAAAAGCAACAAAAAAAGAGACTAAAAGCAATAAGTGAAAAACTCACCCCGAAAAGTGATGACGATCACACCAAAGGTTCCTTCATCTCCTTGGGGATACCATAGTTCTAAGATTGAGTGTAAGAATGAGATCTAAGAGCATATATTACATATATTTTAGGAATTAAGTTTTATGGTGTGCATGCAACAAATCAAGGGAAAAGTGATGCATGACGATAATTACAAAAAATATCAGGTGTGCTTCCTTCAGGTTACAGAAAATAGATCCTTAGATTCTAGGGAAGTTTTTTTCTTTTCTCATATTTTCTGATTTTCCTAGGAAAAATTGCCATGCTCATCACTAGGAAGGATTGCGTAGTTTCAGGGAACTGGCAGCTCCCGACTCAGTGCACTGTGCAGTTTCTGAGCTAAGTGAGGGATTGCGCAGTTTCTGGGCTGAGCGATGGGTTTCCTGTCATGACTACACAATTATGAACATCAAGGTCAAGATTGACTTCATGAATTTCATATTTTTTGGAGGCAAGCCCATAACTTCTACAGAAGGCTTAGATAGGAGGTTATCTTGTGACTTAGAAAAAATTTCTAAGTGAAGAGAAAGTGAACACAAGAAAAACTGAAAGATAAACATCGATAAAAGATATATACTTGATAGGAGTGCAAGGTAAGCTCATGTGAAGGGAATTTAGGCCCCAAAATATAAGTAATGGCAAAATTTTGGAGGGTGGTTGTAGCCGCTACAACATTGGCGACACACTAGTAGAACTCTAACTCTCTGAATGAATCTTATAATATGTAAAACCAGTCTCACCCTTCTAGAAGTATTGTTCAATTCATTGATTATCACAACTTCCTCAATTAGTCTAAGTTAAAGACATACCCCTTTCCATCCTCTTCATTGGTAGAACACTAACCAAGATAAGTCACACTAAGCTATTTCGATTGGGGATGAGGAGTATTTAGATGCACAAGTGAAAGCAAAATGTCGGAGTCTTTATTTTCATATCTGGTATTGCTCCATTGCCAGCGAGCCTAGACATTACCCTGATAGAGTCACTTCATAAACAAAAACATTGATCTAATGCCAGTGAGCCTAGACAATTCCCCAACGGAGTTGCTTGATTCACCTCTTTATGCGAGAATCCTTTCTCTTCTTTCACCCTTTATTTTATTTTTTAATTTTTTAATTTTTTTATTTCTTCAAAGAACTATTCATGGGAACTTAATTATTTCATGGGGAGTAAGAGGGATCCCGACTTATTTAGAGCATAATATGTTTTTCCTTCAGAGAAGTATGCTTATGTACACCTATGACATACTTTTTAAGTTTTTCCTCCCCTCCTTAATCTACTAGACTAGAGTGACATGGATTAACCAAATATATAAAAACCGATTATAGTAGGAAAAACTAGTTAAAACCCAAACATCATGATTTCACCACAAATATCTCTGATAAGGAACGTATTTTCCATCTAAGTATCATTAACCAATAGGATACAGGATTCATGCAAAGAGAGGGAATATATAGAAATCCAAGTGTTGTTAGAAGAAAAACTTTCCTCTTGGATTTCACCATGCTTGCTTCAAAAGCCAAACATGGTCTCATGTGGAAATTAACATAAGACTAAAAACAAACAAACAAAGGAAAGAAGAAAAAATCTAAACAAATGAGCGAAAGTAAATCAAAGCAAAGAAGAATGGAAAGCAAACACTACTACTCCCAACCTAAGCAAAAAGTATGCCAACTCACGTAAAGTGATATTTCCAATACAACCACCAATGCATTGGTAGGCCTACGTAGGTGATGGGATACTTGTCGAGAAAAATATTCGAGTATCACATGAAACAAGAAATATAATACAATGTAAACCAAAATGTTCGAATTTTGAATGAATGCATGGAAAAATAAGAACGAAAATCAAAAGGGAGACATTATGTGGTTGTGTCATGGTGTCCTGACACACTACGAGCCGAATAATTACACGCGCAAGATGTCGAACTGCGAGGTCGAGCAAACATAAAGAAATAAAGAAAATTTAGTTTCACTGTGGTGCTCACCAAATAGGACTCCTCCAAATATTGAGCAATAGGATCATGAAAAATGGAGTGATGATGCGAAAATTGTAAAACAAAAGGATTTTCAATATGTGCGGTAAAGTGATGAGGAGCCTTGGTAGATTCAACTCTATTATTATTAGATATGGAACTAGCCTTAAGGCTACAAGAATCTGACATAACCATCAACTCGAGATGAAGTGTCTCGGTAGCTTGAGGAAGTATCAACTCATGGGAAGGTAGATCATCAGAGATAAGTGACTTTGAAAAATAGACAGTGGAACAATTAGCATCGTGACCAATTGAATCGATGAACAGGTCCTGACGGCCACGATCAAAAAATTCAAGATCACCAATGGGGGAATCCTGATGATTTGATGAATCGTATAGAGGGGAAGATGAAAAATGAGAAATTTCACTCTCTGAGTTTCTAGAAAGGCATGATGAGGAATTGGGAAGATCCATTATAGCAAATTCAACCTCTTTGTATTTAGATGAAAAACTGGCATTCCATCAATTCTACGAATTATTGGAAGTATTAATATGATCATAAAGTGAATTCTCACATTATTCCACCGGAATGACAGAATCACGGAAAATGTCAGGATAGTGCAGAAGAGCTGCGGAAGGAAGAGAGTCATCCTTCATCGTAGATTCTTGTTTGACTCTTAACTCCCGGACATACTCATCGCAAATGATATCACAATTTGGATTCTCAACAACAACTCCGTCCAACACCTTATCCTCATGAAAATCAAAGGAAATATTTGAAATAAATGAACATGCAAACTCGAAACTCAAAGGATCAGAAGGACCAAAGGGTGGAGGATGAGGACACTTCATCACACTCATCAGGGCTTCTAGTCCAAAAATGAGCAGAGATCTTAATCATGTGAGATGGGAAGAGATGTTGACAATTAAACAGACAAATTCTGAAATTTTCCCACCTCAACCTAGGGAACTAGAGATGTTTCATGAGAAGCGGACAGGGGGTTTCTTGGAACAACAAAAATTTTCGTCACAGATTTGGAAGCTCTAGCCCTGCGGTATGTTGGGAGTGACTTGAAAAATTCTAAGTCTTACGAAGTTAGTGAAATGAGAACAATACGTATGAATACTTCGGTCAATAAATCCCAATTAACTTCATTTTCTTGAAATTCACAACAAAGATTTACAAAATGATTGTGAAAATGGTGTAATGATTCATCAGGATATTTTCACAATTCTGAAATTTTCATGCACAAATTTTCGTGTCATATCTGTCAAAAGCATAGAAAAATTTTGTGACAAAGTGTTTGAAATAGTAAAGGGAGGCCTCAGTCAACGTGTGACACCATTTCCTTATGTACCCTTCGAACATGAGAATGAACAACCTACAACCAACATCCTCAAGGGGGATGTTGTGCTCTGGGAAAAATTGAAGAAAGTGATTAGTATGCTCAAGAAAGGTTGTTCCACCCTCACAATTGAATTTAAGATTTGAAAAGTGATCAATGATATTCACTGATACTTGTAATTTTATATCTCTAGAAAAACACATCGGGAGTTTGAATGTGGAAGAAGTTATAAAATGAGTGTGGAAATTCAAAACATACTTCAAGGGCTCAACTTGTCCTCTGGACCTCCTACTAGTGCCAAAAATGTTGACAGTGCTGGACCTGCCAACATTTAGGGGATCTCCCTGATATGAAATCCCAACTAGACCTCACGTCGTTTGGAGTGGATTCCTAGTAGTTGGGTGTTTAAGGATATGCCTTGGATTGCAAAACACATAGAATGGTGCACAATATCTTTGGTTAAAGAAAGTGTGTGACCCTGCAGAAATTAAATATGATGCATGAGATATTCTAATAAAAAAGGGGAAAGGAACTGTGCTCCTTGGAAGCATGTAATAATACACAATTTTTAAGGACCACACAAGCTGAAAGGACATCACACAAACTAACAAGTAGAATAGTCCAAAAGTTAAAGGTGATGGATTAAAACATGAGCACGCATTCAACAAGATTCGTACAAATGAAAAAAAAAAAAATTCATAAGAATATGTGTAAGTTAAACAACATACATCGCAAACATAACCATATTAGTCCAACTACATTTACAATATATGCATGAAGACATGTTGGATGTGATTTTATTATAAGTGAAACTTCAATTCATACATACAACATGACGAACCACTTACCCCAATAGCAGAACGTGAAGTCAACAACACCTGATCCTCCCAAAGAAGTATACTCCCTCTATGCTACGAAGAATCCAAGGTTGGCACAAAACTCCCAAGCCTTTTCTAAGCATAAGCCTAGCCAAAAGCTTGGCTCCCAAAATCCCCTTACAAGAGTTATGAGGATTTATTTATAACCAAAGGGGGGTGACTCTTGGCATGGCCCCTTGGTAACTCTTGGAATCCTCTCATAACTCTTCACATTAAATATGACTATTCACATTCCATAATAGCCACATTGAATTTCACTTATACAACACATACAAAAAATATGCATTTTCCATGCATACTCATATAAGACAAAATATGGTAGAGACAATCTGACATCCTAACAAGACAAAACACTATGATGTTATAGTTTGGGTGAACTCAAGTAGGGAAACCTCAACTTGATGTCTCTCGGTCATATACTCATGCCAAGCTTGGTATTGTGAAATGATCTCCCCAACTCATGAGATGGGCTCAGGATGGAAGTGGACTCTTTCTTCCATAGCATTCAAGTACAATGTCTTGGAGCCAGTCTTAACCTCTTGCTTAATCAGGAACAACATCATTTGAATCTTCATAGGACCACTAATGTATTTTTGCATGTTCTAATTGTTCAGCTCCAAGTCCTCCTAGTTGGTGATCTGCTTTAGCTACTCCAAGTACTCATCAATCTCCTGTCACACTTGGCGCTTGCGCTTAGTGTGGGTGAGTGAACCGACTGATGGAATCTTGTGGGTTCTCACCATGAAGTCAAAACTGTTGTACAACCATGAATATGCGGCTTGAATGTTTGTGATGAATGTGGCGAGCTACTTGTTGTTCTTGATCAATATCTAAACCTTTGATTTCTCTAGCGCTACCTATGACGTCATCATCTTTACCAACGTGAGTGGCACTACCTTGTACCGCATTGTCAAACCATTCACATAAGTGATGGAAGCTTGGACATTCTTATGGATAGAGACAAACACTCTACACTAAAGCTACAACCTATGTAATCAGACAACCTCTTTATGCATGATCATGAGCTCCTCATATAAGCCCCACATAGTATCTCCAAGTGTGGATACTTCAACAAGTATTGATGCTCTCATTTCTTCCAAGTGGAATTGTGTGGAAGCGACACTTTGTGCTGTTGTGCGGATATTCAATCTCTTGCTGGGCAACCTATAGTTTCTATGCTAACTGTTTGTTCTCGGTCGTCAAGTACCAAGTGTCTAGTTTCGCAGCACTTGTGAAGGCCAAGTTGGAAATAATGTTTGTATTCTTGTTGGTTTCCTCCATAATCACCTTTTCTCTCATGAATTCAATGGATGCATGATCATCTGGGAAGTACTTTCTCCTCGCTTGTCCAAAATTCTTTTGCAATTCCTTGAACTGCCAACTGTGCATCTCCATCACTAGATCATCATCAAGGGGAAATACCTCCCCTTCCTCACTCGATGATTTTTCTATGGTTGGAGGTCATGGAGTCTTACTGGTGTCCTATGGTGTGTTAGGCATCGGGTCCACATCTTCATCTTGTGGCTTCAATCCAAACTCCATGTGCACAACTTCAATCAAATGCTTAATATCCTGAGAAAGCTCTCAATCCTGCATCTATTCGCTCACTCCTTATGTTTTTGGCTGATCCAGTACTGACTCTTTCACCTATAAGGGTGCCATCTCTTCTGTTGTGTCACCTTGTCATCTTTCCTCTTCTTGCTTCTACTTCTCCTTTTCTCTCATTCTTCCCTCAGTTCTTGTCCTACTTTCCGCATTCTTTGTTTTTCTTCCTATAAGGTTTGCTTCTCTCTCATCCTCTACTATGCTCTATGTAGCCTCCACTTCCTCTTTTTATTTTGTTGCCAAATATTCTTTCATAAGTATTGGATCTGCTTTCATCTTCCAGCTTTGTTCCTCCTCCGCGCTGTCAGCAACCTTCTTCTTCCCTTTGTCTTGTACTGGATTGTTTCCTTCTGCTACTAATGTTGGAATTTCTTCCATGTTAGTGTTGACCCATTTTCCATAAACAATGGAGAGTCTGCATATACTAACAAGTTAACTGGAACTTTCTCAACTACTTCCCCAATAATTCTTTCAGTGGTTTATTTTGAGGGAGTCTCTTTGGTGTCATTGTAATAATGAATGCTAGAGATATGCTCAACAACTACTGTACCTATGGGACAGCCAAGGAAATCATGGAAATAAAACATAAATTTTAAGAAAAACCACTTTCAAGGCATGTTCATGCAGCAAATCGGGCATTTTATGGAGGGTATTGCACAATTTTCACTAGCAAGAGGGGTTGGATTCCTGTGGCAACTGCGCACTGCACAGTCCCAGCAGTCAGGGTCGAAGCTTGAGGTCTGACATTGGGCAATGTGCAATGGTATGGGAAATATTGTGCAATGCAGGATGATCCATGGAACTACACAATCCGCAATTGGGCTAGCCTGTACTACACTCTGTGCAGTTCCAAATGCCAAGCTCTCAGCTTGAGCCTCCATCTTGCATAGTGCCAACTTGGGCAAAGTGAAATCAGGCCAAGGAAATGCCATATATGCCCAAGGGAAGTGTGGACAATTAGCATATTTGAGAGATAGTGATGGCTTGAGTGCGTATTTTAGTAAGTGTAAATGAAGCAAGGAAAATCAAGTGTAGAAACTAAGTAAAGGGGAAGAAAGCCAAATTGGTGAGGAGAGTCGTCGCAATGACAACCATCGATGTAAAAATGAAGAATCTGATGTGACACTTGTGAAAATTATATGATATCTTGAAACAAAAATTCTATAACCTAAAGCAAGTTAAAAATCCAGCATGTTATATAAGAAACAAGTGAAACAACACTCACACAAGCCAAATGATAAAAAGCGACTAAAAGCGATAAGTGAAAAACTCTCCCCGAAAAGTGACGACGATCGCACTGAAGGTTCCTTGATCTCCTTGGGGATGCTAGATCTCTAAGATTGAGTGTGAGAATGAGCTCTAGGAACATCGATTACATATATTTTAGGAATTAATTTTTATGACGCACACGCCACAAATCAAGGGAAAAGTGACACATGACGAAAATTACCAAAAATAACAGGAGCACTTCCTTCAGGTTACTAAAATTAGATCCCTAGATTCTAGGGATGTTTTTTTTTCTCATATTTTTCTACTTTTCTCGAGAAAATTTCCATGCTCATCACCGGGAAGTATTGTGCAATTCCTGGGAATTGGTAGCTCCCAACTTAGTGCATTGCGCAGTTTTTGAGCTCAATGAGGAATTGCGCAGTTTCTGGGCTCAATGTTGGCCTTCCTGTCATGATTGCGTAGTGGCTGAGCTCAAGCTTGGGCTTCCAGTAATGACTGCATAATGAATTGCGCAGTTTCTGGAGGCAAGCCCAGAACTAATGCACAATGCTTATATAGAAGGTCATCTTGTGACTTAGAAAAAATTGCCAAGTGAAGAGAAAGTGCGCACAAGAGAAACTAAAAGACAAACACCAGTAAAATCATAGATACCTAATAGCAGTGACAGGTAAGCTCTTGTGAAGGGAATTCAGGCTCCAAAATCTAAGCAATGGAAAAATTTTGGAGGGTGGTTGTAGCCTTTACAACAAGGAGAAAAAAATAGAACATTTCCATTAATGAGAATTTTTTACATGATCATAAGTCCTGAGAACTTCAGATTTTAGTCCATCATCAACACAACTAGACTACTGCCATGGCTGCCCAAAATTAACACCATGTGCTACATATGAAAACAGAGAAGAAAAATCATAAGGGCATAAAAAATGTATTTATCGGAGTAACACAACATATTTCTCGAGCACAAATAGATGCTTAAAACCAAAAATGATGATACAAAAATCATGGCAAGCTCCCAGAAAAACCAAAAAAGTACCCATGGGGAAGGAAGAGGCCTTAGAATATCTCAAAAGTACCCTAACTTTGGAATGCTCCCTCCACAACCAACTCAAAATGCATATGTTCGAGCAGGAGAGATAATAGAAATTGAGGACCCCTCCCAATGTTGGCTAAATTGAATTATCCCCACTGATTGAGAATGTATATGATAGGGCTGTGTAGAAATTTGATAACCCAACCCCGATTTTCAGTTTCTCCTTATTTCTCCCATATAGTTAAATGCCCATTCCCATAGCCATACATTTAACAAGCTGGAAAAATAAATATTTTCTGAAAACACTAATTCTGGAAATTTCACAATGCTGAAATGAAGAAATAAAAACTCAGAAACTAAATCAGCCATACACAGAATTTTGACACGCTGATTTTTGGTCAATGTGACCTTGGAAAAACCCCCTACAACTCTTGGGGAAAACCAATTCGAAAGCTTCTCTCTATTTTCTGAATATTGCTTTTACAGTGAAACAGAAAAACACAGTAAAAATTCCAGCAACCAAATTTATAGACTTATCTCAATTTATGTGCTTGCACACCACCTCAGAAATTGTGCCAAATCAGCAACTTGCAAAACAGAAAATATTACAGCATTAATGACAGCAATAAATGTTGTACGACCACCTTGGGAAGCGTGCCAAAATAGGTTGTACGGAGCCGTACGGAGCTGTACAGCATCCCTCCTCGAAATTCGAGCCCAAAAATAGCCTGGAAAATTGTGTTGTAGTTGTTGTCCTTTTCTCGATTTTTGTGCCAAAAATAATAGCATTACTTTTCCTCGAAATATGTGCCCAGTTTTGTGCCTCAAGCTATGTGCTTAATGTTGTTTCCCTCTTCCTCGATTTTTGTGCTTCCTTTCTTGGAAACCGTGCCTCTCTCTCTTGTTGTATGGATTTTCTGCCTTGGTATTTGTGCCAATAAATGTTGCTATACCTTTTACTAAATCTCCTCACTACTGCCCTCTTTCTTCTCACTACTCAGAAAATCTCCTTAGCTTTCTCTTCTCCTCTCTCAATCTGCTCATGAAAGAATGAATGACCTTTTCCCTCCTTTTACTCCGTTAACCTAACCCTAAGTGACTTTTGGGGAATCCCTAAATCCAATGGCTGAGATAGCTTTAGATCTAGGGCTGAGATTAAATGCTCATTTAAATCTCACTTTCTATTTTTTAATTCACCCCACTTTAATAAAGATTGTAGTCATTTATTTCCAAGGTCACTTTTCACTTTCTAATTTCATTGACTTTATTAAAGTCCTTTTAAATTAGACTTAAAATTAGACTTTTAGTAACTTTATCACTTAGTGCTTTTTAAATTAGATTTGACTTTATAACTTTATGAAGTCACTTTAGGAGAAAAATTAAATTCTTTTGGACATTTTTCTCTAGGCCAAAGATCAAAGCCTTAGGGAACCACCTGTTCTCAGGTAACCAAATTTCAACACTCCCTCTTACTAAGGAAGGTGTTCCTCACCACACCCATCTTGTCTCTGAAGTAAACATGCTTGCCCCGTGGTAAGGCACAGCGGGGGGGGAATATCTGCACGCTATATTACGATTAGCAATATGCTCAAGCTGTGACTCCTTACGAACATAGTCTCCTAATGGTAAGTATCGGTGCCAATATGCAAAGTTTTGTCTGAAATACGGATTCTTCATGAGTTTAGCGCTCTGGTATCACGGTGTCTTTGAAGGTCTCTAACGGCTAACCAAATAAGCCAAACAACATTTTTCAAAGACATATGGCCTCACAAGCTGACTGGGCCCACGGCTGCCATGTGCTGCGCTACGACGAACTCAATGCTAACCAGCGTTGTTTTCGGGCCGAACCACAACACCTGCAGGGCAGAGCAAAAAAACACACGATGCGCCCCTAACGCCGAGCTTTAACACTGCCAAATCGAAATTAGTGTATTTTCGGTCTCACTCCATCCCCCTACCTATAATCCAGACCATAATCCACTGCGCCCTGCAAGTATCGTAAAATGTGTTTTGCAACAAACCAGTGTACCCTCCTAGGCTCACACATAAACTGACTCATCGTGTTGACTGCAAAACATATATTTGGTCTGGTGTTGACCAAATACATCAAGGAACCAATCAGCTGTCTGTACAATGTGGGATCCACCAACTCGGAATCCGAAGCATGAAGCTTCTTCCAGTTGGTGATCATCGGTGTCGACATCGGTCTACAATCCTCCATGTGGAATCTGCCAAGGATGTCCACAATATACTTCCCCTGTCCCAGGAAGAAATGCCCCTCCTCCTGCCACACCTCCAAACCCAAAATGTAATGCATCAAGCCGATGTCCTTCATCTCAAACTCCACCGCAAGATCTCTCTTGCAGTGCTCTATGAGTCTCTCTGCACCTGTAATGACTAAGTCATCCACATACAGCACCAGAATGAGAGGCTCCTCACCTATCACAATATAGTAAAGGTTCGGATCTACCTCACTCTTTGTGAAACCCATCTTCTGCAAGTAAGTATCTATCCTAGAGTACCAAGCTCTGGGAGCTTGCTTCAGGCCATAAAGGGCCTTCTTCAGTCTGCACACATGGGACTCCTTCCCATGCACCTCAAAGCCCTGTGGCTACTCAATGTACACCTCCTCCTGTATGAAGCCATTGAGAAATGTGGTCTTCACATCCATCTGGTAGATCTTCCAACCCCTATCTGTTTCTATCGATATGATGGAGCGAATCGAAGTATATTGAGCCACGGGAGAGAAGTTCTCCTCATAATCAACTCCCTCTACCTGGAAGAACCCTCTAGCCACAAACCTTGCTTTGAATTTCTCAATGTTGCCATCTGCAACATGCTTTACCTTGTAAAGCCATCTATAAGTAACCACAGATTTTCCCTTAGGCCTTGGTACCACCTCCCAAACATCATTCTTCATGATAGAAGAATAATCCTCCTGTATGGCCTCTCTCCAAATCTGCTGGCTAGCTTCCTCCCTGTAGCTATAAGGCTCAGAGTCAATGATGTTGGCAACCATTGCCATATAACTAAAAAACCTCTTAGGTGGTCTTCTCTCTCTGACCGACCTCTTAGGCCCAGCAATAGATGTGGCCTCTCTCAAGGTATCCTAAAGCCACTTGGGCTTCCCCTTCCCTAAGCACACTTCTCCCACTGTAGAATGAAACTCCTCCTCCTCATCATCAAGATCCTAAACTCCTTATTGTTTTTCTGTTGTCCTCCTTCCTGAACCTGAAGCTATAGACGCTGAAGTACTGTGTGAATTGTCCATCAGTGGACTCCCTAGTGAACTGCTATGCGAACTACTCTGCATGCTGCCTGAAGCACCACCCCTCTGACTCTGCGAGCCACTGCTCACTGATGGAACTGACACCATAATTGATGTACCTCTGGATCCTCTTGATCCCTGCCCACTAGATCCCTGTGCCTGACTCAGCTGCTCCTAAGGGTCTGGCTGATCTAGATATTCTAATTCTCGTGACCTCCTGAAGGCCCTGTCCTCCTCGAACTTCACATCCCGCCTGACAACAACTCTCCTCTGTGTGGGAATATAAATCCGAAAGGCCTTGTAGGTCTCACTGTAGCCCACAAAGACACCCTTCTCTGCGGTGGGCTATAGCTTGGTCCTCTTCTCCTTGGGTACGTAGGAGTATGCAATACACCCAAACATACAAATATGACCAACATCAGGCTTATTCCCAGAAAAAACCTCCTCCGGAGTCACATGCCCCAAGGCACGATGCAGACTCTTGTTCTGAAAATATACAGCAATGTTGTAGGCCTTTACCCACAAAAACAATGGTAACCCCTGATCATGTAGCATGGCTTTGGCAGCCCCTCTGATGGATCTATTCTTCCTCTATGCAACCCCGTTCTGCTGGGGGTTGTAAGGAACTGTGAACTCCCTCCTAATTCTTGCCTCCACAATAATCAAAAAATGCACCAAGGGTGTACTCCCCTCCATTGTCTGACCTTAGGGTCTTGATCTTTTGACCTGTCTGAGTCTCCACAAGGGCTCTAAACTCCTGAAACTGCTTGAATACCTCACCCTTGGTCTTCAAGAAATAAATCCAGGTCCTCCTGGAGTGATCATCAATGAATAATACATAATACTCATATCCACTCAAGGGAACATGAGACATCCGACCGCTCACATAGGAATGAATCAAATCAAGTATCCTAGTCGATCTGCTGTCACTTCTCGGAAAAGGGGATTTGGAAAAATTTCCCATAGCACATCCTCTGCATGTATCAAAGTGTTCAGTACTGAAATCTGGCACACCAGTAGTGATCTCCCGTAATGTCCTCAAGGCTCCATGATACATGTGCCCCATCCTGCAGTGCCAAATCTCACACAGCTCTGAGTTGCTAGCTCTGCTGTCGATACTACTACTCAATTCCAAAAGGGGATGAAATTCAAACTTGTATACCTTTGCATGGCGTACACCAATCACTCTAGCTGAATCAGTTGGAGCGCCCCTGGGAGATATCAGCACCTGTCCTCTCCTGAAAAATATCTCATACCCTCTGTCCTCCAATTCTGAGATGGATATGAGGTTCTTCCTCATCCTTGGCAAATATAGAACATCTGACACCTTCAAGGGAGGTTTGGGTTCCCTATCAAATTTCAATGTCCCCACACCGACTGTTCTAACAACATTTTCATCTCCGAGTACTACCTCTATATCAGTGCCACTCTCTGAAATCTCTGAGAAGTACTCACGGACTCTTGTCATATGACGTGAAGCCCCACTGTCAACATACCAGATACCTGAAGATGCTCCTCTAGTGGAGGGAAATTCATGCTCCCTCTCAACCTCCATGGTAGGTGATCCTACACTAGTGGACTCACAAGCAATGAACCCAAACTCCTGGTCAAAGCTATTCGTAAAGTCCTCTATCTCTGTTGATGCTGTCATGCTCTGGTTCTTCCCCTTCTTCTTCTTCTCTGGACACACAACTGCATAGTGTCCCATCCTTTGACAATTCCAACACTTCACTTTGGAATAGTCCTTCTGCATGTTCCCATGTTTATCTTTACCTTTGTCTTTTCCCCCACCACCACTTGTGGAAGTTTGCTTCTTTCCCTTGCCTTTCTTGCCTCCTGCCAACAGTGCTACATCCTCATCCTGCTCAACTGGTTTGGCTAACCCAAGCTGGCTCTCTATTATTTTTGTCTGTATGAAATCATCCCAGAACCTCTCCCAAGTGGGAAGGGTTTCACGTTCACTAACCCCATCAGCAAAGTTCAACCATGAACTAGGAAGGCCATTCACTGCAATCCACACCAACTCAGTGGGTGGAATGACCTCTCCAACTACTACCAATGCATCTCTCACATTAGTAATCTTTGTGAGATATACAGCTGCACTATCAGTTTTACCCATCTTAATGGTCTTCATATTCTCCCTTAAGACCATTTTCCTGTTCTCATTGGTACTTTGGTAGAGATTTGTCAAAGTTGTCCACATCTCATGAGCATATCTCTTTCCTTTCACATGAGGAATGCAATGGTCTTTGATTCCATCTAGAATTAGTCTCTAACCCTTGTTATTATTTTTATTAAAGGCTTCCAACTGAACAGCATCAGTAGGCACATTAATAGTGTTCTGTGCGGTATGCACCATGATATCCCAGACTTCTGCCTCCTCAAAGATGCTCTACATTCTCTCCTTCCATACTTTGTAGTTACTATTCCCATCCAACCTATCCTCCACCCTCAAGCCCAAATACATGCTTGTTGTCCTAATAAACTGAAAATAACATTGTTGTAGTAAAGGTAATGATTTATGTGTGAAAAATTAGCTTGTTGTAATTTTTCTTCTTGTTGTCCCAAACTGCACTTTTCAACAAACCTGACTCTGATACCATGTAGAAATTTGATAACCCAACCCCGGTTTTCATTTTCTACATTTTTCTCCCATATAGTTAAATGTCCATTCCCATAGCCATACATTCAACAAGCTAGAAAAATAAATATTTTCTGAAAACACTAATTCTGGAAATTTCACAATGCTGAAATGCACAAATAAAAACTCAAAAACTAAATCAGCCACACACATAATTTTGACACGCTAATTTTTGGTCAATGTGATCCTGGAAAAACCCCCTACAAATCTCGGGGAAAACCAATTCGAAATATTCTCTTTATTTTCTGAATATTTATTTTACAGTGAAACAGAAAAACACAGTAAAAATTCCAACAACCAAATTTACAGACTTGTCTCAATTTTTGTGCTTGCACACCGCCTCGGAAATTATGCCAAATCAGCAACTTGCAAAATAGAAAATATTATAGCATTAATGATAGCAATAAATGTTGTACAACCACCTCGGGAAGCATGTTGAAATAGGCTGTACAGAGCTCTACGGACTATACGGATTGTACAACAACCCTCCTCGAAATCTGAGCCCAAAAACACCCTGGAAAATCATGTTGTAGCTGCTATCATTTTCTTGGTTTTTGTGCCAAAAATAACAACAGTACTTTTCCTTGAAATATGTGCCCTATTTTGTGCCTCGAATTGCATGCTTAATGTTGTTTCCCTCTTCCTCGATTTGTGTGCCTCCTTTCTTGGAAACCGTGCCTCTCTCTCTTGTTGTACAGATTTTTTGTCTTGGTATTTGTGCCAATAAATTTTGTTGTACCTTTTGCTGAATCTCCTTATTGTTGCCCTCTTTCTTCTCACTGCTCAGAAAATCTCCTTATATTTCTCTTCTCCTCTCTCAATCTGCTCATGAAAGAATGAATGACCTATTCCCTCCTTTTCCTCCTTTAACCTAACCCTAAGTGACTTTTGGGGAATCCCTAAATCCAGTGGCTGAGATAGCTTTAGATCTAGGGCTAAGGTTAAATGCTCATTTAAATATCACTTTCTATTTTTTAATTCACCCCACTTTAATAAAGATCCACTTAGTCATTTATTTCCAAAGTCACTTTTAACTTTCTAATTTCACATTGACTTTATTAAAGTCACTTTAAAATTAGACTTTAGTAACTTTATCACTTAAAGTCACTTTTAAATTAGATTTGACTTTATAACTTTATAAAGTCACTTTAGGAGAAAAATTAAATTCTTTTGGACACTTTTCCCTAGGCCAAAGATCAAAGCCTTAGGGAACCACCTGTCCTCCGGTAACCAAATTTCAACAGGCTGAGAGAAAGTGACATACTAGCATGCCTTTTATTGTGTCCTTTCCAACTTGGATCCTTTGTACATCACCAACAACCCAATGGAGATTGCTACTTAGCCATGGAATTGCAATCTTGAGGCTCAACCACATTTCTAATATGCAATATTTCGATGGGGCTCCAACGTGGATCCACTCCTCCAATCCACATTTTTGGATATATTTATCCATCATAATGTTTTTACACAGACCTTTTTCACCAAATATATGCCATAGGTTAGCTGCCAGTAGGGCTAGATTAAAACTTTTGAAGTTTAGAATGCCCCAACCAACTTTCTTTACGGATATCAAGATTAAATTTAATGCAACTAAGGGGATCCTTCTTTTAGGGCCAGACTCAGACCACAGGAAATTATCCACTATATATTAAATTTTTTTAATAATTGTTTGGTGAATGTGAAAAATATGCATCCAATATACGTGAATGTCTTGGAAAACCACTTGAATCTTGGTTACCCTACCTCCCATTGATAGCCATTTGTGGTCCCAACGGTATAACATATTCTCAAATTTTCACATAAGCCAATCCCAATCTAAAATATTTTATTTATATGGATTCAATTGGAATCCCAAGTATTTGAAGTTGTGTGACAATGAACAGGTCTTCACCCCAAACATTGATGCAATTCCATTTATTTGCACCGAGTCTCCATCATCAATTATAAGTTTGATTTCGTCTTTGTTAATTTTGAGCCTGGAAGCTTTCTGGAATTTCATAAATATCTTGTGGAATGATTCCCATTCTTAAATTTTTGTTTCCCCTACACATATAATGCCATCCACGAACAATAAATGTGATAAATGACAATTTCTTGATATCCCACATCCTTTTATATCACCATCCTCCTTAATGGTGTTGATCGCTCTGCTAAATGCATCCATTACTATAATAAATAACGGTTGATACAATGCACATCCTTTCTCAAACCTCCATTGATTTTGAAAATATCGGTGGTCTCACCATTAATGATAAATGCCATGGATATCTATATGATGTATTCCATTATCCATTGAATGGATCTACGATTGAATCCAATTTTGTATAGAATCATGGTGAGGAACTCCCAATCCTCACATTCAGATTCCCAATTGAGGTTCATTTTCATCAAGTATGATTTTTTTTTCCCTGTTTCGACCGAGTGGATTCATTCTTGAAAAATAACCATGACATCTGGGATTCTCCTATTGAAAAAAAACCAAACTTCTCTGGTGAAATATGAGGGGAAATGATCTTTTTGACATGATTATCGATGAGCCTGGACATCATTTTATAGACAAAATTACATAATGAAATTGGCCTACAATCTAAGAGAGACTGAGAATTAGATTTATTGGGAATTAGTGTTAGAAAGATAGAATGATTGCACCTTGGATTAGATCATAAATTTTGGTTGCTTTAACCATCTTTACCAATTCTTGCCTCATCAGATCAAAGAAATGGAGAAATAATTCGTTAGGTCGTCCATTTAGCCCAAGACTCTTGTCCTTGTCCATATCTTTGAGATTTTTTAGTAGCTCCTTATCAGGGATATGATCATCCATTATTGCAGTGTTCTCATCATTGACCCACATTAGAAAAATGTTGACAAATTCCATTTTTTCGTCCATGAAGTCCTCCTCCCTTTCCTGGTATTGATTTTTGAAAGAGCGATATGCCACCTCTTTCATCTCCTTGAACGAGGTATGAATGTGCTCAGTCTCATCTTCGATTTCCCACAAATTTAAAACTTCATTTTAGCTATAGATGTAGAAATCCATTAAACATAATAGCAACAAAACAAAAAAACATATATATTTTCTTTAATAGAACTGGACAATTTCCATACCAATCAACAACTGATCAATTTGATGGAGTTTTCCAAATGCTTGTAGTTTGGAATCTCCTATTTACACTTCTATTTGTTATAACTAATGATTAAATTTTAATGCATTGACCTCACCTTGGTATGTCTTTATGTCAATTTTTGTCTCCATATTGAATAAGGATTATGAAATGTTAATTGCATAAGAGATCTACTGATTCTTTCCATGAATCCTTTTATAGGTCTTCATTATCTCTTGGTTTTCCATGTGTTATAATCTATGATTTAGAACCTCCAAAATCTCTCAATGTTCCAAGTTTGTTTCCTACAGCCACCATGAGGAAGTTCATACTGCAATAGATGTTGGAAGCTTGTGATTCCAACCTTGGAAATCCCTCTTCTAGTATGCCTTGAGAGATTATGAATAGACTCATCAACCACGAAAAGGGTTCTATGACTTTTTTTCTTAAAACAATTCCTAGATCCCTACAAACTCCCACACCCCCAAAATAATTTTCTCTAATACTAATATGATCTACAAACTAGCACGAATATTCCATTGGAAAAATTTAGCATAATAGGTAATAAAATACTAAAATATTTGATATGAAGGTTAATTTCCTTTAGATATTATATTCTTTAATTACTGGCTTTATGCTTGAATGTATGGAATAGTTGAAATGCAAAAATAGAGAAGATAAATACTCACACACCATCCATAAATAAACACAATAGTTATTGTTGGAAACCCACACGAGAGAAAACCAACTAGAAGTTGATGTCGGTCTAATCTCTTTTCTCTAGTATGGGAATATGAAAATAAAAAGGAGGTATGCTTTGTGGAGTTTCTTGAGACCTATGGCCTATAAGTTTGCTACATAATCTTACTCCCCTCTATTATGTTCTCTAACATCCCACTCCTCCTAGCAACCCAATATTTAACATAGCCTGATAGCCATCTAGGAGTAAAGTTTTGACTTCTACAACCCTTAGTTAGAGTTCTGATTTTGGACCTTATACAAGATTCTTTAAAGTTCACATTTGGATAACCCCTAATGCATGAGTAATCGGGCTTGGCATGGTATCCTCTCGTAACATGGCGGTCAACGCAATATATCAACTTGTAATAAGCATAACTTTTGCATACAAGCTCTAATTGATGCAAATTTTGCACCCTGGGAAGTTCTCTAAGCATATATCAATGTTAAAGGGTATCAGCTAAAGCTAAGAAAGTTTTTACCCCAAAAAATGTCATTTGATGACTTAAAATGGTTCCATATGGTTTCAAACCCTAATTTTTCAAACTAAGACTTGTCATTAAGATTATCTTGCAATCTTATTCCTCTAATTTATCCACTCTAAAAGCATCGAGATAAATGATATCTTACAAGTTCATTTTATCAACGAGTCATAGTTCAAAAAACTAGGGTTTCAAACCATTTGGATCCTTTTGAGGCTTCATACTACATTTTATGGGGTCAAAGATTTTTTAGCTTTGGCTTAGACACCCTACCACTAATCTACACTTAGAGTTATTTCCAACAACATAAAAAACATGTCAATCAAAGCTTATATGAAAAATTTATGCCTCTCACGAGTTGACCTACCGTGTTGACCGCCATGGTACAAGAGGATACCATGTCAAACCCCATTACTCATGCATATGGATTTATCCATGTGTGAACTTTCAAGAAGATTCTAGAAGGTCAAAACTATAATTTTAATTGAGGGTGGAGCAACTCAAAATCTTTCCCCTAGATGTTTATCGAGCTATGTTAAATGTTGCGCTATTACAGGGAGTGGAGGTTCCATTCGAGGTCATTGTATTTTTTCCATAGTTGAGAAAAGCAACTAGTAGTGGGAATTTAGAGAGCATAATAAAGGGGGATAAGATTATGTTTCAACCTTAAAAGCCACAATCTTAGGTAACTCCATATTCAGGTAAACTAGGTATTCCATATAGGACAAACACCTTTAGTAACCACTCACACTAGTACATCTAAGATCATAACGCCAATTTTTTTACATGGTTAAAACCCTTTGAGAGGGAAACAATACATGACCCCAACCAACACAACCACTTGAGTAAATTTTATTAATGCAACATAAAATATTTTACATAAGAGAATTGACATAATTGATCATCAACCATGATCTTCCATGCCCTTTAAATAAATATCGCAAACCAATGAGGTGTTAATCCCTGGGTCAATAGTCGTTAATATCAAGGATAATATTAGTTTTAAAATCATTCTATGTGTAGAACATATCGTGATATTTGGATTACAATGCAACTAATTCATAATAAAAAAACACACTTTTACCTAATACACACATTAGACCAAGTTGAACTTAACTAAATCCTAAGTTTATAAATACACTAACATTACATAGAGAATACATGTTTCTTTGTATTTGCACATATCAACACTAGATAAAAGAGAGCGGAGTGACCTCAACTTCTACCTAATTTATCTCCCATATGGATTTCTCATGGTAAATATTGTGTTTGTGTGATGGTGTGTGGCTATTTTTCTATTCTCAATTTTTTAAATTTCAGTTATTTCATACATTTAAGCATAAACCCAATAATTAAAGAATCTAATAACTAAAGTAAATTAACCTTCACAGTAAATATTTCACTGTTTTATCATATATGTTGTGGCATGTTGTTCCAGTAAAATATCCATGGAAATTTACAAATTAACAACTTTCCAACTTCAATGAGATTTTATTGGCCCCCATTTTCAAAAATAAATGCTCTCCCACTTTAAATTCCTTGGTTATCATACTTTTATCTACATAACCCTTTTGTATATCATGTGTTGGCTTTAAAACCCACTTAATTTAAATCATCAACCCTCCTATGAGAAATTTTGGCCCAAGTGCTATTATGTTTGTAGGGTTTTCCCAACTTACTAAAATATTACATTTTCTACCCTATAGAGTTTCAAATGGGTTCATATTTAATGAATTATTGAGGCATAATACCCACCATTGTAGGTAATTTTAAGAAAATGTAAATAATCCTCCCACTTGGATGGTTTATCTATCACATACATCTTTAGCATATCTTCAATCACCTAATTTACTTTATCTATCTACCCATATAGATATGGATGATATGCTATACTCAAATTTAGACTTATATCAAATCCTGAAGAATAATACCCTCCAAAATTTTGACATAAAATTTGGATATTTTTATGAAACAATTGCTTTAGGTACTCCATGAAACCTATTAATTTCAGTCATATAAAGTTTGCAATATTAGTTTCCTTATGACTTAGTTTCACTAGAATAAAATGGATATTCGTTGTCAACTTACCTATTATGTTGCCTTATTGTCTTGGGAATATTAGTGATAAAATAAATGGTTATAACTTTATATTTCCACTCGAATTGGAAGTGGATATAGAAAACACAATGGGTGTTTATGCTCAACTCACTCTTTGATATTCCATACACCTGCCAATGGAATCAACCACATATTTTTTCATTTCATGGAAAAATGTATTGGCTTCTAATGTCTACAATTTTATTTTTTTTGAAAAGATGCTCAGCAGATGGAACATTATGCATTTCTTTTAACACCATATTATTTCTCCAAAACTAGAAGCATAAACTCTATTTGTGTGGATAGGAATGCAATCTTCTCTTAACTCTATTGTACATCCTTCTATTTTAAGCCTTGTATTTCTTGCAGGTAATACAAGTCTTTAACAACATCATGTAAAATTATATTTTTAATTATGATTTATACATGCAAGTGGTTGTTTCATACAAGATATGTACCCTTATGTTGAGTGCATCAACAAATTTATTCTCTTTTTCTTTAATGTACTTAATTCCAATGTCATACTCACTTAAAAATTCCAACAAAAAAAAAAAAAAAATCTAGCATTTAAAGGTTGTTGTTGAAATAAAGATAAATTATATGATTATGTTTTTTACTTAATTCAGACTTATTCCCCATTAAGTAATGCTTCCACATTTTTAATGCATGTACTATAGCAGCAAGCTCCAATTCATGTGTGGCATAATTCTTCTCATGTTATTTACTCTTTACAAAACTCATAAGTAATAACAAGTCCATTTGGAGTAATCACTCCACTAAGTATTTTTTACATGCATCTATGCATACCACACAATTTTCATTTAAGTTTGTAATCTTCAAACTAGGTGCATTGGTAAGGAACTCCTTCAGTTGTTGGAAACTTTTTTCACATTTTGTAGTCCATTCAAACTTGGTTCCCTTCTTTTGTAAAGAAGTTATGGGATTATCAAACCTAAAGAAACATACCATAAACCCTATGTGGTATCCAAATAACCCCATAAAAGATATAAGGCCTGAAACATTCTTCGGTGTTTTTCCATTGTCTAATATATCCAATATTTTTTGGATCTATTGTTATTCCTTACTCTTAAATGATGTTCCTCAACTAATGGATCTAATATTGATAAAAGGAGCACTTGCTCAACTTGGCATATGCTAGATTCCCCTTTAGTACTTGTAATACCAATCTCAAGTGTTGTTCATGTTCTTCCTTTGAATTAGAATAAAACAATATGTCATCTAAGAATACAATGACAAACATATCCAAATAATTTGTGAATATGCCATTCCTCAAGCACATAAAGACAATTGGTGCAATGGTCAATCCAAAAAACACCATTAAAAATTTACAATTCCCATATCTAAATCTAAAATTTGTTTTATTGATATCTTCTTCTATGATTCCGACTTGGACATATCTTTATCTAATTTATATCTTAGAAAATAACTTTACTCCTCTTAATCAGTTAAAGAGGTTATCAATTCTAGGCAAAGGATATTTTTCCTTCACAATGCCATTATTTAGTCATTTAGATTCAACACACAATCTCAATGTTCCTTCCATCCTTTTAACAAAAAGTATTAATGCTTTGCAAGGTGAGACACTAGCTTTTGTACCCTTGCTTCAACAACTCCTCTAGCTACATCTATAATTATTTTAATGTATTTGGGATAATTCTATAAGGAGACTTTGGTATTACTGCATCTTGATGTAGCTTCGGGCACTAATTCAATAAATAAATATACATTCCTCTTTGTTAGAAACCTCGATATTTGTTCAAATACATCCTTAAACTCATGCAACACCAAAATTATTTAAAACATGGCCCTTTGGTCTTGTCTAAGTATTCCACGTGAGATGCATACAATTGAAATACTTTTCTAAAACATCTCTTTAGTTGTAAGGAATAAATATCCCTTGTAGAAATGGATCTTGGATTTCCTTGCACAATTATTTTCTTTCCTTATTCATCAAGACATAAAAATCTTGTTATGGAAATCTAGGATAGCGTGATGTTTGTCCAACTAATTAATTCCAATTAGGATATCATAATATCTCAATTTATGATATTCATATCATTATTTGTATTCATTCCATTCATATCCACCGTACATCCTCCGATAATTCATTGATCTTTATTTTGGTCCCAATGGCTAGCTAAACCAACCATGATTTTTCAATCTTACTTTTCATCAAATGAAATATGTCCTAAAATATAGGATTAATGTAAATATGGATTTCTCCTTAAAAAAATAAAACAACTATAGGATTATTGGTAACCTTAACTTCCACCTAAATCATATAAAATTGATTTTCTAATCGTTAATCTTCCAAGATTGTGTATATCCTTTGAATATCTCTGCCCATGTCTTCCATTATCATATCCTCCTAAATGTTGTGAAAATTTCTCACTTTGTCTTATTTGTGAGGGAAATATTTGTAAATCTACTCTCCTTTTCATCCCCAACATTTGATTGGTGTTGTTCCCCTTTTCCCAAGGAGTCTATCTTCCTGATTTTGTTAATATGTGTTAGGAATACTTCTATCGAAAGGAGGTTCACATCCATTGTTCCTTTGATTTAACTTTTTCTTATTTTCCTTCAAAAACTTCTAAAATTTCTTCTTGTATTTTCTTTGTTGATATAGGTGCTTGGATTTTCTAACAGTCTCTACTAGAGTCTTGGATTCATTAAATTAAAATTTGTCTTTGTAAAAGATGGTAGTCCACTTAAAAACCCTTATGTTTTCACTTTTTCTTCTTTGATAAAACCCACATACCTTAGAAAAACCAAGAACTTATTTTCATATTCTTCCATTGTCATGTTCCATAACTTGAGTTAAAATAAATCATATATAATTGTTTCATATTCTGCTATGAAATATATTTTTGTTGGAAATATGCTTGAATTGCTTCTAAGAAATCATTTTCTCATCAATCTGCTTGACTTGCTTCAAATCACACCACCACATAAAATATTAGCCTTGAAAATGATATATTAAAATTTTGGCTTATAGATTATATGAGTAACTATGTAACTGTAACTAAAAATCATTTTTTATTCCAAGCAACTAGGTCCAAGCATCATCTTCCCATTTATTTTCACCATCAAAGGTTGGTGGCTTAAGTTTCATAATCTCACCTTACAAGCTATCGAGTTCATACCTTCTTCTTTGATGCTTAATAGGGAACACTTATAGGTTGATCATTGACTCATTAGATGGATACAACTTCTTAGTTGAATATGTAGGTGAGTAGTTTTGACTTTGAATTCTACTAGCACTTCTTGATTTCCTAGATTGTCTATAATTATCCATCCCTCCATGAGGTTCACCTTCTTCTTCATGTCTTAAACTTTATCCATTCCTTAAATTTTGTCTCTATATTTGATTTAGACTACGCAACAATTAAGAAATTACTTGATTTTACTCCTAGAAGGATCTTATTATACTTGCATTCTTAACTATCTAAATCTGCACTACCACTTTAAAACTCCTCACATTCTCTACCATTTTTTTTGGCTTCACCCCATTGCTACATCCATTATATTATGATTCCCCATTACCCAAACTAATGTTTTGACCTTTAGCTTGTCTTTCATAGTTGTAGGCTCCTTTTGCATCTTCCATGTCTCTCATATGCAATATTGATCTTGACTAGTTCTTCTTGTACCCTTCATTTTGCAAAATGTGTAAGCAACCATTGTTTTTAAAAATTATTCATACTATAAAATTTTGTTAATTAAAGTTACAAGTCCTTTTTCTTCTCAAAGTATGAATAATATTGTAACAACTATTCAAATTCTAAGCCTTTAATATTAATCTCCTTTGAATAAGCTTTCCAATTATTATACCTATGCATCAATATAATAGTTAAACGAAAATATGTGATTTTCTAACAATTCTATTTTTAAGCATTTTGTGCTCTTTTCTTGCTAGTGTAATTTGGCTCAAAGGCAAACTTCTGCCACCTTCAAAATAAAATATG
>JAXQQM020066486.1:0-68489 GCA_034641835.2 Pinus albicaulis | reverse complement strand
AGAAGAAAAGAGATATCAACGCCTTAGAAATAAGCCACTTCGAGGGGGCAACCTCCAATACATTACATGAATGAACAATTCTTGGATGATTCAAATTACAAAACTTCCTTTCTATATATAGGAGTCCATGGGGCCACAATGTAATCCTAGCCAACCTAAAAATAATAGTTTAAGGGCACAATAATAACAATATCGGGGTTACAAGGGTACAATAATGTTAAACACCATGTTGAATCACACACATGGTGTATGAGGATGATGAACACACACACACAAGAGACTCAACACAATGAAAGATAAGCGTGAGGCTTTCTTATTTTCCATTATACAAAGATGTACATTTATAGTACAATGGTGTGACTCTTGGTTTCACATTCCAAGGTCACTTGGACTCCATTGTGATTTTTCGCATTCCACACCTACCCATGTAGGATTAGGTGTTCCAACATCCCCCCTTAATCCGAAGGGGTATGTGTGAGTCCAAGAAAAGAGTTGTAATACAAATATGCAAAGTATACATGGCAGCACTTGGGCTGAATCAACTCTATGAAATGTTGGAAAAAAGAGGTGGTTTTAGGATGACCACAAACACTGGAACGCAATACATGTTGCAGTTCCCGGAACTCTTCCAAAACTGGCAAGAAGCTGAAGGCTTCTGCTAGAGGAATTGTCCCTCATAAAAAAAGGAGACCTTCGACCTAAAAGAAGGGAGGTCTACTACCTGTGGTGGTTTTAGGTTGTCCACCAACCAAAGATGATGGTTTTAGGTTATCCACCAACCAAAGATGATGGTTTTAGGTTATCCACCAACCGAAGGCATGCTCATGGGCATCCGTGTCTCTGGCTACATCTCTGAATCCGGAATGATGAATTGTGGCTCAAGCTCGCTTGAACAGCTGGCTACAACTCTGAACATGGAATGAGAGATTGTGGCTCAGGCTCGCTTGATCTGTCGTCGAAGCTTGTACATGACCACCATTTCCCCCCCTGTCAGGGACAAGGTGAGACGATGGTGAAAACTCAACTGCAAGTTTGCTCAATATTCTTGAACAAGTTCTAACATGTGTCGTAAACATCTTCTTGGCTGCTGATGCCCATTGCCAAGAAGCGATCCATCCAAGATGAATCTTGGTTCTTGCAGGAGGATTGTGTCTGAAGCATCTGTCTGAAGAATGGGTGTGCCGACCACAGTGCTTGCATGGATGAAGATCAAAACAGTGATCTTTCATGTGGCCAACTCGATCACAGTGTTGGCATTTTACGATCTGTTGTTGTGGAAGTGGAACAGGATCTGGAACAACTGCAGGTGAACTGTCATACAGGAATCCGGCACTCTGAAATATGATGGGCTTGGTGTAGTCTGGAATATGAAAGGACACATCCTTGTCATATCCAAGACCAGTTCGGTGCTTGTTGTGGACAAGCTCTTCCCAAGCTCTGATGATGGGCTTGAGAAGTGCAGGCTGAGCTGCTGCATCTGCATGTACATCTGCTGAATGTGGATCAACTGCAATTTTATCTTCTTTCTTCTGATGAGAGTCCTTCACAATCTTCTGAACAGAAACAGGTTCAGAATGGTGACTCTTTCGCTGAAGTTCATCTCGCTGAAGCTGAGATTCCAACTGCAAAAACTCAATCTTCTCTTGTGCATCTTGCAAACAACTTTGAATGTTACAAAGAGCATCCTTGTTCATTTTTATCACATCATCAACATTTGAATGAATGAGGTCATTCAATAACATTAATGCCTCATTGATTTTGGCCATTTTCAACAATTTAGGCTCAAAACAAATGAAAGGGTGTCGGCTTCAACCGAAAATGCACCCGTTTACAATGTGATGCAACAAGAAATACAAATGACTCAAAAGAATTTCCAACTATGGAAATCTCAAGTACAAAATGTGCTCCTCAAATGATGGAGGACAATCAACAATGACTTACATCAACAACTCAAATTCACTGATTCCAACTATGAATGAAGAGGCAATATCTACTCACAATACAATGTCACCTCAATACAATATCTCTGCAAAATATTTGTATGAATGTGCAGCAAAAACACGTGCAAGAAGCCTTTAAGGCAGCTGAATTTTCCTTCAAAGAGCTGTTTTGCAATGATGGCAAACTTGTCTTCTTTAAGAAAATCTTCAAAAAAAATCACCCTTATGTCTGTCAAATTTGCAATTTTCTTTATGTATAGTCCATTATGCCATTTCTTCTTCCTTTCTGCTGTTCAAGTCTTCTTCCTCTCTCTCTCCTATCTCTCTGCTGTTTTTTTTTTTTTAATTAAAAAAATAATTAAAAATGGGAATTAGTTACAGAAGAGTGGGATAAAATTTAATTTAAAAAGGAAAGAGGATTAATTTAAAAAAGGGAGAGGGAGTATTATATGGAGGGGTTTATTAATGGGGGAGGGGGGTTATTAAAAAAAATATTAAAATGGAAAAGGGATTTTTATTTTTTATTTTTATTTTTATTTTTAAAGAAAGGAAATTAATTAAAAAAAGGAATGAAGGAGTCTAGTTAAAAAGGAGGAGGGGGATTAATAGAGATGGGACGTGTATTAAAAATGAGGAGGGAGGGAAATTAACATAAAAAAGGAGGCGGATTTAAAATGAAGGGGTGTAGGGATGATTATATGAGAGAGGGGGGGTTGTATATTATATAGGAGTTAAATATGAAATTTAAAAAGGGAGGAGTATTCTGTTTGGGGGGATGAATTAAAATGGAGGGATTTTAATTTAAAAAATTATAAACGAAACATGAGGAATTCGTAAGGCGTGGAGATAAGTGTGAGGGAGAAGGCGTAAGTGATGGTGAGGAGAGAATGCGTTGAGGGAGAGGGGCCGGCTTTAAAAGTCGTGAAGGGCAGAGCAATGTGTGAGTAGAGGGGTCGGGTGTGAGAGCTGGGGTGTAAGGCGGACTGTGCGTAGGAGCGTATGGGAGGCGCGTATATGCGTTGAAGGGAGAAGGGGATGCGCGCTGTTGTGAGGGGATTGGAGTGGCCGGCTATGATAGCCGAGGGCAGGAATTGAGGTAAGGGGCATTTGCAGGTAGGTAAGGAGGGACGGCGTAGAGTTTTAGGCCGTGGGTAAGGGTATAGCGCTGTAAGTAGAGGTGTAGTGGCCGCGTAGGAGTTGGGAGATGCAGGTAGGGCGTAGGGAGAGGTGAGGAGGTGTGCGCAGGAGTGAGGGCATGGGTTTGGAGCAAGCGATGGCATGGGGTTTGAACTGATTTGCAGAGTATGGCTGGAGCTATAAGGGTTGTAGGGATTTTTTTTATTTTTATTTTTATTTTTTATTTTTTATTTTTTTTATTTTTAAATACAACAGAGAGCAGAGAAGAACAGAGAATCTACATTTTCTTCCAGCAGCAGAATTTTATTCCTTTCAAATATATAGCAGAATGGACAAAGTGCAGAAATGAGGGCAACAATAGAATTTTTCCGGCAGCAGAGAAACCCAGAATTGCAGAATTTTCCAGATTATTTCAACAGTAAAACTCAGAAATTAGAGAACTCAGAAATCTCAGAAATTTCCAGCAGCTCAAAAATGCAGAGATGAAGAATTTTCCAGCAGAAAAACTCAGATTTCTTTTGCAATAAAAACCAGAAACTTCTTCTTCTTCAGAAACTCAAATTAAACACTTTTCAGCAGCTCTTTCAAAATGATGCAGATTTTAATGAACAGAAATTGCAGAGAAAATTTAAAATGAAAACCTTCAGATGGGCAGTGCTGCCTTCTTCAAAACCAATGCTGCTCTTCTTCAAAACAAATTCTGAATGCTGCTCTTTCTTCTGAATGCAGCAAAAACACTGCTACAAACACTTGAGTGCTGCATAAAAAACAACAATTTTTGCAGATATGCATAGGACATAAACACAAATGGCTCACTCAAAGTGGACCAGGGCCAGCAATCGCCCGCTCTGATACCATGTTAAACACCATTTTGAATCACACACATGGTGTATGAGGAAGATGAGCAAACACACAAGAGACTCAACACACAATGAAAGATAAGCGTGAGGCTTTCTTATTTTTCCATTACATATGGATGTACATTTATAGTACAATGGTGTGACTCTTGGTTTCACATTCCAAGGTCACTTGGAATCCATTGTGATTTTTCGCATTCCACACCTACCCATGTAGGATTAGGTGTTCCAACAAATAATAACAATAAGGGGGTTACACTAACAACAATAAGGGACTATAATAGTAATACAGGGACCTAACATGCCCCTCTCCTTCAAAAAAGTGTTTTCCTCAACGCTTGAGTAGCTATGGGTGCTTCTGTATAAAATTATCATCCTCCCATGTAGAATCTTCAGCAAGTAAGTCCTTCCACTTGATGAGATACTCTGAAATTGATCAATTCCATAGTTGTCGAGTTCTTGTTTCCGTGACCGCTTCAGGTTCCAATATTATTTTTCCTTCCTCATCAAGTTTTGGCAATATTGTTTGAACTAGAATATTTTCACCTACAACCTTCTTTAAGCATGAAACATGGAAAATTGGATGCACTCATGAGGAAGCAGGAAGCTCCAATTTGTATGCCATAGTACCAGTATTTTGCAACACCTTGTAAGGACCATAGTACTTTGGCGATAATTTATTATCCTTCTTAGCTTGCTTGAGGGACATTTGTTTGTATGGTTGTAGCCATAAAAATGCCCAGTCTCCTACATCAAAACTTCTCTCGCTGCGATGTTGATCTGCCTGTTGTTTCATTCGATTTTGTGCCAAATTCAGGTTATCCTTTAAGAGTTGGAGAACTTCTTGTTGACGCTCGATGTGATCTTCCACTGCTTGAACCTTCGAATTTTCCCTTAAAGATGATGTGATCGATGGTGGATGATATCCATAAAGTGCCATAAATGGGGTCATTTTTGCTGCAGTATGGAAGGAAGTGTTACACCACCATTCAGCGAGAGGTAACCACTTGACCCATTGTGTTTGTTTATCAGATACAAAACAACGAAGATATCCTTCCAAACATTTATTTACTATCTCGGTTTGACCATCGGATTGAGGATGATAAGATGAGCTATGAGCTAATTGAGTACCCAAACAAGAAAATAACTCCGTCCAAAAATTTCCAGTAAAAATGGGATCTCTGTCTCTCACAATAACCCTTGGGTTTCCATGTAGCTTTTGAATTGTGTCCATAAATGTAGTAGAAACTGTACTTGCTTTAAATGGATGAGATAATGCACAAAAGTGTGCATACTTGGTAATTCTATCAACTACCACCATGATTACACTCTTTCCTTCGGACTTAGGTAAACCAGTGATAAAATCTATTGAAATCTCCTCCCAATGTTGACTTGGAATGGATAAAGGTTGTAGAATACCCGGGGTATTAATTGTCTCAACTTTATTCTGCTGGAAAACCAAACATTCTGCCACAAACTTTTGAATATCATATTTAAGGCCATCCCAAAAAAATTCTTTCTTCACTCTGTGGTAAGTTTTTAAAAATCCTGAGTGTCCTCCTAAAGGAGAAGTGTGAAATTCCAAAATAATCTTTTGTTTTAGTTGGGAATTCTTACAAAGATATAAGCGATATTTGTACCATAAGGAATCATTTTTCCAACTAAATGTATCAGATGTACTAGGATCTTGCTGAAACTTTTGAATGAGAGTCCACACTTTTTCGTCCTTCTTCCATTCATCTCTTGCTTCTGTTATCCAATCTGGTTGGATAATAGAAATGGCACAAAGAAATGCTTCCACCCCTTCATTCTTTCTTGAGAGTGCATCTACAACAACATTTAACTTCCCTTTTTTGTATATTATTTCAAATTCATAACCCAACATCTTTGTGACCCATTTTTGCTGCTTTTCTGAAGATAGTATTTGTTACAAAAAGTGTTTAAGACTATCATGATCAATTTTTACCTTGAAGTGTCTTCCCATTAGGTAAGTTCTCCATTTCTTTAGCGCATGCAGTATTGCTAACATTTCCTTCTCATAAATAGGTTTCTGTAAATACTTTCCTTTGATTAGACGACTTTCAAAAGAAATGGGTCTTCCTTATTACATTAAAACAACACCAATTCCATTTCCTAAGGCATCACATTCCACAATAAAGGTTTTTGTGAAGTTTGGCGTAGCTAAGACTGGTGCTAGGCACATTGCCTCTTTAAGATGTTCAAAGGCCTTAGTTGCTTCAGGAGTCCATGAAAATGAATCTTTCTTCAATAATTTTGTTAGAGGTGCTATCATTCTCCCATAATTCTTAACAAAATTTCAATAATACCTTGTTAACCCGAGAAATCCTCGCAACTGCTTTATGGTTGTGGGGACTTTCCTTTCCTTAATGGCTTTAATTTTGTTAGGGTCTACCTTAACACCCTCGTGAGATACAATATGACCCAGATATTCCGCCTCTTGTACTCCAAAGAAACATTTGGATTTTTTTGCACATAACTGTTTCTCCTGCAATAGTTTGAGCACCCTGTCAACATGTTGAACATGATCCTTCCAAGACCTGTTGTAGATTAGTATATCATCAAAAAATACTAGCACAAATTTTCTAAGGAAGGGTTTGAAAATGGAATTCATCAACCCTTGAAATGTAGAAGGTGCATTGGTAAGGCCAAAGGGCATGACCAAAAATTCATAATGACCCTCATGAGTTCGAAATGTTGTTTTTGGAATATCTTCAGTCTTCATTCTAATTTGATGATATCCTGAACGAAGATCCAACTTGGCAAAATAAATTTCTCCATGTAATTCATCCAATAATTCATCAATCACAGGAATGGGAAATTTGTCTTTAATGGTGAGCTTATTGAGCTCCCTATAATCTGGACACATTCGCCATGATCCATCCTTCTTGTGTACCAATACTACGGGAGCAGAGAAAGAACTTTGACTAGGTTGAATTATACCCGCCTCTAACATTTCTGCAATCATACGTTCAATTTCGCTCTTTTGGACATAAGGATATCTATAAGGCCTGATGTTTGGAGGAACACTTCCTGGAATCAAATGAATAGCATGATAATGATCATGAATAGGTGGGAGTCCTTTTGGAGTTTCAAAAACCTTGGAATGATTGTCCAAGACTTTTTGGAGATCTGCAGAAATAGATGATTTTTATGTTGGAACTTCTAGTGAGCATAATTGTGCAATTATGCCTCGTTGTTCTTTCTTTAGAAGATTTTTCATGAAATTAGAGCTTATTATATTTCCCGACTTCCCTGCAATACCCCATAATTAAATTTCCTTTCCTTCTGAAAAAAATTTCAAGAAAAGTTCTTGAAAATTAAAAGCTACCATCCCCAAAGATTGTAGCCATTGTACTCCTAGTACAACATCAACACCTCCCAAAGGAATGGAAAGAATTGGACTATTCAATACATATTCCCCCATGGTTAGCTTGATATTATGGCATTTTCCAGAGAAATTTATAGTTCCTCCATTTGCAACCATCACTTGACATTCTAGTGCTGGTTATAGGAAACAATTCAATTCCTTGGCTACCTTACAATGAATAAAATTATGGGTACTACCTGAATCAATCAACACTATTACCTTTTTCTTCTTGATATGTCCTTCTATCTTGAGAGTTTGAGGAGTGGTAATTCTTGCCAATGAATTACACGATATGGTCGGACTCATTTCTTCCGCTTCTTGGGTTGGTTCTTGGTGTATTTCCTCTTCTTGTTCATTTTCTTCTTCCTCTTCACAATCTATGTAAAATAATTTCTTAGCACACTTATGACCTTTAGTGTATTTGCTATCACAACCGTAGCAAAGCCCTTTTGCTCTTTTTTCTTCCAATTGTTGTGGTGTCAACCTTGTAGGTTGTGGAAATCTAGGAGCAGCAACACTTCCCTCTTTATAGAAGTGAGTGGTAGGCTTCCTTGTCGCCATAATTTTACATTCAATTTTTTTGGCCAACCTGAATGCCTTCTCCAATGAATCAGGTTCCAAAATGTGAACTTCATGTTGGATGTTATCCTTTAAAGTACCTATGAAGAGATCAATCTTGTGTTCCTCTGGAATATCAGTTACCCTTATATTCAATTTTTGGAAGTCCTCAATGTGCTCCCCATTAAACCCTTTTGTTTGAGATTTATCAATTGGCTAAAGAAGATGTTTCTCTTTGTATCCTCATAATGTGCTATCATTTCCTTCGTAAAAATTGACCAAGTGACAATTTTTTTACGGGAGCAAAGCCATCGATACCATGCAAATGTATTTTTTTCTAAACGTAAAGCTGCAATGCGGACCTTTTGTGTGTTTTGCACATTATGGAGATCAAAATATTGCTCCATATATAGTATCCATGTTACAGGATCCTTTCCATCAAACTTCCTCATATCCATTTTTGGAATATGGTGGTTCTTCCCGCCAACATTAGATTTTATGAAATCACGATTAACATTTATTTTGTTCTCATCATGAGTTTCCTCTACTATCTTTTCACCATTAGGAAACATTTCTTGTATCAACTTTGTCAAACCTTCCATGTCTCCTTTTAGATCATTCTTCATGTTTTCCATCTTAGCTTCCATGTCATCCATCTTAGATTCCATGCCAGCTTCCATGCCATCCATCTTAGCTTCCATGTCATTCTTCAAACCATCCATCTTAGATTCCACGCCTCTCTTCAAACCATCCATCTTAGTTTCAACGCCTTTCTTTAAAACTTCCATGTCATTTTTTGTTGCTCTTTGTGAGAGCAAAATTTGTTGCACTTGCTCTTGTAATTTTGATATGGCATGTTGCCATTCTTTGTCTTCATGAGTCATAGTACATCATTCTAAAGGCTTAATGGGTGTTGAATTATTTTTAGGGGCCATTTTAGAATCCAATACTGATATCTATTCTACAATATGCCCTTGGAATCAATTCAACTCTGATTCTTCAAACAAGACTTATGCACCCGGAAAAAAATACACACCTTTTACTTGCTTTTGAGGAGCTCGAGAGCTCAAATTGAATTATATCTATAATTGTGATCCTAAATATTCGAAATTATTCCGTAGTAGCCCTCTCGTTTCTCTCAAATGCCATAGGTCTGATCCGATTTGGATTCTTCAAGGCAAAGTTATGTCCAATCTCCCACAATGACCCAATTCTGTATTGGTTTATAGAGCAAACTTGTATGACTTGCCACGTGTCATTGTTTCCTCTTTTGGCTCTAAAATTGATAGACCGAAAACTATAGTCCATGCACTTACGGCCACTTTTTACATCATTCCAATCTAATTCACAGAGAGAGAGCTATGAATATGTTCCCACGATCACCTCTTTGAGATGAAATTCAGAAGCCTCAAAAAGCCCTAACGTCCACAGATCGTATCTCCGAAAATATTACGAACCAATATCTAAATTTTTTTGACGATGTTCCTCAGGATTGTGGCTTCGCACTCTAAAAATTTCAGCTTCTGAACCTTCGTATAAAAAAGGGCATTACGAAAATATCATGATGACCTGTTTAGGTTAAATTCAAGAGCCTGCAAAATGACCTAACTTGCACAGATCATATCTCCGAAAATATTTCAAACCAAGCTTTAAACGTTTTTGACGATGTTCCTCAGGATTTTTTCTTCACACTCTAAAAATTTCAGATTCTAAAACTTCGTAGAAAAAACGTTATAGCGAAAATTCCACGCTGACCTGTTTGGAGTAGCGAAACCCTAGAATCTCAAAGCCCTGATACCAAATGTTGTGAAACCAGCTCCAAAAAGAGAAGAAAAGAGATATCAATGCCTTAGAAATAAGCCACTTCGAGGGGGAAACCTCCAATACATTACATGAATGAACAATTCTTGGATGATTCAAATTACAAAACCTCCTTTCTATATATAGAGTCCATGGGGCCACAATGTAATCCTAGCTGACCTAACAATAATAATTTAAGGGCACAATAATAACAATATGGGGGTTACAAGGGTACAATAATAACAATAAGGGGGTTACACTAACAGCAATAAGGGACTATACTAGTAATATAGGGACCTAATAGAATATGTTCACCCCATACTTCATGGTCAATATTATGTATATTACAAGCATTATGATTGTGAATACACTTATCTTTCTACCCCCTATGGTCACCAATAATCAACCAATACATGTTATAAATTTGTATCTGCTATAAAATCTAAGCATTATGACCTTAACAAAAAAATCCTTTGATGAGCTATGAGTCCCAAGAACACAAACCTCTTAACAAAAATATACCTTTGACAATTGTGACATCGAACACATTCTACCTCCTAAGAAATATGATCTTTGGTAAAATCACCTTGAAACCACTATGAAAATATACCCATTGAATCTTATGACCCTTGATATACTCAACCCTTAACAAATAATGGCCTGTAACAAATTAATTTCAAAATACACTTTACCCCTCATGACTATTAACCATGGTTGACCATGTTGAACCACTAACCCTACTAATTTCCCAACCCACCAAACCATGCTAACATACCTTGAATAAAATCATTTCCCATTAAACCATATTCGCATATGTTGATAATGATGAATCACTCAACATAAAAAACCATAACTCAATTAACATCACCAGCCATTAACCCTTTATCATGGTTAAGCAATATTAACCATAGTGACCATGGTTGGCCTTCCTGACAATAAGGACCACTTTAATAATATTTCACCATATTAATCTGTTTGGTCCCTATATTACTAGTGTAGTCCATTATTGTTGTTAGTGTAACCCCCTTATTGTTATTGTTGTACACCTGTAACCCAAATATTGTTACTATTGTGCACTTACATTGTTATTGTTAGGTCGGCTAGGATTATATTGTGACCCCATGGACTCCTATATATAGAAGGAGGTTTTTTCATTTGTATCATCCAAGAATTGTTCATTTATGTAATGTAAATGAGGTTTCCCCCTCGAAGTGGCTTATTTCTAAGGCGTTTATCTCTCTTTTCTTCTATTTTTGGAGCTGGTTTCATAACATTTGGTATCAGAGCTTTAGATTCTAGTGCTTCGCTGCTCGAAATAGGTCACAGTGGAATTTTCACTATAACGTTTTCTAAGAAGGTTCAGAAGCTAAAATTTTGATCACGTGAAGCAGAAATGCCAAGGAACTACGTGTAGAAATTTCATATATTGGTTTGTAATAGTTTCGGATATATGATCTGTGGAAGTTAGGGTTTTTTCAGGCTCCTGAGTTTCATCTCAAAAAGGTGACCGTGAGAAAATCGTCATAACTCTCTCTCTCTCTCTAAGCACCAAATTGGAATTATGTAAAAAGTGGCCACAATCAAACAGAATATAGTTTCTTGTGTATCAATTTCAGAGTCGAAGGAGGAAACAGTGACATGTGGCACGTTGTACAAGTTCGCTCTACTGAACCAACCCATAAATAGGTCAATGTGGGAGATTGTTCATAAATTTTCCTTGAAGAATCGAAATTACACCAAACTTATGGCATTCGAAAGAATATTCTAAGGGCTACTACAAGACCTAATTTTAGATATTGAAGATCTGAAATCATAGTGTTAATTCAGTTTCAATATCGATCTCCTCAAAAGAAAGAAAAAGGTGTGTATTTTTTTCTTCGAATTGCATAAGTATTGCTTGAAAAATTAGTTTGAATTGATTCAAGGGAATATTTTAGAATAGATATCAGTATTGGGTTCTAAAAGGCTCCCTAAATATAATTCTACACCCATTAAGCCTTCAAAAGGCTCTACTATGACTTGTGAAGATGAAGAAGTGAAAATGACATATCGAAATTACAAGAGTAAGTGCACCAAATTTCGCTCTCGCAAAGAGCAACAAAAAATGAAATGGAAGTTTTGAAGAAAGGAGTGGAAGCTAAGATGGATGGTTTGAAGAAAGGCATGAAGCTAATATGGGTGGCATGGAAGTTGGCATGGAAGCTAAGATGGATGACATGGAAGCTTAGATCGATGAAAAAATGAAATACAACATGGAAAACATGAAGAATTATTTAAAATAAAGCATGGAAGGTTTGACAAAGTTGATACAAGAAATGTTTCCTAATGGCGAAAATATAGTAGAGGAAACCCATGATGAGAAAAAAAAAATGTTAATCGTGATTTCATAAACTCTAATGTTGGATGGAAGAACCACCATATTCCAAAGATGGATATGAGGAAGTTTGATGACAAGGATCCCATAACCTGGATACTACAGATGGAGCAATATTTTGATCTCAATAATGTGAAAAACACAGAAAAGGTATGCATTCCAACTTTACATTTAGAGCAAAATACATTTGTATGGTATCGATGGATTTTATCCCATAAAAAAATTTCCACTTGGTCAATTTTTACGAAGGAAATGATAGCACATTATGAGGATACAAAGAGAAACACCTTCTTTATCCAATTGATAAATCTCAAACAAAAGGGTCCAGTGGTGGAGCACATTGAGGACTTCCAAAAATTGAATATAAGGGTAACTGATATTCCAGAGGAACACAGGATTGATGTCTTCATAGGGAATTTAAAGGATAACATCCAACATGAGTTTCACCTTTGGGAACCTGATTCATTGGAGAAGGCATTCAAGTTGGAAAGAAAAAATGAATGTAAAATTATGGCGACAAGGAAGCCTACCACTCACATCTATAAATATGGATGTTGCTACTCCTAGACTTCCACAACCTACAAGGTTGACACCACAACAATTGGAAGAAAAAAGAGAAAAAGGGCTTTGCTACAATTGTGATAGTAAATACAGTAAAGGTCATAAGTGTGTTGAGAAGAAATTATTTTACATAGATTGTGAAGAGGAAGAAGAAAATGAACAAGAAAATTCAAAAGAAGAGGATATACACTAGGAACCAACCCTAGAAGAAGAAGAAATGAGTCTGACATATCATGTAATGCATTGGTAGGAATTACCACTCCTCAAACTCTCAAGATAGAAGGACATATCAAGAAGAAAAAGGTAATTGTGTTGATTGATTCGGGTAGTACCCATAATTTTATTCATTGTAAGGTAGCCAAGGAATTGAATTGTTTCCTATACCCAACACCAGAATTTCAAGTGATGGTTGCAAATGGAGGAACTATAAATTGCTCTGGAAAATGCCATAATATCAAGCTAAACATGGGGGAATATGTATTGAATAGTCCAATGCTTTCCATTCTAGTGGGAGGTGTTGATGTTGTATAAGGAGTACAATGGTTACAATCTTTGCAGATGGTAGCTTTTAATTTTCAATAACTTTTCTTCAGATTCTTTTCAGAAGGAAAGGAAGTCGAATTACGAGGTATCGTAAGGAAGTCGGGAAAGATAACAAGCTCTAATGTCATGGAAAATATTCTTAAGAAAGAACAATGAGGTGTAATTTCACAATTATGCTCACTAGAAGTTCCAATTTCAAAATCATCTATTTCTCCAAGTCCCCAAAAAGTCTTGGACAATCATTCCAAGGTGTTTGAAACTCCCAAAGGGTTCTCAACTATTCGTGATCATAATCATGATATTAATTTTATTCCAGTAAGTGTTCCTCCGAACATCAGGCCTTACAGATATCCTTATGTACAAAAGAGTGAAATTGAACGTATGATTGCAGAAATGTTAGAGGCTGGTATAATTCAACCTAGTCAAAGTTCTTTCTCTGCTCCAGTAGTATTGGTGCACAAGAAGGATGGATCATGGCACATGTGTCCGAATTATAGGGAGCTCAATAAGCTCACTATTAAAGATAAATTTTTCATTCATGTGATTGATGAATTATTGAATGAATTACATGGAGCAATTTATTTTACCAAGTTGGATCTTCATTCAGGATATCATCAAATTAGAATGAAGACTGAAGATATTCCAAAAACAACATTTCGAACTCATGAGGGTCATTATGAAATTTTTGTCATTCCTTTTGGCCTTACTAATTCACCTTCTACATTTCAAGGGTTGATGAATTCCATTTTCAAAACCTTCCTTCGAAAATTTGTGTTAGTATTTTTCGATGATATACTAATCTACAACAGGTCTTGGACATATCATGTTCAACATGTTGACAGGGTGATCAAACTATTGCAGGAGAAACAATTATATGCAAAAACATCCAAATGTTTCTTTGGAGTACAAGAGGTGGAATATATGGAGCATATTGTATCTCACAAGGGTGTTAACGTAGACCCTAACAAAATGAAAGCCATTAAGAAATGGAAATTCCCCACAACCATAAAGCAGTTGCAAGGATTTCTCGATTTAACAGGGTATTATCGCAAGTTTGTTGAGAATTATGGGAGAATAGCAGCACCCCTAACAACATTTTTGAATAAATATGAATTTTCATGGACTCTTGAAGAAACTAAGGCCTTTAAACATATTAAAGAGTTAATGTGCCTAGCACCAGTCTTAGCTACGCCAAACTTCACAAAAACATTTATTGTGGAATATGATGCCTCACGAAATGGAATTGGTGTTTTTTTAATGTGAGAAGGAAGACCCATTTCTTTTTAAAGTTGTCCAATCAAAGGAAAGTATTTACAGAAAGATATTTATGAGAAGGAAATGTTGGAAATACTACATGCACTAAATAAATAGCGACCTTACCTAATGGGAAGACAATTCAAGGTAAAAAATGATCATGGTAGTCTTAAAAATTTTTGGGAACAAAAACTATCTTCAGAAGAGCAAAAAAAATGGGTCACAAATATGTTGGGTTATGACTTTGAAATCATCTATAAAAAAGGGAAGCTAAATGTTGTTGCAAATGCACTCTTAAGAAAGGATGAAGAGGTGGAAGGATTTCTTTGTGCCATTTCTATTATCCAACAAGATTGGATAACTGAAGCGAGGGATGAATGGAATAAGGAAGAAAAAGTGTGGACACTCATTCAAAATTTGTAGCAAGATCCTAGTACATCCGATACATTTAGTTGGAAAAATTATTCCTTATGGTACAAAGATCGCTTATATATTTTTAAGAATTCTCAACTAAAACAAAATATTATTTTGGAATTTCACACTTCTCCTTTGGGACGACACTCAGGATTTTTAAAAACTTACCACAAGGTGAACAAAGAATTTTTTTTACGATGGCCTTCAATGTGATATTCAAAATTTTGTGGCAGAATGTTTGGTTTTCCAGCAAAATAAAGTTGAGAAAATTAAGACCATGGGTCTTCTACAGCCTTTATCCATTCCAAGTCAACATTGGGAGGAGATTTCAATGGATTTTATCCATGTCTACCTAAGTCCGAAAGAAAGAGTGTCATCATGGTGGTAGTTGATAGACTTACCAAGTATGCACACTTTTGTGCATTATCTCATCCATTTAAAGAAAATACATTGCTACTGCATTTATGGAAACAATCCAAAAGCTACATGGAAACCCAAATATTATTATAAGTGATAGAGATCCCATTTTTAATGGAAATTTTTGGACAGAATTATTTTATTGTTTCGGTACTCAACTTGCTCATAACTCATCTTATCATCCTCAATCCGATGGTCAAACTGAGATAGTGAGTAAATGTTAGGTCCTTATATTAATAGTGTAGTCCCTTATTGTTGTTAGTGTAACCTCCTTATTGTTATTGTTGTACCCTTGTAACTCCAATATTCTTATTATTGTGCCCTTACATTATTATTTTTAGGTCGGCTAGGATTATATTGTGACCCCATTGAATCCTATATATAGAAGGAGGTTTTTTCATTTGTATCATCCAAGAATTGTTCATTTAAGTAATATACAGGAGATTTCCCCCTCGAATTGGTTTAATTATAAGGCATTGATCTCTCTTTTATTCTATTTTTGGATCTGGTTTCATAACATAGTCATATTTGGTCACATATAGTTGCTAACCTTAAATAACTTATTCTATGAACCACATTCCCCATTAATTATAGTAAACCAATAGTTATTATTGACTATTGTTAACAATATAGAATGTGAGTAACCATTATTGATACATAAAACCATAAATCTTGTAACCAACTAACCATATTAACCCCTAGTACTTATTTCTCTAACCCACTAACACCTCATACTTTAAGCTTTAACCCATGTGACCCCTATTAATAAACCCCTAACTCATTATGAAACAAGAAACATTAAACCCCTAATACAATAATAATCCTTAACCCATATGACCCCTACTACAATCAACACCTTGAAAAAAATAACCTTGAACACATTAAATCACTAATACACCATAACCCTAATCCTTATTACCCCAAACACAATGTATAGCCTCGTGCTTATGAACCTTGACATAATAACCTCTTAACACATTGTGGTCTCAAAGTCACTAATATCCCCTAGTGCACTAACACATCAAGCATAGTAAATTTTAGCACACTTTTGCCATTAACCCTCATGATCTATGATATGATCATCCTCGAAAACCTCATATGATGTTGAGAATGCTAACTCCCTAATATACCATAACCCTTAATCATTATAAGGTGTTTAATTCCTCATTAATATTTCAAATTTATTATGTTTATGTTTCTTGTGATGGAAGGTGAGGTGAAATGGGTTAAAGACCCAGAAAAATTGTAATAATATTTTAACATAAAAATACAAATAAATGATAAGAGGGGGAGGGGTTTTGTATATCCCTGATGGAAAATTGGTAAAAAGGTATGCATGGGGACTAAGACACATGTATAACAACTAGGAAAATCTGCATGGTCTATTGCAAGGATTGATTCTATCCAAAACCAGACAAGTGGAAAATATTGACATCTTGGGAGATTTTCTCATCACTATTCAAAACTTATACAAAGGAACCTTGCCGAGAGATAAATACTTGGAGAACCTTCTGAAGAGAATAAAAGGGCTACTAATTGAAATTACACAAAACATTTCTTCCATATCTTGAGAAGTCAAAATATAGAAGTTGAAAGGAGTTCCAATCGAGTGTGCCAACTCCAAGCCAAGTAATTAGAAATTAATATATATCTAGGATAGTGGCACCTTCCTTAATCATGACGACCCCAACATTTATAAGAAAGGCTTCATGAATTATATCCAAAACATAATTCATTATCAAAGGGACTATCAATAACATATTATTATTTCAATAAGGAATCATAAGAAAAATTTCGATGGGGACCCGACAATTGTCGTGGCATATCAATTTTATTTGAAGCATGGAGATGAGGTAATATAGAAATTATTGCAAGGATCGAGCACATTTCTACGACCATAGTACAACCCCAGTGTGAGATAACCACTTCAAGCGTCAATTGCAAATCATAACAAGGAAATTATAAAAAGTGATGATGCCTTTGCTCTGCTCACATGTGGGATTGAGGGTCAAGTGAGTAAATCTACGGAGAACCACACCACAAGCCAAGTGGGATTTCCATTTTAGTTCTTCATTTGGGGAGAAATCATCGTAGGATATAGATAATTCCATGGAAAACATGTAGAAGCCAGATTAGAAAAAAAACATTTACAATAGTGAGACCGAAATTCATCGTTAATCCAACTACTTGTAATAAGTTAGGGATTGGTAAAATGTCTAATTGCAACAATATTTTCTTAGAGGTCGATCAATACCTCATTACTAGTAAGTTTAGAAATTGTGGAGGGAAAAGTTAAAATAGTGACTGAGATCAGCCTCTGAAGAGATTCCTTGGACATAAATTTGGTATAGATGAGACTGGTAATGTATATCCTCTTTATTTGATGATTATCAATGTAAATAATATATCTAGTTCATAGGATTCTACAACTCAATTGTGCACTAACTCTAGAAATAAGCATAGTCACATAGTTTGTATGGATGGACTCTGTGTCCCTTGGCTAAACGTCATTGAGCTTTACCCTTCGATTTGGGGGAAAAGTATGTGTATCCCATGGTAGTTGTGGAGCACATCAGCTAGGAGAAATGATGAATAAGGTGGGTGAATTTGTGTGCCACTGTGAAGAAAAATGAATTTACAATGTGGATAGGTCAAATAGGAACAACGAGAAACATCAGTTGTGCTTGGAATACCAATTGTGGTTGTAATGATAAGGTAAATCAGTTGATGAAGAAATTGTTTGTGCTCCAGTTAGACTTGATAGGGATGAATTTGAAGCTTAAGGAAAAAATGGTGACAAGTGTGCAAGCGTTGGAGGTTCAAGCGAGCCAATTTAGCTAGGAAATATGTTGATACTAAGGCTCTCCACAACCAAATAGTGGAACTGCAAGAGCAGATCCAACTCCTAAACACCAAAATAAACAACTACAATAATTAGAATTTGAGACAAAAAGGAAAATGTCTGGATCTAAATTGGACACCAACAAAGGAAGTAGATAAGTGCAATTGAAGCATATACTATTTCAAATTTTAATTTTTGGTTGGAATTTTATGTATAGTTTATACCTACACAAATTTATTGAATTTTGGCACAATATTAGACCATTAAGAATGATAATAGACAATATCAGTCATAGGGAATTGAAAGAATGAGTTCACAATGTAAAATTTCTCTAGTATTTTATGTGATCATGCATAGACTTAATACAATCTATACTCATTTATGTGAAAGAAAATAAATAAAAACAAATGATGAAAGGGGTGGAGAATTAATGCATACCATGAGAATATATGAGAGGGGAAAATTGGTAGGTGAGATACTAATCCCATAATCATGGGAGGTAGCTAGGATTTCTACCAAATTGTCTTTTTCAAGGTATGGGAAAAGTACCCATTGATAAACTTCTGATATTGATCCACGAGTTTGAAAAATATATCCATTAAACCTTGGGAAAGAAGTTAGATAAGGAAGGGGTAGGAAAGAAGATATATAATGTAGTGTTCTCATGTCCAAACAATAGGGGAATTCTCACATATGGGTATAGGATCAAATCTAGATGCATTATTGTGCCAAAATGGTTTCTAGTTGATGGAAAAACCACGAGGACATGATAGATCCATTTTTGGATCGATAAAACTGAGCACAAGTGTCCCAAACTTGAATTGTAATGAAAATTTTCATTTTTGGGAACTTTCTAGGTAGAGTAAAAAGGAACTAAGAGGGGAGGTTGTCGAGGGAATATTAGAGTACTTAAGGGGATCTATTGTGTTGTTAAATGCAGTGAAAATAAACCACCCATGGTTTGCGTATGATCTTATCTCTTTGGGGTTTTAAGGGAACTTGCTAGTGTTATGTAGATGAAGGAGAGTGGCATTCATCCTTTCATCACTTATTGCCTAAGAGAGAGTTTCTTTCTAGGTTCTTTCTGGGTAGGGCACTAAGCACTAAGAAAGGGTAGGTCACTGAGGGACTAGTTAGCAGCGAAGCTACTACATTTATGCCATATAAGATAACTAAGAGTTCACATTGAATATATATGCAATCCTTGGGCTTAACGGGATTTGGAGAGAAATCTCTCTCTCTCTCTCTCTCTATATATATATATATATATAGAGAGAGAGAGAGAGAGAGAGAGAGAGAGAGATGAAGGAGTGTGGTATCATTTCCTCATCTTGTAATGACTAAGAGAGAGATAGTATCATCATGGTTGCATGGTTTGGCTTAGGGGTGGCCAACAATAAAGGAGAGAGTAGAAAACTAATCCTATGGTTGGGTATAAAGTGGCTCACACTTAATTATTTTTAGGCAACCATTTATCATAATTAGATAATTACATTTTAGTTTGTAATTTTCCATGTAAATTATGTTAAATGAAATGGAAATGGTGTTCTAGTTGTATATTTTCATCGGGTTTCCCGTTGAGTTCTAAATGATATTTGATTATGCATATGTGTGATTATATGTATAGATCTAGTGGATTTAATGAGCATAAGTATCATGGTAAATTTCAAATATTTAGTTATCTTTAATGACATGGTTGTGATAGACCCCTTGAAAGAAACTTCATGGATGGAAGGATAGGGGAAGTCTACCCCTCAACCTCTTAAATAATCATTATGGGTTGATCAAAAGAGAAGACTCACAAAGGGTTTTAAATATAGAGAGCTATGTTTCAAAAACCATGGAAAATGAATTCTTGCTATGTCACACAAGGATAGAGAGGTCAAGTAACTTTATAAATCTTAGGAAAGAGCAAGGAAATTGTTTAAGAAGGTTGGGCTTGCACTAGCCATGTAAAAAAAGAACCTTTGGGATGTAATATAGTTTAAGAGCCCCCTAGGTTGTCATGGATATGGCAATTATCATTATGGTAATGGTTATAGCTAGGTTGCAGACCTTGGGAAATTGCAAATGATTTATGTGAATGCATTGTTCATAGTTGCTTGGGATCAAAATTAATATTATGATCTCATTTTGTTTTTATTCTAAGGTAATTGGTTATAGTTAATTTCATGCAAGAAAAAGCATATAACATCATGTTTCAATGTATTTGGACATTTTGGATGCTATATCTTATATCCTCTTTCACCTAGATATAATCTGAAGTTTTACTAGGTTCAAATATATTAAGGCTTGATGAGAATGTTGGGATAGGTTAATTAGTATGATGCCTTATGTTAATTAAATATCATAAATCCAAAAATTATTAAGGTTTTCACATGCATATTTCAAGTGGTAATCATGTCAAATTTAAATGTAAATGCATGTTAAGATATTATCTCTGATTTGGTAGAAATCTTGCATTCTTTCCCTTTATTTTTGTTGGGCTAGTGTTATTCATTGCATGAAAGAAGGAAGTTTGTCCAAATGTAAATAATATTTTTGTGGAATTCTCTCTCTCTCTCTCTCTCTCTCTCTCTCTCTCTCTCTCTCTCTCTCTCTCTCTCTCTATATATATATATATATATATATATATATCCAAAAAAATGATTAAGGTTTTCACATGCATGTTTCAAGTGGTAATCATGTCAAAATTTTAAATGTAAATGCATGTTGAATATTATCTACGATTTGGTAAAATATTGCATTCTTTCCCTTTATTTTTGTTGATGATGTTATTCATTTGCACGAAAGAAGGAAGTTTGTCCAAATGTAAATAATATTTTTGTGAACTCTCTCTCTCTCTCTCTCTCTCTCTCTCTCTCTCTCTCTCTCTCTCTCTCTCTCTATATATATATATATATATATATATATATATATATATATATATATATATATATATATATATATATATATATATATATATAGTTTTAAGATAATGTGCTAATTCTTCCCACTTTGGAAATTATATTATTTCTAAAGCTTGCACGATAAACCATGCATGTGTAAGCTTTTGTCGGAGAGTTTTCCACACATGCAAACAACAACACTAATTATGGGTGGTTCAATTTAAATATTGTTGAAATGCGGGTGACAGTTAGTTGATGTTAGATTGTGGATGTAGTGGTATCCTCAAGTGACAATTGAGTGGTTGGCATAATGGGATGTTATCCCCTCTAAGGAGTAGGCCCCCCCACCCTCATGGAGTCTCAACTCTTGCTAATTCATAAATTCCTAGTATATCTCGCTCAAATTTTTAGTATATTTAGCTCAAGGAGTAGGCTAAGTTTGATCTTGGGCCTCAAGAGATTACTCCAATGAGTTAATCCCTTTCAAAGATTTTGGCTTTGCCTTAATTAGGCAGTAATAAATTTTATCATAGATTGTATTGAAAAATTTTATGGTAAAAAATTAGGAATTTCCACGTAAAAGCTTTCTTTAATACTTTAAGTTATAATCCTTAATAAATGTAAGAGTAATTTATATGGGGACTCTGCAAATGACATGGTAGGGCTAGGTGGCATTGGTGCTAATGAAGCACACCTTTAATATGACATGTGGAGTTTATTTTTCAAATCATCTGTCGTATGTAATATGTACATATTTAACACTAATATAGAATGTTCTAGAGGCGATATCTTGGTGCCTCAAGCTCATAATGGGACAAATTTTATATTGTCAGAGAAATATTCATGAACAAAAGATGATGGGGGCCTTAGAAGTGGAGTTTGAAGAGGGCATAAAAAAGATAAGTTTTATAACCCCATCTACCTAAGGTGACTTAGGGGATTGGATGTGTTACAAATGCATACATAGATTCTTTATAAATAGAAAAGTAACCAATAGTAATCACTCATAATACTTAGAGACTTACCTTACAAATCCTTTAGATTTGCACCTCTAACCTTGAGCATTATCAACTTTTTAATTTACAATAAAATATATAGGATCCCATGACATCCAAAACCCCAATCCATTGGACTACATTAGATTAGAACATAAAATGGACATAAAAGTCCACCTTGGCGGGTCCACCTTCTATAACCCCTCCATTGCACTTCACATTGATTAATTACCTATGGAGGTAGCCATGAAAATAATATAACATATACCCGACATTCTACAACTTTTTATTTTGCTTATGTATAGAGGAGCACAACCCACAATTACATGACCAAAAATCCATGGGAGTTGTTGTTTCCCCAAAGATAGTTTCTAGCTGAGGGAAAAGTTTTGTGAACACTCAAAAAAAGAGATATGGTAAATAAATACAAATATAAATAAACCAAAAATATGGAAAATAAATAAAACCTCTTTTTATACATACTGCAAAAAAGCTATGATAAATAAATAAAAATAAAAATAAAAATAAACTACAGTATGGTAAATAAATAAAAATATGAATAAATTAGAGGTATGGTAAATAATAAAACCTATTTTTATATTTACTCCATAAATCTCTTTATATTTACAAAAACTCAAAAAAGAAAATTTATTTAGATGAAGCCTATTAACCAACTACCATGAGACAAACTATTATTAATACCATGGGACAAATACCCTATTTAAAATAAAAATATAGCAAATAAATAAATAAATATAAAAGAAATATAAAAAAGAAAGGTAAATAAATAAAAATATATTAAATAGAATTAGAAATCAAAATCTAATTATATATGATGTCTTGGACCAAATACTATGAACCAAATTATTATTAACATCATAAAAAAATATTATTAACCTTAACATTATGTAAACCATAAATTCTATTATAATAACAAACCACCCTAAGTACTACTTATTTTGGTCATAAAATATCGAAATATAATGCCCAAAATTCCTCCATTAGAAGGGGCTTGACTTCTTTGATATTTTATAACAGATACAAACAATTGGTAGCAATACAACCAATGCAATAACAATGCACTTTGATTATCAATCACCTTCCACTATGGGAATGATCAATTTTTGGTATATCAATAACCATTCCCTTTATAACCATAAAGGGAATTTCTTGTTTAATATTTTCTCAATTGCCTCACTAATGATGTTTCCCAATTCATTAACATATATAATTCTTGTGTTCTTCCTAAGAGAGGCAAGGTATCTTTATTATTCCCTTGGGTGTAAAAATTTCTTCAAAATGATAACTCTGGACCTCTTGGAGGCAAAGAATATATGCATGGTAGCCAATAATTTCTCACTGCAAGTTCTCTCGACGATATTTCCATGGAAGACAATATGTGTATATTTTATTAGCATCATACAAGTCTGCAAGCACATTATATAAGATTATACTAAAGTTTCCCAAAACTGCATTTTGGATTCCTAGCTCTAGATTCCCTTCAAAACCATTCACTCGTATTAAGCATCGTGGAGGGGCCCACATCATCAATGGTTGGTGTATATGTTTTTGAACATCCAACCTCATACCGTGTCTCCCCACCAGCCCTTTTTGTAGTATTTGCAGGTCTTGAAATATAGAATCATTATTCAACCCTGCACCTTGATGTTTAGTCTTATAAATTAGACCGACTATTTTACATGTAGCAAGCATTCCTGACACACGGCCACCAAAGCACCCAAGTAATTCATCATCCTCGACTCCTTTTTGATTTGATAATCTTGTGAGGGTGGTGGCCTGTAACTTACATAATTAGCTGGTTGGGCTTGAATAAGAAAAATTAATTTCTCACAAAAAAAAAAATCAAGTTTTCCCAAATGTATTCTATTTTTTTTTAAAAGTCAAAGATTAGTGCCAAGTGCCCAAAGAGATTGCTATTATTTTGACATAATTTAGCTACAACAGGAGCAATGCCCATTTTTTCACTACACCAACAAGATTTTTCAATGTTAACTTACATTGTCAAAGAGCCTACACCATTCTTCAATGTGTCCATTTTCACCAAAAACACCTTTTTGTCTTCAACCATGTCTTTCAAAGTTATATTGAACATTAGTAGAGCATTGCATACATCAAACTATGAACAACAATAGCATAGGGAACATGATACATGCCCTCTTCCTCTTCTTGTATCTCAGATCGTTGATTTGTAGATAACTTTATACCTCCAAGAACAAGGACATTGAACAATTTACATTCCTACATATTAAACCTTCACAACATTATCTCAACATATTTCCTATGATTCAACCAAAGTTTCATATTCTCCCAATCTCTATCTCTTCTCATTTCAACCACCAAATTAAAATTTGTAGCTCTAGGATCTTTCATGTCAAATTTAAATGACACCTAAGTTTTAACATCCTATATGATTCCTTGTTTCCAATCATCAACATATCATCCACATACAGTACCATGTAAATAAAATCATCACAAATTTATTTGAAATATGCATAGCAATCATTTTTTCTCCTTGTGAGGCCAAGTCCCAATATATAAGTATCAAACTTTTAATAACACATCCTTAGAGATTATTTTAACTCATACTTTTTTAATTTATAAACCAATTCTTTATTTTCCTTCACCGCCAAACCTTCTTGTTGTTTTATGTATATTTTTTCTTCAAGGTATCCATGTAGGAATGGTGTCATTATACCAATCTATTCTACTTCAAGATAGAAAGCGATATCAATAGGGGAAACAAATTCTTCTTAAATGCCCATTTGCTACCAAGAAGATTTATTCAAGGTAGAAATTCAACTAGATAGCTAGCCTCATTCTTATCCAATGCTAATATTTCTTCAACCATGGATTTCTTCTAGAGTTTACCATTCTATGAATTCACTACTTAACAATTTTAAGATCATCATTAGTAATAAACAATGAAAAAATAGAATCACAATCAAGTTGATTTTACCTTTATGGTTTCCTTGTTTCCCAAATTGATCTCCTCAATATTAGAGTATGAGTTTCTTCTTCATCTAATTCTTCTTCTAATATTGATTCAAATTGGTCATCCTTCATCTCAAACACTTTTCTATGATTCCTTTCCCTTGGTAGGAATTTCTATTTAGAAACAACTTTTATCTCTCTAAAGTCAACTTCTTGATTCTAAACGACCTTCTTATTTTTTAGATTCCATTATTTATAGCCTTTTAAATAATAATTATAACCAATAAAGATACACTTTTAAGCTTTATTATGCATATTACTCTTATTTTCCTTTGGAACATGTTCATACACAGCATAATAAAAAGACTATGAGATGTTTAAGAGTGTTTTTTTACCAGTCCATGCCTCTAGTGGAGTCTTGTAAATTATTTTGATAATGGTGATTAATTTATCAAGAAACACATAGTATCCACTTCCTCTACCTGGAATTCTTATCCTAACTTGGTATTGTTGATAATGTTCCTTGCATTTTCCATCAATGTCATGTTCATCCTTCCATTAGCTCTATTCTATTGAAGTGTGTAGGCTGTATCCTTAATCCTGGGTATAACAAACTTTTTATACCATTCCTAAAAATAATTTCCATATATTTCTCCACCATTGTATGTTCTTCTCTATTGAATTCTCCACAAGGGCCTTAATCTCTTTAAATTTACCAAAGACATTAGGTTCATTTTGGAGAAATTGAATCCATGCGTTCCTCAGGAAATCATTTATAAATGAAACACAGTACATATATTTAGTTAATTATGGAATATACATATTCCACTATATAATAACTCTAAATTTCCATTTTCTCTTATAACACCTAATTAGAATCTTACTTGGCTCTATTTACCATATTTGTAATGTTCACAAAAATTAAAATATAGTGTGTAATTAAACATAACTTTATCATGTAATGATTGAAGGACCTTCTCTCCAACATGTCTCACTCTTTGATGCCATAGTGTTATCTTTTTCGTAATAATAGTTTTTTCTCCATCATTTTAGAGGGGCTTCACTAGGGGAGCAATACCATACCACGTGCGTTCATATTGGGGGACATATATTGAGGAAAAAATGACATAATATTTTGAGAATATAATAGGGGGTAAAGGTTTTTTATATGTCGTGTATAAAAAATGGAGTTGAAAGTTAATGAAAAAATATAATGAAATATAAAAAACGTTATGAAAAAATGGATACCTACAATATCTAGTAAAAGTAAGGATTTTTTAAATTGGGAAGGCGTATTGGGTTCGTATAGCTAGAGGGTTAAATAAAGTGATTTTTAGAGGTATTTTCCAATATATAGTCAAATTAAGGGTATTTCTTAGTATGCCACGAAAACACATTTTATGTCAGAGGTTCATTGAGTAAAGCCCCCATGCTCCATTTCCACCCTCACGAACAAAAAAATTGTTACACCTAGCAGTGATGGTACTATTCAACAACTTGTATAGAGTTTGATATCAAACTCTTCTCAAGCATACCATTGTTATTTGAACCATCATGTAGGTTTCCCTTTCAAACACAGTATTTACACTTGCATCACTTATTTTTCTTACAAATATCAACTTTATATATAGCATGGAATGTGTAGATCCCTAGGGATTGCTCTAATCCTTCCTTCTAGGAGTTATACATTTTTTCAAAGGAAATATTGGTTTACAAAGGACTTGGATTGATGTAAATTCCCTAACTTTTCCCATAATATATTCATTGTAGCTTCTTCTGAAATGCTCAATAACACTGAATCTAAAAGGCATAACTAGACTATGCTCTTATTCTTCCTATCCAATTTGGTCCATTATACCATTAACATGCTTGTAGGTGTAATCCATGATTCACTACCACCCACTATTATTTTCCTGTCTAAAATCATTCCAACTTGATCTTCCATAACTTAAATATTTTCCCATTAAATTTCTCAATATTAGTTTTAGAAATACTGACCATTATTTTCTCACAAGAATTGCCATTTTAGAGGGACCACTAAAACTAGGTCAATCGCAAACCTAAGATAACCAAACTCTCAGTAACAAAGGTGTTCCCTTGAAGCCAATAATTTCTCTAATGGAAAGAATCCAAGCTAGGGCTTTGGAATCTTTATATGGTGGCTTTTTTGGTTGACCACTTACCATTTTCCATGGAACTGGTGGTTTAAGATTGAATGATGTGGTGGTTTCCATATGACCATTAAGTAATCTACCTCATCAATTTAAACCCCTCATAAAAGTGTATGAGAGTTTATTTTATTATTGTGGTCCATTTATTTAGGTGTGGAGACTATAATATTTGAATATTGTCCTTTTTTGCGTGTCTTTAACTCTATTTTGATTAGATAGTAAGAGTGATGTAGTTGCTTAACTTCCTAATTCCATCTCCAGAAATTTATCCATCCATAATTGGCTATCTTTTTAGCTTTCTTCTACTTGTGACATTTTTCTAAGAAGTGATTTGTCTTCGCACAATGAATACAAGTATGGAGATAAAAAAGTTGACTCTCCATATGACCATATCTTTGACAATGCCAACACTCTTTATCAATACTCTTAACTTCTTTAAGAAATTTTACACTCACAAATTGAACTATTTTCTAGTATTTTGGAATATGAAAGTTGTTTTCTTTAGTGTATCTCAATCCATTCCCATTTTTGTTGAAATATATTTCTTTCCAAAATATGACAATCATCTTGGAAAGCTCTTGATGTTGTTCTTTTCCATCTTCAAATATATTTTTGGTTTTGTTTTTGTTATAACTCAGTCTTGGCACACTCATTTGTAATCATTAGGAATTTTGCTTCACAAGAAGAATCAACCATCTATATTATTTCATTTTTGTTACATATTTCATCACGCTTTGAATAAGATAACATGTTGTATCACTCCTCTATTAACTCCTTTCTTCAACAACTTACATCAGATTTATTGATGAATTAACTTTTATCACAAGATGCATTAACATTTTATATTAGATATTATATATCACAAATTGCATCAGCCTTCATTGTAGATGTTGCATTAATCATGACATCAATTTGATCCTACTTTTCTGTTAATTTAATTTGAAGTGCATCAAACAATTGGTCCTTCATATCTTTTCGTCTATGAATATCTTTTGTGGATGATAACATGTCAAATATTTGATCAATTATGGCTTGGTTTTGTTGTAATTTCCATTCAAGTAATTTGATTTCACTGTGCAATTCATGGTTGCACTTTTGAAAATATTTAATTTCTTGAGAAGAATTTAGTAAGTGCTTTCCTCCACCCATTTTTCTTATTGTCACTTGTATTTGCTTGCTTACACTTGGTTATTTTATCCCAAAATCACTTTATTTTATGTTAGTTTATGCTGTCAGTTACTACTGATCATGCACCTTAAAGTATGATTACAATGTCTTGAATTTTATAATTTTAGTAGAATAGGCATAAAAATAACCCAAACATAAATCATCTTAGATCCCTTTGTTCCATTTCAGGGTGGTCCAGGATATGTCTACAATTTTGAGGTTGCTCTTTTAATTTCACAATACTATGATTTAGATTTTGTAGATTTTTGGACTAATTCTAAATTAAGAACTTTGGACCTTTTACAATTTTTGCAACTAGACACTTGTACCCTTTTACAAAATCTTTTCGAAAAAAAAACCATTGGTTTAGAGTACTTTTACAAAGTGAGAATCAAGCCTTCAAATATTTTCCTCATACTATGTGAAAAGTATTCTGGTGCATTTTAAATGATATCATGTTTTTTCTAAACCCACAATAATAGTAAATAACCAGATTTTAAAAAGTGATAAGAAATTCAATGTATACCTATAACATGTATTAATAGCATGATGAATGTTGTGGCTCATTTGCATTTACCTTTGAAATATGTTTCAAAACACCAAAAATCATATATGATAGAAAATGTAAAATTTTGTGTGTCATAAAAGAATTTTGATTTATATATTGGTACATTAACAGTACGTGATGAGATGTGAAGGTGGATCGAGTCGGGCTCATTCATGTACATAACAGTTCAAGAGTCAAACCGATCTACACGTTCAGAACATTGCACACCGAACAGGGTCGATTCAGGCTCATTTGCAAGCTCAGGAGGGACCAACGAGGTAGAAAACCGGATAAGCTCAGTAGGGTTACATCGTGGAGCAAACAAACTAATTTCCCAAAGGTGGAGAAAGGGTGCATTTCCCCTTAAACAATTAAGAGTTTTGGAGGAGGCACAAAGGTAAAAATGGATGGTCGGGATCAAAGCATAGAACTAGAATGGAGAGATAGACAGCGGAGATTAAATCACAAACCGTAAATCACAAGTTTCAAAGGATAGGCACAGGAGGTAAGTGAAAAAGTCGCCGAAGTGCGACGTGCAATGCCAGGGGGGACCCGATTGCATAGCGCACATTGCAGGTTTTAAAATATAAGTGTTAAGGAAAAGGTTAAAGTCAATGAAATGTGAAGTGCGACGTGGTAAGTTGACGTGGCAAAAGACGTGGCCCTGGCCCGCATATCGCACAATGCAAGTTTTAAAATTTAAGGGTGAAGGGTAAGTGTTATAATCGCCAAAGTGCGATGTGCGATGCGGTAGGGCCCGATCGCAAATCATGAATCACAAGTTTTAAAGGATCACCGCGAGAGGTAAGTGATAAGTTCGTTGAAGTGCGATGTTTTATGCCAGGTGGGACCCGATCGCATAGCGCACATCGCAATTTTTAAAAGATAAATGCTAAGGAAAAGTTAAAGACGACAAAATGCGAAGTGCGATGTTCGCACCGACGCAATGTGGATCCAAGATGAAATCTAAAGGATTTCAAGCCCAGGCTTATGCGGTTATGTGCAATTCTATGAAGAAATAGGCAGAACGTGGCATAAAAACTCGGGTCAGTGACCCAACGCAGATCAAAGGAGAATAGGCTGAGTCAGGTAGTAGGTGTTATGATTGACATCATTTAAAGCATAAGGGCATAGGGAGAGTCGAGCAGAAGAGCATATAACGGCCCTATTGGGAGCATGACAGCTGGGTCAAGTCGGGCACTGAGGTGTCGTTATAGAGTTGTGCAGCCACTGCATCATAACCAGAAAGGACACCTCGACACTTCAGGAGGACGCATCAACAACATCAGATTCATCAAAACAAACAATATTTCCAGTTTTAATTTGTTTTCTCAAGTATGATTGCAGAAATAATCTTAACATTTTAGGTAGTTGAATAGTTTCAAGAATTTTAGGAGTTACGAACCACTGTGATGTGTTTAAGTAGATAGAAATAAAGAAAAGAGGTTCTGAATTTTTGGACCTTTGGAGGATTGTTAATTTGGTACTGAATTTTCTGAGAAATAAATGAAATAATATCAAGTTTCCTGCAATTGTTCATGTTTATATTTCTTTCCAGTTTCACTCTGTGTTTATTCCTATTTGAATGAAGTGAAGTAATGTAGCAACCAGTCTCTTAATTACATATGTGAGTAAGAGTTAAACAACCTTAATTACGCTCCTTCACCTCATCTCATCTTTCTTCACAAAATCCTGATGAAACTTTAAAGTAATAGATTCTATGTTTGCAGCATATTATTTCGATTTTCTTCTCTCTCCATGAATTTCCTCTAAAACTTAAAAGTGATAAATTATGTTTCTCAGCATATCACTTCAAGTTTCCTTTACAAATCTTATTTTCATTTCATTTAGATATCAACAATTTATGGCATTGTGAAGGCTTTCATTATATCAGATTATTGAGTGTATTAAATAATTAGATTCCAAAGGTGTTAAGTAGAGACCATTTGATATTACAATTGTGACATACATTTAAACAATGTCTTAAGCATTGATTGCTTACCACATCCAAGGGATTGTAATTTCTTGAGATACAACATTTTCTGGCATTGTTGTCGGGGACGAAGAAACAAAGTTTATTTTCCCTGGGTTTTTCACATTATTTCCTCTGGTTGTTTAGTAAGGAGGAAATATTCGGCTGTGTTTGTTATTCAAAATTATGGCTTTCAAAAGGCCTCACACAAGGTCAGATACCTCACATCATATAGTCCCTGCTTTTATAGATCCAGAAAGATTGGTTTCTAAAAAGGCTCATAAACTTGAAACTCCTTCAATACCTGATCCTGCGTTGCCTGCTCCTGGCAGCAGTTCTCATAATCCTTTGTTTGAATAAATTTCCAAGGAACTCCCTTTCTTGGAACAAGATACTCCTTCCTAACCCATTTATTTTCAAGAACCTCAATTAGAATAAGATTCTTTCGAGTTTTTTTCTTTTACCTTCACTCAAGCTCAACCAAATATAGTTATTGGTCCCTCTGCTATTGTCCATCAGCCCACCCCCATATCATTTTTTCCTCCGCCTTCATTCACTTTCACAGCAGGTTCATCAACCTCAACCACCCAAGGAGCAATTAACCAAGTTGTTAATATGACAGCACCATCTTTCTTAATGGATACATATGCACCACTAAATCTTCCGCAACCAATTAATGCCATGCCTCAAGAATACCTCAATTTACTTCCTCGTTTCACTGGAGAAGATGAATTAATTGTAGAACAACATTTACCCTTGTTTTTCACTTTTGCTGAGAATTTAAATGTAGAACATCTTGATGTTTTGATGAGACTATTTGTGCAGTCTCTAGTGGGGAGGCTAGGAAATGGTTCAAAGGTTTACCAAATGATTCCATAAATGACTAGGAAGAGTTAGAAACTCAATTCACTCAGAGATGGGGAGAGAAGAGAGATCATGGTTACTCATTGACAAAGTTTAATGCAATTAAAAGAAAGCCTAATGAAAACATTTCTAAGTTTGAAAAAAGATTCAACAAATTGTACAATAGTTTACCTATAGAGATGAAGCCCCCCCTGTAGGAGAAAAGGTAGTTTTTGTTGGGACTTTTGAAGCTGATTTTAGTTTTACATTGAGAGAGAGAAGAGCCCCTACTCTTGGGAAGATACAGACAGATGCTTTAGATATTGAAGCTAATATGACTGCAACTGGAAAGGCAAAAGGGAAACAACCAGTCCAAGAAAAGGGGAAGGAAAAAGAAGAATCATCATAAGATCTAAGAATTGAAGATATAAAAAAGGTGATAAAAAATTTGTCAAATAAGCTAGCTAAGATGGAATTGGAAAATAAAAAACTCCCAAAGACAAGTACAACAAAACCGAGGGGGGTTTAACCCTCAATTCAGAAGACATCCCTTGCAAATCTTGTAGACAGAAAGAAGAGATCAAGACCAGGTTCAAGCTCCATTGTATATAGAAGCAACACCCGGAGAGCCAGCAGAAGATGACCAAAGGGAGGCCGAGGATTAGGTATCTGCTATGTATGCAATAGAGGAGGATGAAGAGGAAGATTATGAGGGAGAATATGTTGAAGCTGAAGTTTCTTTTAATCAAGATGAAATGGATGAATACTGTAGGAAAGTCACAGATTTCATGCAATATGAGTAACATAAAATGTATAATTTGAGGTCTAGAAGGAGATCTAGAGTACAGGATAATGAAGGTGAACAACAAGGTTCCATTCCTCCTCCAATGGCGACTCCACTACAAAAGTACCCTACAAAACAGGTCAGTAATAGGAAACAACCTGTAAATTCACTTAATAGAATAAATGTCCAGCAGCGTGAATCTTCCCAGAACAAATAAGTTGACACTAATATATTGGAGAGAGTTGTTCCTGTATCCGAACATGCAGAAAATTCTAGAAAGAGTGAAGATGAACCTGAAAAGAACGTTAATCAAAATCATGCTTTCAATTTGACAAAAGAGTTGGAGAAGGTCAAAATTTAGGTACCTCTTCTAGAATTAGCCAAAATACCATCTTACAACAAAGAAATTTCAGAATTTATTAATCTCACAAAGGTGGAAGACATAAGTGACACAGTGAAATTACAAGAAGAAAGGCTAGTGGTCACCTTTGGTCCTCATGTAGAAGAAATAGATCCCTATGTTCCACCCTTCTATATTTCTCTGTTGCTTCATGATTATACTCTACATAATTGCATGTTGGACTCAGGAGCATCCCATAATCTTATGCCATTGTTTGTTATGAAGGAACTTAACTTGTAGATTACTAAACCTTATAGGGATCTATATTCATTTGATTCCAAAAGGGTGAAGTGTGTTGGGTTAATTAAATATGTAGCAGTTTAGTTGGCACAAATCTCAGCAAAGAGTATAGTCATGGATGTAGTGGTTGTTGACATCCCAACCAGGTTTGGAATGCTTCTGTCAAGATATTGGGGAGAAAAGCTGGGAGGTGTACTAAAATTAGATTTCACTTATGCTATGATTCCGGTTTTTAATGGGGAAGAAAGGAGGTTGTACAGGGAAACAAGGTTTGTGAAGACTACCTCCAAGAAAGATGTAGGAAATTCCCCCATTTATAGTCAAGAAATAGAAGACCTTTATTGTTTCATGCTGGATGAAGATGTAGAATTTGTTGAAGACACATGGAAGTAGCTCTCTTCAACAGTTGTAAATAATGAACTGCACTCAAGGAAGATTTGGAAGTGCTAATTTGATGGTGCCTACTCCAAGAAGGGCACAGGTGCTGGATTCTTGCTAATATCACCAGAAGGTAACCTCATGCCTTTCTCTTTTAAACTAGAATTGGATTCAAAAAGCAATGTGGCTGAGTATGAGGCCTTAATCTCAAGCCTTCAAGTTGCTAAAAAGATGGGAGTTCAATGTATTTCAATTTTTGGTGACTCTGAATTGATAATAAGGCAGATTAAAAATCATTTTCAAACCAAGCATCTGTGATTGATATCATATACGAATGAAGTGCGGGATCTGGTAGAAAACTATTATGAAGCATTCAATATTATGTATATTCCGAGGGAGGAGAATAGATTGGCTGATTCTTTAGTAGTTGCAGCCAGCACCTTCAAACATCCAATAAATCCAAGGTTAAGGTATGAGATTGAAATTACGCATAGACCTTCTATCCCTGATAATGTGAAACATTGGCAGGTGTTTGACGATGATGAATAGATAAGTCAGTTATTGACCATGATTGGAAAATTTGAAGATGTTGAGATAGACCAAGAGGAAGAACAAACAAAGCAGAAAGAAGAAACAAGAAGCCTTAAGCAGTCAATAGGTGAACACAAGATTATCCAATTGAAAGATAATGTGCTCCCCAAAGGTTTGGTTCCCCTTGAAAGATGATTTGATGCTAATGATGTTGTTGTTGAATCAAAGAAAACACATCAAGAAGAAGAGATGGAATATTTTAATTTGGGAACTCAGCAAGAACCCAAAATAGTGAAATTGTTCAAAAGTGTTCCCAAAAACTACAAATAAAGATACATTTATCTTTTTAAGAAATATATGGATGTGTTTTCCTGGTCGTATGAAGACCTGAAAACATATGAAAAATTAATTATTCAACATAATATTCCATTGAAGGAAGGACTCAAACCACATATATAGAAGCTCGGACAGATCAATCCATTTTCGTTAGCTCCAGTCACAAAAGAAGTGAAGAAATTGTTGCAGGTGAAAATTATAGTCCCTCTCGGATATTCAAACTGGGTTTATAATCTGGTCCCTGTAAGAAAGAAGAATGGACACATAAGACTGTGTGTAGACTTTAGGAAATTGAACCGAGCATCTCTAAAATATAATTATCCTTTGCTGAAAATGGATTATGTCTTATAGAAGGTGACAGGAGCTCATAGGTTGTCTATGGTTGATGGATTTTCTGGGTATAGTCATGTAACAGTAGAAAACAAATATCAGAAGAAGACTTATTTCACTATACCCTGGGGCAACTTCATGTACGCAAGGATTCCATTTGGCCTTATGAACGCAGGTGAAACATTTCACAGGGCCATGTACATAGCCTTCGTTGGTGACATGTTTGTAGCTATGTATCTAGATGATGTAACTGTTTTCTCATTGTCAGATGATGAACACTTGGAGGATTTGCAAAAAAAAATTCAAAAGTGCAGAAAGTTTGGTTTGTCATTAAATCCCAAGAAATCTTTATTTTCCTTAGAAGAAGGTAAATTATTGGGTCACATAGTTTCTAAACAAGGAGTAAAGATTGACCTAGCAAGGGTGGAAGCCATTCAAACTATTCCTTTACTTAGAAGCAAGAAGGATATCCAGAGATTCCTGGGAAAAACAAACTTTCTCAGGAGGTTTGTGTTGAATTATGTTGAGATCGTGAGAAGTATAACATATATGTTGAAGAAAAATGCAGAAGTGAAATGGGATAAGGAAGCAATATTTTCATTTGCTAAAATAAAGGAAGCATTGCATGAAGCCCCAATTTTAATTAGCCCAGACTATCAAAAATCATTTCGAGTATTCTCATTTGCGTCTGCCACTACTATTGTTGCTATGTTGTTGCAGAAAAATGAAGACAATAAGTAGCAGCTAGTTGCATTTTTCAGAAAATTTCTCAGAGATGCTAAGATCAAATACAATATTCTGGAGAAACAAGTATATTCTTTGGTCAAAGCATTGAAAGCCTTCAGGAATTATGTGTTGTAGTCCCAAATAACTGCTTATGTTCCTAATTCCACTGTGAAGGACATACTAGTCCAAAGTGATGTTGAAGGAAAAAGGGGGAAGTGGAAAGAAAAAATCCAAGAGTATGATTTGGACATCAAACCCACCAAGATGGTCAAGGGATAGGGGTTAGCGAACTTGTTGATAGAGACACATTTTCAAGCCTTGGGAATTAATCTATTGGCACCAGTGGATGGAGCTGTAAATAAAGAGGGTCAAAGAAAGTTCAAAACAGGTATCCAATACAAATTTTTGTGCTCTGATTGGTATAAAGATATTGTGCATTACCTGTGTTTCTTTTCCTATCCAACTTCGCTGAGTAGAAAAAAATACAGAGCTCTCAAGCTCAAGTCTCATCCATATGTTATCGTAGAAGCGAAGTTATACTGGAAAGATTATGCTGGTATTTTGTTGTTATGTTTGACCGAAGGAGAATATATTGAAGTCACCAAAAAATATCATGAAAGTTTATGTGGAGGAAATTATAGCTGGAAGGTCACTTCTCATAAAATTCTTAAGTTAGGCTTCTATTGGCCAACCCTATTTGTAGATGTTTATAGACTAGTTAGAAGTTTTTAGAAGTGTAAGATGTTTGCTGAAAAGAAAAAAATTGCTCCATTACCTCTCATCCCAGTATTTATTGAATAACATTTCAGGCAATGGGGATTGGATTTTATTGGAGATATCAATCCGCCATCAAGCAAACAGTTCAAGTGGATTATAACTACCACTGATTATTTTACAAAATGGGTTGAAGCAATACCAACTAAGAAGGAGAATGACCAAGTGGCGATGAAGTTTCTGGAGGAAAACATTTTCAGCAGATTCTGATGTCCAGTCAAAACTGTGACCGATAATGCTCAGGTATTCAACTCTGCTCATTTCATTCATTTTTGTCAAACATATAATGTGATTTTAACACATTCCACAGTGCATCATCCCCAAGGGAATGGATTAGCATGGTATTCAAATAATACGTTGATCAAAATCTTGAAGAAAAAAATCATCGAGAATCAGAAGGATTGGGATATGAATTTGAAGTTTTCCCTCTGGTCAGTTCGAGTCACTACCAAGAGATCTATTGGGAAGTCTCCCTATGAACTAGTTTATGGGACTCAAGCACTATTTCCTATGCAGCTGGCCAAACCACTAATTTCTTTCCTTCAAGAAGCTTAGGAAGAATCGAATGATCTGGTAAGAAGATTGAACAAAATAATTGAATCAAGTGAAAATAGAAACAAATTCAGGGATAAATTGATTACTTATCAAGAAAAGATGAAGTCTATATTTGACAGAAAAGCAAAAGAAGTTCTCTTTCAAGAAGGAGATTTGGTGCTAAGATGGGACACCAGACGAGAATAAAAGGGGAAGCATGGTAAATTTGACCCTCTCTAGTATGATTCATACAAGATATTCAAGGCAAGGTCAAATAACACATTCATTTTGGAAGATCTAGATGGAGAGACAATATAGCTACCTGTGAATGGGTAGTATCTGAAGCATTATTTCCAGCATTAAAAGTCAACATTCCACCATTGTAAATACCAGATTTCTCATTTTTCATATGTCACCAAGAAATATTTGACTCCATGCCCAATGGATAAGGCACTTATCTGCAGTTCTTAGCGCTTCCGTGGAAAAAATCACTATCCCCAAGTGGAGCCAGATGTTGTGGCTCATTTGCATTTACCTTTGAAATATTTTTCAAAACACCAAAAAATCACATATGATAGAAAATGTAAAATTTTGTGTGTCATAAAATAATTTTGATTTACATATAGGTACATTAACATTACGTGATGAGATGTGAAGGTGGGTCGAGTGGGGCTCATTCACATACAGACCAATTCAAGAGCTGGACCGATGGGCATGTTCAGAACATTGCACGTTGAACAGGGTCGAGTCGGGCTCATTCGCAAGCTCAGGAGGGACTAGCGTGTTAGAATACCAGATAAGCTCAAGAGGTTTACACTATGTAGTAAACAAACTAATTTCCCAAAGGCAGAGAAAGGGCGCATTTCCCTTAAACACTTAAGAGTTTTGGATGAGGCGCAAAGGGAAAAAAGGATGGTCGGGATCAAAGCATAGAACTGGAGTGGAGAGATAGATGGCGGAGATTAAATCACAAATTGCAAATTGCAAGTTTCAAAGGATAGGTGCGGGAGGTAAGTGATAAAGTCACCAAAGTGCGGCATGTGATGCCATCTTGGACCCAATAGCATAGCGCACATCATAGATTTTAAAAGATAAGTGTTAAGGAAAAGATTAAAGTCAGCAAAATGCCAAGTGCAATGTGGCAGACGATGTGGCCCTGGGCCGCATACCGCACAACACAAGTTTTAAAATTTAAGGACGAAGGGTAAGTGTTATAATCGCCAAAGTGCGATGTACGAGGCAATGGGGCCCAATCTCAAATCGTGAATCATAAGTTTTAAAGGATCACCGCTGGAGGTAAGTGATAAGGTCACTGAAGTTCGATGCCAGGTGGGACCCGATTGCATAGCGCACATCGCAGGTTTTAAAATATAAATGATAAGGAAAATTTAAATATGGCAAAATGCGAAGTGCGATGTTGGCACAAATGCGATGTGGCTCCAAGATGAAATATAAAGGATTTCAAGTCCGGGCTAATGCGGTTATGCGCCATTTTATGAGGAAATAGGTAGAATGCAGAAGAAAAAACTTGGGTAAGTGACCTGACGTAGATCAAAGGAGAAGAGGTAGAGTCGGGTAGCAGGTTATATGATTGACAGTGTTTGAAGCAAAGGGGAATAGGTAGAGTTGAGCATAAGAGCGTATAGCAGCCCTAATGGGAGCATGAAATCTGGGTCAAGTCAGGCACTGAGGCGTCGTTATAGAGCTATGCAGGCACTGCATCATAACCAGAAAGGACATCTTGGCACTTCGGGAGGACGCATCAGCAACATCAAATTCAACAAAATGAAATATATTTCCAGTTTTAATTTGTTTTCTCAAGTATGATTGCAGAAGTAATCTTAACAGTTTAGGTAGTCAAATAATTTCAATAATTTCAGGAGTTACAAACCACTGTGATGTATTTAAGTAGATAGAAATAAAGAAAATAGGTTCTAGTTTTTGGACCTTTGGAGGATTGTTAATTTGATACTAAATTTTCTGAGAAATAAATGAAATAAGATCAAGTTTCCTGCAGTTGTTGATTTTGATATGTCTTTCTAGTTTCGATCTATGTTTATTCCTCTTTGAATGAAGTGAAGTAATGTAGCAGCCGGTCTCTTAATTACAACTGTGAGTAAGAGTTAAACAACCTTAATTTGCACTCCTTCACCTCATCTCTTCTTTCTTCATAAAATCCTTATGAAACTTTAAAGTAATAGATTTTGTGTTTGAAGCATATTATTTCGAGTTTCCTCTCTCTCCATGAATTTCCTCTGAAACTTAAAAGTGATAGATTATATTTCTCAGTATATCACTTCAAGTTTCCTTTACAGTTCTTCTTTTCTTTTCAATCAGATATCAGCAATTTATGTCATTGTGAACGCTTTCATTATATCATATTATTGAGTGTATTAAATAATTATATTCCAAAGGTGTTAAGCAGAGGCCATTTGATATTATAATTGTGACATATAGTTACAAAATGTCTTAAGCACTGATTCCTTACCACAACCAAGGGATTGTTTCTTGAGATACAACAGTGAACATAGTGCACTAAATTTTTATGGGTTGATGTATCTCTAGACTTATCTATGGAATGCTTCCTTCTAGTCTTACATATCATTGCATCTTTTCCTCCTCCACAAGTGTTTTATTGAACCTCCTATTTTACATACTAACAAAGGTCAACCATGCAAGCTCATTTTTTTTTGTCAACGAGTGTCCAACATTACATGTGGTGGTGGGAAAAAATTGAATGCCAAAAGTGTAACTTTAGGGAGGAGGTAAAATAACTCATTGTAGGAAGATTTCTAGTGTGATCTTGATAATTTGGGAATCATTTGGTATAATGTAGTCATACGCTAACTCTTCAGTCAACAATTCTCATAACAAAAACTAGAAAGTTGTTAAACATTGTGTGGATAAATAAACATAGAAAAAAGGTTTCATCTCTTCAAATTAGGTATATTTCCACCTCTACTAATGTTATCACTACTATATAAATGGGTTCATGATGAGGAGCCACATTGGGGGCTGGCTACATCATTATGAGATTTCTAAAAAATATGGGAAAAATAAAACCCTTGAAGCAAGGGAAATACCTCAAAATACAATTAAAAAAATCATTCATGTTCTATACAATTTTTCAAAGAAGAAAAATGCTTCCTTCACTTGGATTATTCTCAACCTATTGTTTGCATAATAAGACCAACTAAAATAAAAGTGGGAGTTAAAATGACTTGACCAAATCTGAAATAGAAGAGAACTAGTGGAAGCTTATGCAACCCTATTATTATACGTGAAAATAGTGATAGTATTTCCATATAACATGTAATATACTAGGAATGATGAGGCCTTCACACCATCTGTTAATGCCAATAATTACTTGTAAATAATTGAATTCTACAGAATGACCAATTTCTCAATGTCACCATGAATTTTAAATAGTAAATGATTCATTTCTTTGGGATAAAATGATGAATATGGCTAGTATGGATATGGATATAGATTGTGTATCCTCACAAATCTTCCATTTTCAACACTCTGACATTGGTAATCAGTTTATGAGCTAGGTCACCACTTAGAGCTCAACAATAAGTTATGAGAATGAGTCCAGCTAAATTTAAATCTATTGCACCCAACATTTATGGATGAATCCACACCAATGATTGGACCAATGAGTTTGAGATTGAAATTACACCTAGGTGTTGGATCTTAACATAAATAAAAAACCATGTTGTATGAAATTGAAATTCTGATGCTTCTGGTCCTCGTGTTCAGCTCATGCACTTACATCGCATAATCTTATTTAGATTATGAATATTCCAAGCTCCTCTTAGAGCCAATCGATTAGGGTTTGAGCCTCCTCTAGTGTCAGATACTTCAATTATATGCCCAACTCCACCTTGGGATTTGTAGTGGTAGTAGTGGTCCAATATCAGTTTTCCAATAAGATCTAAGCTTAGTGAAAATCATATCACAATATAAAATTTATCATATACTTTTTCCATCAGGGGAATTATGTAGAGAAGGTTTTAAGTAGTAGAGAAATAATTTTTTGAGTGGGGTATAAATTCCAAGAATAAAATGGGCTTAGAAATTAGAAGAAAAAGTTGGAAATCACAAATTCCCATGGTGAGTGTGCATTTCATTGGCATCACGATCATAATGATCTTTAAATATTTTAATGCAGGGTGGTAAGATACCCCCACATGGCAGCCTGCATGGCCACCCCATTTTGACCAAACTTGATCCAAGTAAGGTAAGTCTCTCATGGTTCTATGACAAAATGTGCGGAGGGAGGAGGACACTCATCGAATTTGTATATTTTGTTAATTTTTCCTTAGGGCTATATTATTATTTTATTTAATACTTGAATTTCATTATATACATATTAAGTTCAACCCACAACATCATAACATTATAAACATTTACAACATTATTCAACTGCATATGCCACTATATAGGAAGAACAATATCATAATCAATGTAGTGGAACATAAAGGAACAATAGAAGAAAATAATTCACACATAGAGACACAAATATTTGTTGGAGATGAAGGAAAAAACCTCTACAAGGAAGACTCTTTCAAATTATTCTTCTTATTATATTTTCATTTAATGATTCATCAAAAAAGTACAATGGTCCATATCTTCAATTGTTAATCCTATCTACCAAAATAAACTAAACAACATCCATGAGATGAATCCAACAATGTTAATAATCAAAAACCTGATTCATAAGGTTGAGATCAATTGTCATTATTTGTGGTCAACTTTCAAACTCTGCAGTCAACTAACGAAATGTTCAGTAAACCGTAAAACTCAAACCCTAGCTTCCAAATGCAAGCAAAGAGTTATTTGCATGTGTTTGAAACCCTCCAACCGCATGCGTGAGCCTATGTGACTGTGGTTATGACTAAAATTTTCCTAAATCATGCTTGCAGCTAGAAACAAAAACCCTAAACACACATGCGAGCTTCAAAAACTACAATCTCAGACCTTTACAAACCAATTTTCGTGACCTAGCCTTAGACCTGTGGGATCCAAACCCAAAGAAATAAGAATGATCATATTGACGATGTCCAAATGAGGGTCACATGAATTGTATTTATATCCATTCATGGGTGTCCAATTTCTCTTTTGGGTCGACCTGTCCTTTTGTGTGCATGTGGGATTTAACTCAAAAATACACTTTCCCTTGTCCACATTTAGAGCTTCAATTGTCAAAATTGGTTATCTCAAAAAGAGGAATCTAATCCCATGATTGGAATTTGTCACTAAGCTTCCAAATTAATACCCTTTCAGCTAGGGAGAAATTCCAACTACATCATGCAATCATCATGGGTATATTTTCATCAAATCATATCCTATCTAAAGTATCTCGTCATCAAATGTAGTTATGGATCATCTATGCTCATCTTTGCTTATTATTTCTGATCTCTTGATTGTGTCTATTCCTATGCTAAATACTTTCGAATCTAAAATAATAATAATTTGACATTTGGGTGGAGCCCAAGCCACCACCATCTATCTATCTGGGAGCCATGCCTAGCACCCAAAATCACTGCCAACAGGGATCTCAATGCTACCACCTGGGAAACATCAGACAGCTTATCATCAGGGAGACCTGCTCAACCTGTAATCACACCGAGGAGCACATCTCAACCCAGAATCCAATGTTAATCATGAAGGTCCTATTGGACACTCTCACCTCATGTATATGACATTGGGGAAGGTCCTATGGGACACTGTCACCCCAAGTCATCTCATCAAGAAATAGGTGAGATACAACTTACCAAGCAAGGATCACAACCATCCCATTGTGAAATCAATGGGTGATATACTTCTTATTATACGAGGTAGGGATCACAACCATCCTATTTATTGCTAATATTCGCAGAAATGACCCTAAGGAGTCATGTGGTAGGACACATGCATCATAATTAGCTTGGTTTGTACACCTCGAAGAACTCTCTCAACCCGTCGGCCAAGCGGGGAGAAGTAATCCAAACAAGCCTAGCTTGTGGGTATGATTCCAAATAGGGTATACTTTTCATAGAACAAGATAAGGGAGAAACATATTCAACTCTATGGGTAGAAGATTGGGGCGAAAACCTATTTTCTAGAGATCCCTCAACCATAGGAGCCCTCAATCTAAATTCCTCACCATGGGAGCTCAGAAAGGGGGGAAGAGTTAGCTTAGTGTCATTGATCAACCCTACTCACTGTAGATCAGAAACATATCAATTTGCTCATATCTAGTACCACCTTAACCAACTCGTTCAATGATCATGTCTAAATAGAAATCGTTTCCTATTCATACAGGACATCATATGAAATATTATATTATACCAAAATTATCACAAAAAGGATACCTTATTCATCCTCCCTCTCATGGAGGTAGAAACCGCAAGCCTAAGCTTGTATCATACATCAACAATCTCAATATATGAAGATATCTTAGTCTCGGCTATATACAAGATTCTAATCCAATTAGGTCTCACTCTTTATCTTGAAATGTATCACTATCACATCTAGAACCTATTTAAAATAACTTTCCAAAGAGTTTCTTCAACCTTCCTCACAACTAGACATGCTAGCAACATCGCACTCAACCTTGGTTGTGCTTAACACTATGGAATTTTCATCCAAAATATCATGGAAGATATCGTACTAACACAACACCCAAATGTTCTCATCTCATTAATAATGATCCCAAACAACATCATCACATCCATGTAGTCACATATCTCAAACCAAAAATTTATCATCCCATGAAAATATATCTAAGTGTGCTTAGCGGCAACCCAATGTGCATGAAGTAGGTCAAACATGAATTGAATCAGGTTCTATGAAAATCACACACACACACACACACATGTGGATGAGTGTTCACACGAAACATCAATGCTTCCACCAACTTTAGGTTTGCAAGGTAGGTCCAATAATAGTTGTGCATAACTTCTTGAAATTTAATCAGAGTGTCCAAGGATCTTCATTCCCACTTTCCAAAATTTCTTCAAGATATATTTCCCTTTTCAAAACTTCATCACGCCAAGTAATTAATTTCAAAATTCAGAGGCCAACACCCTCTTAATTTGATCATTAGAGGCTCATTTCCTGTCAAGAATAGATCGTAAACATATAAGCCAAAATAAAAGGCATACCTTGGATCACTTTTGAAGTAGAGGTTTGGATTGACACATCTTCCTGGATTCACCAGGTAACTATGAATGAGGACATACTAATCTCTGGAAGCTTTAATCAAACCATACAATGTTATCTGCAAACATTATACTGATCAAACCATTATACTCAGCCTCACACAAATCAACATTTTGCAATCAAATCAAATAAGTCAGCTTATCAAGCTTTATATGCCAAACCAAAACTAATATCAAATTCATAAAATATTTTTCCAATATCAATGTGACACACTCTTCGGACATGGTGTCAGGTAGAGCTCATATCCAAAAACCAATTTATGGATTTATATATAGTCATGTAAAAAAATTGTTATTAAGAATTATCAAACTCCATCAGACCATCCAAATAATCATACTATGAATTGTTTTTGTCACTAGATGCAAATTCATACACCTAGGATAAGTTTCAACCATTCATTTATGAGATTACTGCATACTGAATCACAATTATGTACTCTTCAACAAATGTGCTAAAGCCAATGATTCCAACACAAAATATTTGTTGAATACCAATATTAGTCACTGAAAGTCACTATGCCCACATAACATCGTCATCAAGGAAACTAATCAACTATCAAGTCAAAAACATAATTTGTTATCATTGTGAATTCAATCAATCCATAAGCCAAAACATATCTATGAACTATCAAGCATCATGTCAAAAATACAATACTCCTCATCTATACCAATCATCCAAATCTTTTCAAACCCTTGCAATTGTTATCAATTACTGTGATATACTAGCTTCAATGATAAAATAAAAATAACATACTAATATGAATATTCTGATTCCCTGAAAACAAAAGTTTTATCAACACATTGACATTTTCTATAGTAAGTCAAAAATTCAAACTTCCTTGCTCACAAAACTTTATATTGTCTTCTCCATATATGTATGACTATCATACTCTTGGTGCACTCCTTATTTCATGCATGAGGCTTACGTTTTTGTGACCTACAAGCACAACTGCACCCATAGGCCTTCTTCCATGTATTTGGGAGACTTATAACTACATAGCCTTAAGTCTCTCTCCCAATAGTTTGGGCTCACACTAGGAGAAACCTTCTCTTCTTAGACCAGAACTTGTTGCAGACTAAAAACATCAGATGTTTGACTATTCATGTCCAAAAATATTACATCAACAATCAATAATATTTATATAGTTAATGAAAATAATGGAGATTTTATTGCATGAATGGGTTGCCACTACAGTCGTCATCATTCAAGACATCAACCTGCCTATCATAATATTGTCATGTATGAATAGAATTGTTAGAACATCAAACTATATCATATTCTTAGACAGATAGTCATAACAAATCAACATAATCTACTTCATCATCACATATTAACATGACATAAAAATTTCATCAAGGTTTAGTGTCATATAATTAGAACAACTAATAGGAGTATACTTCAAGATTCATGATATTACCTAACTCAATCCATCAATTCAGGGAATTAGATTTACCACATTGTCAAATTTACTAAGCTTATCAAAACCTAACAAAGGTCAACAAGAATATATTGAGCATCAATATAATTGTTACACTTTTATAATCAAGGTTATCATGCTTATCACAAAAATTAACAATAGTATCAAGTCACCATCTATCAAAAATCAATGTATCTAGCTTACTTCATAAAATAAAGAAACCCATCATGTTTAAAATGTAAGATACTTGTCAAATACAAAGTACACCAATATATCACATGTACCATAAATAAAACTTAATTTAATATTTATATATGAGTAATTCATGAAGGTGATATTCCCATCATACCTTAGGGCTTACCTTGCCTTCAAATATTACATCTAAATCATAATATTGAAACAATACACCATACATACCTTCTAGTATTCTAATACTTGTGCACCTTCTTATTTGAAATTGGTAACTAGAGCACTTTGTCAACTTTTCATCAAGTGTCTCTTTCCTTTTCCAGCACCAACTCTTCTCTTCCTGAACTATTCATATTTTCTTGCACCTCAGATGATCCTCATGAAGGATCCACTTATCACATCTCATTAGGAGGTTAGAATTACCCAAATACTCAAATATATATGGAGGAAGTATAATTAATGATCAAATCAATAAATCTTAACAAAAGTTAAATACATAAAGAAGTAACATAAATCGAAAGAGTACTTATCTTCAATGAGAGTTGATCATCTCCCTCTTGAACCAACCTTCAAGATTCATGACTATCCATTGTCCATATAACATTGTTTTCTCCAATATTTTAACCAAATTCATCAACAACCAAGCCTAATTGAGACTATCCCATCTAGGGCTACATCGAATCTATCACAATTTCTAGAACATATTCTATGGTTTATTCCAAACCCTAACCTCATAATATCCATAAAACCATAATAACTAGATTCCTTAGGGTTTCCTTCAAACTGTAGTATTCTTTTAGGTCTCCTCCATCATTTCTTGCTGCCATCAAATGTGTCTTCATGGGGGTGATCTTAATGACTTTTCTTCAACCCAAATATGATTCCATGCTAATTTTTCCTTAGGGATATATTTTTCTTTTCTTTGATAACTCCATTTCAATATATACATATCAGTTTCACCCCACAACATCATAACATTATCCAAATTTACAACATTATTCAACTACATATACAACTATATAGAAGGAACAATATCATCATCAATGCAACAAAACATAAAGGACCAATAGAATAAAATCATTCACACATAGAAAATAGGATTGGCCAAAGACTAGGGGAAAACCCACTACGGGGAAAACCCTTTTAAATTATTCCTCTTATTAGATTATCATTTAATGATTCAAAAAAAAAGAGTACAATGATCCATATCCTCAACCATAATCCTATATATAAAATAAACTAAACAACATCCATGAGATGAACCCAATAATTTTAATAACCAAAACCCTGATTCAGAACCATACAATCAACTATCACTATCCGCGGTCAATTTACGAACTATGTTGCCAACTAACAAAATCTGCGGTCAAATATAAAACTCAAACCCTGGCTTCCAACCACACACAGAGAGTGATATGTGTGCAGTTGGAACCCTCCAACCACACGCATGAGCCTGCATGGTCTGTGGATATTTTGTTTTGAGTATCTTGCATGATCAACTTGTTTAAGACGGGGATACGTAAATTCATACTAGTTTTTTCTTTTACTGCAAATTGGCCATGTCCAAATTTGTATGCTGGTCATTCTGTGCATCCCTTGAAATTGTATAGTCAGAAATGGGAAACCATATGTATGGCTAATAATGATGTCAACGCTTGTGGGGTTGGGTATATGAGGTTATGTAGTCACCCGATAACTTACTCAAATTACTTTGTTATGTCTCCTTCCATTAGTTCTTTTCAGAAGGGTGAATGGGTCAGCAGTAATATGGGTATCCGAATTTTGTTTCTGGTTTTGTCTCGGCCTTTTAAAGTAACCAAGTATTTTGGGTTTCGTTATACTCTAGCTTTTGTAAGGCATTCTATATTCACTCTTATTTCTCAGAGCTTTGTAAAGCATCATTATCCTATTGCTACTAGTAGCAATCTGCCCTTGTCTAAATGCTTGTTTTTTAATTAGCTAGGATATTGTAAAATTGTTTCTGCAACAACTCTTCCAGGAAAACCCTACTGCTCGTTATTATTGTTGGAAGACTATCCTATAAATCCTATGGACAAAGGGAATAAGGGGAAGAAGGATACCAAGGAAAAAGGCAAAGCCAAAGTCTCAAACCCTCCAGCCAAGCGTGGTAGGAAGTCGAGCAGGGAAGTTATGGAAATTTTGTTTCAAGCTTATTCTGAGGAGACACCTTACTTTGTCAAATCCTTAATTCATTGATGGGAGAGTGATGCCAGAACTAAGATGGAGGAAGAAGAAGACATTTTCGTGGATGAACTCACGCAAATCATCACTGACCTGGGTCAAACTCGAGGCAGAATTTCACTATTCCATCATTCTATCAGAACATATTGGTTGATGAAATGCCTTCTAGTCAAGGCAATAATGTTGGTACAAGAAGTTGGGGGTGATCCCAAAGCTACAACAGATCTGTCTGAAATCAACAGATCCATTCAAGAAATGAACCTTCGACAACACCATCAATATGTTCACCTCGGCAAAATTGAGAAAGACTTACAATCCATGCACCAGTTTGATATTCCTGGCTCCAGTGTCAAGGACCTGGCTAATTCCGAGTCAGATGATGATTGAGATTGATCAGCCTAGGTTTAATTTTTGATAATGATAGCAGATAGCTTTATTTTTATATTATATGTATGCTTGCAAATACTGATATTGATATTAGCTATTTGAAGACAATAAGTAGTATACTTTGTTGGAAATACTGAGAGGAGGGGGTGAATTAGTATTCCTTTCAATTAGAGCATTAGTTAATCTTCAATTATTATCAGTGTTTATACAATTATAGCAGTAAACAAAAGGAACACAAATGCACACTTTTTTTAAGGTGGAAACCCACTATGGGACAAAAACCACCTAATTTTTTTCTATTAATTCTTTATATTCAACTCCAATTGAAAATAAAGCTCCAAATTCCTAGAATCTAGAAAATCATTCTTCTCCATCTCCCACTGGATGGACGCTCCAATGCCCAATATTCTTTAGTAGTCAACTGAACAAATGCCCCAACACCCAATGAGATACAACTCACCCTAGCACCACCCTAGCACCCTATAGAATAATAAAAGAAGAATGGACTCTCGTACTAGCGAAAATGGTCCACTTTACAATGATATAGAATGATGTAGAAGAAGAAGACACACTAGACCATAACCCCAACTATGAAAAAACCACCTAATGATGATCCTAGACCTCCTGACACTGCCTCTTCAACTCTTGGTAGATAGACACTAGTACAATTTTTACAATAATGTATTTACAATGACTTAGTACAATGATACCTTTACAGTGACTATATGCAGTGCTGCCCACTTGAAGACTTCATGTGATGAAATTCTTTCTGCTGCTTTGCACCTTGGTTGCTTCTCTTTTCATGCTACCCTCTGTTGCACCTTCCTTTGCTTTTCTTCCCTAGAAAGTCTAGTCCTTTGCAGCCCTTGACAACACATGATCTATATTTTTCTTGCCTTCTAGTAGCTTGATATTGAATCTCGTGTATCTCTATTATTTTAGATCCCCAATATGTGATTTTTAGTCCTGTAGTAGTCCTTTGAATCTTATTTTCAATGCCATAGTTCTGACCCAATTTGGATTCTTCAAGGGAGAGTTATGCCCAATCTCTCACAATGCCCTAATTATGGATTGTTTTAGTAGAGCGAACTTGTACAGCATGCCACATGTCACTGTTTCTTTATTCGTCTCTGAAATTGATAGAGAGAAAACCACAGTCCGTGCACTATTTTCCACTTTTTACATAATTCCCATTCGATACTCAGAGAGAGAGTTATGATGATTTTCCCAAGTTCACTTCTTTTAGATGAATTTCAGGAACCTGCAAAAACACTGACTTCCACATATCATATCTCTAAAAATGTCTTGTACCTTGATCTATAATTTTTACAGGAGCTTCCTCAGGATTTTGGCTTCGCCTCATAAAATTTTTAGCTTCTGAACCTTTGTAGAAAAAAAAGTTAGAGTGAAAATTCCATGATGACCTATTTCAGATAGCGAAATCCCTACATAAGGAGGATATGATGACCACAATTTATATAAATGCTTAGGTTGAGAGGGGCTTCAAAAAGTCAACATGGGAGGGATTTTAGGAGCCTAAAAAATATTAATTATGACTTTTCAATGACCAATTCCAAAACCCCATGGGGTTTTAGCCCACTAACTGGGGGTACAAAATTCAAACATGAATATCTCTCAAACCGTGAAGAATTATGTGGCATGCCATATATCAATGGAAACATCTCGACAAGTAGAAACCATAAAAATAATTCTTGACCTAGAATATAGTAATTTGGTAGGTAAAAATTCCCATGCAATATTGGCGTAGCCCCTGGTGCTGCTTGGGTTGACATCAATGACAACCGTTGATCAACAATCTCCCCCTTTGGAATTGATGGCAACACAAGTGATACCCCTGCGATCATGACACCTCTTCCTACAAAATTATCTCCCCCTTTGACATCAATGGAAAAGGGTAACTCCCCCTGACACACAACCATCTTGCGGACCCGTACACACTTCCACTCCCCCTAACACACAAACATTCCTGTGGACCTGTACACACTTTTTCTCCCCCTTTATATTATGAATAAGGAAAATCTAATGAGAACTTGGGAGAATCCCAAGCTTCTGGCGAAGATATTCCAATGCTTCACAAGTAATCTCATGATAATCAATGCTTCCTGCCCAATCTGCATCTATAAAGGCATGAATAATGAAATTGTTGCCCTTGGGATACCAGAAGCCATATTCTGTTGTTCCCTTTAGATATTGAAAAATTCTTTTGATGGCAATAATATGTGATTATTTTGGTGCTACTTGGAATATTTCTACTTGTCTAACTACTTGCATAATATCTGGCTGAGAGGTTGTTACATATAGAAGACTACCAATCAAAGATTTGTACAACCTTTGATCCACATCCTTAGATGAGTCATCTATGCTCAATTTGCAACCTCTTACCATCAGAGTAAGGATGGGTTTGCAATCTTCCATTTTGAATTTCTTGAGAATTTCCTTGATGTACTTATCTTGACATATAAATATTCCTTTCTCTTGCTGGGATATTTGAAGCCCTAAGAAGTATTTCAGCTCACCAAGTAAAGACATCTCGAAATCACTTTGCATATTTGTAGAAAACTTCTTACTTAGTCGATCATCATTGCTACCAAAAATTATATCATCCTCTTTAGCTATTAGACGTGCTTTAGTTGCTTCATCCAGAACATATATGTTGTTTGGAGCTCGACTTGATGTAGCCACAATTTCACCATACCTTCCTTTCCTGATTTCACATTTTGTGGAGTTGAATAGTATTGTGTGTCCTTGATCACACATTTGTCCAACACTGAGCAGATTTTGATTCATATTTTCAACTAATAGAACATTCTTGGCTAGAGCATCTTTGCTTCCGAGAGTGACAGTACCTGATCCTATAACATTTGAAGATCCATCATTTCCAAAGGACACGGTTCCATCCTTCTTCTCTTTCAGAGATACAAATTTATTTCTATCTCCAGTCATATGTGTTGAGAAACCGCTATCAACATACCACACATCTTTGTTCTTTTGAGCCTTGAGAGCGAGAGCACAATTATCATTCTTCTTCTTCTTCCATGTTCGTTCATTCTGTGGCTTCGAAGATTCTTCTGGAGGATTTTCAAGTCTGCAGTCTTTGGCTATGTGTCCAAATTTTCGACATTTGTAACATTCAATATTATTTCTTAAATGTTCAAATCTATTGATGTTTCGCTGAGCCCTGGGAGGTTCATATTTGATAGATCTCCTGGAATTGTATTCATTCCTAGGGTACGTGCGACATTCTACAGCTTTATGACCAAATTTTCCACATGAATAACAGTAGCCATAAAAAATATGTTGGTACTTGGATGGAAATTTTCGTCGAGGAATTGTCTTCCAAGGCTGTTCTTGTGAATCTTGTCCAATGAAGTCTACATGCATGTCAGATCTCCTAGGTTCATTGTATTTTGTTGTAGAAGGTCCTGCGTCTTCTCCTTTGTAACCGATGCCAGTTCTGTCGTTGTAATATCGTTGATTGTTGATGAGTTATTCCAATGCCCTTGAGCTATTGGCATAGTTTTGGATATTTTTTTTTTCTTCACTTCCTCACATAGTGAGACTACTTCGGCTTCTAATTCTTCCCTTTCTTGATTGCTTTCTTCCAACTTATTTTGAAGTGACTCTTCAATGCATTTGTGTTCTTCAACTTCAATTTTGAGACCTTGAACTTGTTCTTCAAGAGTATTGGAACGGATCTTCTCTGCCTTGAGCTCTTTTATAAGCTTGATTTCTTCCTTAGAAAATTCTTCTATGGTCAATCCTTCTTCTTCGTTGTTTGATACCTCTTGTTTATTGTGCTTGGCCATAAACAATACTCTCTCATTGGCTTCTTCTTTGTTGTCATTGTCTTCATCGGATGATGAGCTATCTTCTTTAGAGAGAAAGTTCCTTTTGGATCTTTGATTTTTGAATTTCTTAAAGCCTTTCTTTCCTTTTGAGTTGCCATCACTTATATTCGGACATTTTGCTGCGAAATGCCCAACCTCACCATATCGAAACATATCAATGGAATTTTACCTTTGAATTTTCCCTTACCAATTTTTAGTTTTCTCATAAAGTAAGCATATTCTTCATCTGAAAGACCTTCTCCATCATCTCCCTTTTCTTCACACTTGCAGGTGCATGTCTTTTCAATTGAAGGTTGTTTGTCCTTATTGGTTTTCTTAGATGCAACGAACGTAGTTTCTAGATGCAAAGTACCCTCTTCTTCATCAAGTCTCATTTCATATGCTATGAGAACTCCATGTAATTCCTCTTTGCTGAGTTTGTCCAGATTTTCACTGTATTCTAAGACCGATACCTTTGGGTTGAATCTCCCTGGTAACGTTCTAAGAATCTTCCATATAATAGTCTTCTCATCAACTGGCTCTCCCAATCCTTCCGGAGTATTGGTTATTTCATCAACGTATTAAAAGTATGCAGCAATGTTGCAATATTCTTTCATTCTGAGTTACTCAAATTTTGCTCTATAGATTTGAAGCTTTGCTTCTTTGACATTTGAGTCACCTGCATATATATTCTCAAGCTTGTCCCATACATTTTTGGTGGTTTTACAACCCAACACCTTATGATAAGCAGATTCAATAAGTCCACTGATAATAATATTATTTTCTTTTGCATCATTTACCAAATTCTTCTTACCTTGTTCCTCCACGTCTTCTTTCCAATGCCATAGGTCTAACCCAATTTGGATTCTTCAAGGTAGAGTTATGCCCAATCTCTCACAATGCCCTAATTATGGATTGTTTCAATAGAGAAAACTTGTACGGAATTCCACATGTCACTGTTTCTTTATTAGGCTCTAAAATTGATAGATAAAAAACTAAATTCCGTGCACTATCTGCCACTTTTTACAGAATTCCAATCTGATACTCGGAGAGAGCGTTATGACGATTTTCCCAAGGTCACTTCTTTGAGATGAATTTCAGGAGCCTGCAAAAACACTGACTTCCACAGATCATATCTCCGAAAATATTGTGCATCTTAATCTAAAATTTTTATAGGAGCTTCCCCAGGATTTCAGCTTCACCTCATAAAAATTTCAGCTTCTGAAGCTTTGTAGAAAAAATTTAGAGCAAAAATTCCACGATGACCTGTTTGAGATAGCGAAATCCCTACATAAGGAGGATATGAGGATCACAATTTATATAAATGCTTAGGTTGAGAGGGGATTCAACAAGTGAACGTGGGAGGTATTTTAGGAGCTTAATAAAAAATAATTATGAATTTTCAACGACCCATTCCACAACGCCATGGGGTTTTAGCCCACTAACATGGGGTACAAACTTCAAACATGAATATCTCTCAAACCGTGAAGAATTACGTGGCATGCCATATATCAATGGAAACATCTCAACAAGTAGAAACCATAAAAAAAATTATTGACCCAGAATATAGTAATTTGGTAGGTAAAAATTCTCGTGCAATATTAGCGTAGCCCCTGGTGCTGCTTGGACTAACATCAATGACAACCGCTGATCAACAGACTTAAGATGTATATGTTTTGGATGGCTTATAACTCGCTAAGACAACCAATAGACCTAGCTTCCTACAGGTAGGTTGAGGCCTAAAGATGTAGTTTTTTACTTTCTTTTGTTTATATATAGAAAATAGCAAGGACCTACCAAGTTTACAAAAAAAATACAACTGACTGAAACTTTTTGAAATATTTGAAAGAAAACATGAGTCGAATGTAGAAGTCTCATGGCCTTCTCCTCAAGATTCAAACTTCTGTAAAAACTTCCTTATTGCATTGAAATCAAATTAAAATTATATGTACAGTGAAAGTGGATTTCATCTTCAATGATCAAGTAAGATAATTTTGAGGATCCTACCATTGATTGGTCCTCCCAACACTTCTTGGCCTTCAAGATCCTCTAGTAGAAATGCTTTATTACCTCTGAATGCAGTGATATTGTAAGGTGCCTTCCATATATTGTCAAACTTTTTGTGCTTACTTTTATCTTCATTCTAGGAATCCCAACGAAGAACAACATCTCCAAGCTTGAAATCATCAACTTTGGTCTTCCTATCTAAATTTTTTTTGATTTTATCATGAAGCTTTGAAGTATGACTGAAGAATTCATCTCTTGACTATTGTATATGGATCATTTGGTTGATTCTTCACTAGATATCATTTGGTTCACTATCGATCTCTTGCATAATTTTTATCATTGGTACAGCTAGAGAAGTAGGGAACATCGTGTCAACACTATACACGAGATGGAAATGTGACATGCTGATTGATCTCTTCGTGCTAACTGTATCCACCCATAGAAAATTGGTGAGATTTTTGTGCCGATTAATCTTGTTTTCTTGCAACATTTTATTTATTATGTTCACTAAAGATTTATTTGACAATTTAGCAAGCTCGTTGCCTTTAGTATAGTATGTTGTGTAATGATCAATCCTAATATGATACTTATCACAAAATTAAATCATTTTATTGGACTTAAAGGAAATTGCATTTTCAATAATGATTTTGTGTGGATAGCCAAAACAAGACATAATATTGTTCTCTAAAAACTAAATAATAATAGTCTCAATAGCTTGCCTCGTGGGGATGGCTTCAATCCATTTAGTGAAATAATTTGCGGCATTGCGTATCCATTTATGTAGAGCTAATGATGGAGGATGGATCTCACTAATGAATTCAAGTCCCCATTTCTGGAATGACGCTTGCACTTCAATTGGTTTTAAGGGAAAAGGAAAGAGCTTCCTCTTTCCCTGAAATATTTGACATTCATGACAGCTCATGATTGTTTTATAAACATCAGAAAATAAACCTGGCCAATAGAAGCCCACCCTCAAGATCTTTTTAGATGTAGTCTTCGAATAAATATGACCGCCACAGTCACGTTTATGAAAATCAGTAATAACTTTTTTTACTTCTCCTTCAACCAAACAATTCAACAACATTCCACTTGGATCTTTCCAATACAAGACACCATTAAAATTATGTAGCAATAATGTAGAAATAAAATTAATGTCCAAATCATGGAGATTTGAATCTACCATTAGCTTTTACAGTCTTGTCCTTTGATTAGCTTTGTGTGCTTGATCTCCAAAGTCATATTCCAACATAGAAGCGATCCATTCAAACCTCACCGCCCTTCAAAAAATTTTTAACGACCTCTTGGCCTCACAACTCATCACTCACACTGCAGACCCATCTCACCTATCCCTACAGCACCCGCGCTATCTCCATTTCTCCACGCCTGTGAACAAGACCAACCCCTCTCCCTGCTACCCAACGCACCTGCAAACGCCCCTCCCCTCTCAACGCTTACTACTCCCCTCCCTCTACGCTACACCCCACTCAACTCTGCTATCTGCCCTCCCTTACAGCAAACACTCCCCTCGTTTGTACGTTGCACACACTTCACCTCACGAATCCCTCCGCCCCATTCCACGTCCCTCCTCCCCTTGTACAAATTCCACCTTATGCCTATCCTTCCCTCGGCCTTTGGCTACAACCCACCCACAGTCTTCCATCCTCGGCCCTCCCCTTACAGTGCTGTCTGCTCCAATTAATACTGCCCCTTACACCCCTCAACGCCTACATACGCTTCCCCACTTGCACATACCCCGCCTCCCCGTCCTTGCTGACTTTCCCACGGGCCCTCTCCGCCCACTCTACTCCATTCATCACTCTGTCATATTCAAATAATACAGCGCCATTACCATATACCGCCCCCTCCCATTCATATACCATACCATTCATTACCATATACCGCCCCCCTCCCATCTTTAATACCATTCCATTTTTACCACTGCAACCCCATTGTTTATAATACCATTCACATTCATAAAACCGCCTTTCCTCCACATTTTCAATATAGATACCCATATAAATTTTATTTCTTCAGACACAATATATATATATATTTTGGTGTAGAATTCAGTATTTTCAGCAAACTGTTTTTGTCCCCTTCAATTGAGTACATTTCCAGAATTGAAGATTTTCTAGCAAAATTTTTTCCTCTTCAAAAGAATTTTTTCCAGCAAACTAATTATTTTTTCCCTTCAGAAGAATGCATTCTCTCATATCTATTGTAGGGGTGGTTATCTCCGACAAAGAGAGCTATCTTGAATGGTCGCGGAAAATCAAGCACACTCTCATTTTTAATGAGTTGTGGAAAGGAATCTATGAAGGACAAGAAGGAAATCCACCAGCAAAGCCCACTTCAGACAAGGAGCTCGCCATTTGGGAAAACAAGAACTGCAAGGTCTATGCCTTGATTGCAACTTCTGTAAATGAAGAGGTGAGTCGCCATATTTCATCATTCTCAAATGCCTATGAAGCCTTGAGCAAGCTAAAAGAACTCTATGACTCACATTCAGAATTAGAAAATGTTCAATTGATGATTAAGCTGTTCAGTCTTGAAATGAAGAATGATGATCCCCTTGCTTTAGCTTCAGAAGTAAGATCTATAATGCATGACATTGAAAGCACTGGTGTAAAAATGGACATATCTCTCATAGCATATTTTAGGCATTATATCCAACTTACTCACATTATCTTGAGTCTTTGCAAGCAAGTGGAAACCTTGAGCATATCACCTTTGATACACTTGAGAAAAAGTTTGCAGAAAGAGAGAAAGCTTTCGGGAAGATGACAGTCCCTTCGTCTTCCGAAGAGGCTGCATACTTGGCACATAGAGAAAAGAGTCATGCTCCAGATTCATCCAGAGGAAGAGGTGGAAGAAGAGGAAGAGGAAGAAGAAACTTCACAGAAAGGGGGGGCAGACAATCTGACAAATCCAATCTTCATTGCACATGTTGCAATAAATATGGACATGATGCATCCAAATGCAGAAAACCTTGGGAGAAAATTGAGCAGCAAAGAAATCAAGAAAAAGGTAAAACTAATGACAAAGACAAAGGTAAAGCACCTGAATCCACTCATTATGTTCTAGCACATTGTAAAAATGGAGTAACTGGAGACTTATTTGATGTTTCATTTACTTCATGGAGAGATGATTGGTTGCTAGATTCAGGAGCAACATGTCACATGACATTTAGAAAATATTTTTTTGAAGAATTCACTGACAAAGTTGATGGAGCAGTATATTTCGCAGATAAATCCAAACTCAAGCCATCAAGGCTTGGCACAGTCAGGCTTAAACTGCCTGGTCTTCCTGATCATATCCTACATGAGGTTCTATACCTCCCTGAGTTGAAGAGAAACTTGCTGTCCCTGGTCGAAATCCGGCAGCAAGGACACTCAATTCACTTGTTTGATGGCAAGGCAGAGGTCAGAAAAGCATCAGATCACTCACTTGTCATTGAGGGAATAGAAGAAGGGAGACTCTTGAAGCTGAAAGGTTCATCTGCTCATGCTCAAAACTTTGCATTCAGTTCACATCATGATGAAGGTACATTCCCATCAAGTCTTTTATGGAATGCTAGATTTGGACACTTAAACTATGAAAGCCTTCGTTTGTTGAAGAAAAATGGTGTTAATGGACTGCCTACAATTCCTAGGAAACCTAAGGAATGTGATGCTTGTATTCTAGGAAAGCATAGCAAACATCCATTTCATGATTCACACTCCAGAGCACATAGAAAAATTGAGCTTGTTCATTCAGATTTATGTGGCCCTATGCCTGTTGCTTCTGCAAATGGAAACAAATACATGATGACATTTATTGATGACTACACTAGAATGTGTTGGATTTACTTACTGAAGAATAAGTCTGATGCTTTTCAAACTTTCAAGAATTTTCATGCATGGATTGAAAATGATGCACAAACACATATTGGCTCTCTACGTACCGATAATGGAAAAGAATACACTTCAAACGAATTTGAAAATTATCTTCGTCAACATGGAATCAAACATCAAACAACTGTGCCATATAATCCACAACAGAACGGTGTAGCTGAAAGAATGAACAAAACTATTTTAAATATGGTCCGCTCCATGTTATTTTTCAAGAATGTGAAATTGATGTTTTGGGCTGATGCAGTTCTATGTGCCGTTTACATAAAGAATAGGTGTCCTTCAAGTTCAATTAGAAACAAAACTCCTTTTGAAATGTGGCATGGCCACATTCCTTCGGTAAAGCATTTCAGGGTCTTTGGGTCCACCTGTTATGCCTTGATACCCAAGGGTCAAAGGAACAAACTTGGTGCTAGAAGCAGAAAATGTATCTTCTTGGGGTACTCCAATACCTCTAAAGGATATCGTCTCTATGATGAAGCAAATAATAAGTTTGTGATAGCAAGAGATGTCATATTTCTTGAATCTTCCAAGAGTGACAAGGTTGTTGAGCGGAAACTTGATCGCCTGGATAGATTCACACATGCAAAGTCTTTCCAAGAATTTGATAATGTGATTCCACATCTTGAAGGGGGGATTTCGATATTGAATCAAACTGTGGAATCATGTCCCGAAGCACTCTCTCCCCCACATGAAGAAACAACCACGGATGACACATTGGATGATGTGATTGACAGAATTGGGAGATTGAATCTTGAATCAATCCCAACTCAGTCAAATGACCAGCCTGGGCCATCTCAAAAAGGTCCTCCCAAATGGCTGACAAAGACACTGGAGAATGTTCATCCTGATGAGGTTGGAAAAACAGGAACAAGAAGTTCCACTAAACAAATCGAAGGTGATGTAGTTAATTCTATTTCTCCTATTGATATGGATATTGCTTATAACTGTGAATTGAGTTTGTCTACAGATCATGAACCAACTTCCTTCAAAGAAGCCGCTTCTCATGATGAATGGAAAGAAGCGATGCAAAAGGAGTATGATGCCTTGATAAAGAATGGCACTTGGAAGCTGGTTGATCCACCTTTGGGAACAAAACCAATTGGTTGTAAGTGGGTCTACAAGAACAAGTATAAAGCAGATGGCTCACTTGAAAAGCACAAGGCCAGGCTTGTGGCAAAAGGTTTTGCACAAAAATAAGGAATCGATTATGAAGAAACTTTTTCTCCCACAGCAAAATGGACCACCATCCGGACTCTATTTTCCCTAGCAGCTCAGAATGGATGGAAATTCCATCAGATGGATGTAAAAATAGCCTTCTTGAATGGAGATCTAAAGGAGAAAGTTTATATGTCCCAGCCAGAAGGATTTGTGGTAAAGGGTCAAGAACACAAAGTTTGCAAGCTCATAAAATCCTTGTATGGCCTCAAGCAAGCACCACGAGCCTGGTATGAGAAATTGACCGAGCATCTTCTGAAACTTGACTTCAATCATTTTGATCTTGATGATGCAACTTTGTTTGTTAAGAAAGTTGGAAAAACAGTTGTATATCTTGTGGTATATGTAGATGATCTTTTGATAACAGGGAACAATGAGAGCTATATTGTATCCATGAAGAAAGAATTGAAGAAAGGTTTTGAAATGACTGATTTGGGTCATGTTCATTACTATCTGGGTATTGAAGTAATTCAACATCCTAAATATATATTTCTTTCTCAAAAGAAGTACATTAGATATCTTTTGAACAAGTTTGGCATGGATGAATGCAATCCCTTAACCACTCCAATGGAATAAAACTTGAAGCTCACATCTATTGAAGGGAAGGAATTCGAGGATGCAACTAAGTATAGACAGCTTATAGGAAGTCTTATCTACTTGACCACCACCAGACCTGACATTTCATTTGCTGTTGGAATCCTCTCAAGGTTCATGCAAAAACCTTGTGAAGGACATTGGTCTTCTGCAAAAAGAGTGCTAAGGTACTTGAAGGGGACTCAAGACTTTGGACTCAAATATACACAGGTAGGCGACTTCAGCTTGATCGGATACTCTAATTCAGACTTTGATGGCGACAAAGAAACAGGGGTGTCTACTACAGGTTACACCATGAGTCTTGGATCAGGCGCTGTCTCATGGAGATCACGCAAACAGTCAGTTCCAGCAGATTCCACGACCGAGGCAGAATATGTGGCAGCAGCTGAAGCAACAAAGGAAATTGTGTGGCTCCGGAAAATCCTGGAAGATTTGCAAATGAAACAAATGTATTCCACACCACTCATGATCGACAACACTTCTGCAATAAAGTTGGCCAAGAACCCAAAGTTCCATGATCGAACAAAGCACATCAATACAAAGTACCATCTAATTCGACATCATGTTCAGGCCAAAACCATCCATCTACATCATTGTTCCACAAATGAGCAAACTGTTGATATCTTCACCAAAGCACTTGGAAGAGAAAAGTTTGAAAAGTTCAGATCAATGCTTGGGCTCACCAACATCCCTTCGGATTAAAGGGGGGAATGTTGACACCTAATCCTAAGGGTTGGGTGAGAATATTCAATATTGTATATTAAATAATATTAGGAAATAAGGAAGGCCAAGAGTCATTGGGAGATGAATCCCAATAGCCTCACCTCCATGTATAAATACACGCACATTCTTCATCTAATACACATTCCCCGATTTGCGGAGTTACCTCCCGATTTGAAAAGTCAAGTGTATAATCTGGACTAATAAGAATAGGAGGATGGGATGAATCCAATTTAACTTGATTGAATGATTTATTTGCCTCTTCATACCATTTTACTTCACTATATTTCTTCAACATGTCAATAATTTTCCTTAAGTGTTCAGCAAGATTGGGGACAAACCTTCTCAAAAATTTGATTTTTCCATTAAATGACTGAATTTCATTTTTTTTCCTAGGATAGTCCAAGGTCTGAATTGCTTCAATACTTGAAGGATCTCTCCTAATTCCATGTTTTGATATGATATGGCCCAACAATTTACCTTCGTCCATAGATAAAAGACTCTTTGGGTTCAACGATATGCCAAAATGTATACATCTCTGAAAAATTGTTTTGAGTGTTAAGTGCATCTCTGCTCATCTATCTTGGAAAAAACAGTGATATCATCAAGATAAATGACCAAAAATACATCCTTTTCATTAGCAAAATCAATATCCATTGCTCGCTGAAAATTAGCCCTTGCATTCTTCAGTCTGAAAGGAATTTTGGCATACATGAAGGTGACCCAAGGTGTTGTAAAGGTTGTCATTTCCTGATCATATGGATGGACTAAAATATGATTATACACAAAGTATCTGTCCAGCAATGAAAGTCTGGAAGATCCAACTACCCTTTGTAGAATATGGTCCATCTTTGGTAGTGGGTAATTGACCTTCAATGAAACTTTATTTAGATTTCTGGAATCAATGCACAAGCGAATCTCTCTTGTCTTCTTTCTCACTGGCACTAGATTAGACATATAATTTGAAAATCGAAGAGGAAATATAATGCCAACAGTAAATAATCGATTTACATCCTTTTGAATAGAGGGAAACAACTTGGGATTCATTCTCCTTAACTTCTGGTGGAAAGGTTTCTGATCCGGCTTCAAGGGAATGGTATGTTTAATTATGCTCTTATCATAGACTTTCAAATAAAAATATTCCCAAGAAAATACATCATAAAATTGAGACATAAGCGATGTGTATTTACCTTTCATTTCTACACTCAAATATTTTGAAATTTTGACAATCTTTGGCTTTTCCAGAGTGCCAATATTGAGATCTTCCACTCCCACTTTTGTTGGTAGCATGGTCGGTTTGCGTGTAACATCATCTTGATCAAAAATCTCTTCCAAAGGTACAAAACCTATTGGAATGGATTTATATTTTAGTTGAAGCACTTGCATCTCTGATGCATGGATTTCTTGGTCATCTTCATAGCACTGGTTATCCATTTGAGAATTCACAAATTCCTCTTCTGCTTGTAAAAATTTTTTGATCTGTTTATCATCTTGAAAGACCTACTAATATTGAACATTATTTGGGAGATCATGGCGGTGTTTGAAATTTATCTCATACTTCTTATTAGGATACAAAGAAATTTTGAACATGTTGGTTGAAGTAGCAAGAGAATCAGCAATAACATTGTTGTCCCTTGGGATTAACGACAAAGTGTACTCGATGAATGTCTTGAGGATGTCTAGCACTGCATTTATATATGCTCGCATCCTTGGATGCTTGACCTGGCATTCCCATTTGACTTTATTTATTACTATCCAGGAGTCATCGTACACAAAAATCTTCTTGGCACCTAGCTTCTTGATAATTTTCAGACCGACTATCAAAGCCTCATACTCAGCTTCATTGTTTGAACATTCGAAAGCCAACTTGTAGGAGGACATTTGAACATTGGGAGGAATTTTTAATGACTAATTTATAGGGCTGTGAATACACACTCCAATTCCAGCCCCTTATTTTCCCAAAGCTCTATCGAGGTCCATGGTCCACAAACTACTTTCCCCATCTAGAAACTGCAAATGGGATGGTTGAACTTTACTTGCTGCTTGAGAGAGTTCTTCTGTACCAAAATTTTCCGTTTCTTTCACTATTTCATCACTTTTTTTAGGTGATGCGCTTGGTCCCAGACCACTTTGCATATTTTCATAAATTTCTGCATTTTCCAATTCTAAAATAGAATTTGAAAATTCAGAATTTTTTGCTTTTTCTTCAATCAAAACTTTGGAAGATGATGAACATTCATCATTGAACAAAGGAATATAAATCTGTATGATTTTGGAACGGGGTCTCCTAACAAGCTGCGAAACTAGTCCATTTTGAATATTTTTGTTTATATTTAGTCTAGCGCAGGGGTTTTGGGGTGGGTCAAAGACCCAAACACATTGTAATGGGTGAAAGGGTAAACTAGGGGTCCAAAAACCATGGGTTGCGGACCATAGGAAAGTCTAGGCTAGATTGTTATAAATAGAGATTCATTTTTTATTGTAAAGGCGATGAGAAACGATGAGCTATTGATGCGAATAGTGGTTTAAGATATCTGTTTGGGTTTTGGGGAAAGGACTCCTACTAGCTGTGTGCGCGAAGATCTAAGTCCAACTGTGTGCGGACCCTGCTATTGTGTGCGCAGGTTGGGAAGGGAATTGTAAGGAAGAATTGATGAATGAATGAATGCGAAATATTGTTAGAGAACTGAATATGTGAGTACTTTTGTGTGAATTACTGATCATTGTTGTATTTTGCGCTTTATATCTTTAAGTCGCGAAAGATCTTTGTATTGCGTTCTTGGATCTAGATCTGTTATGTTCTGTTTATGTACTTATGTGTTGATGTTATAACAAGCATATAACTATAGATCTAGCGCACGTAGATGCGAATAGAGACTTAATTAACTCTGCACAGAAAAAGGTAATCTGGGAATCACAAGATCTAGCGCAGCTCTGCTTGCCTTACCCATCCTTTCTCAGGGTGCAGAAACCTGGTTCCAGCACCCACCCATACTACTTCGGGTGAGACTTTGACCTGCACAAGCAAGTCACTGCCGAAAGGGCCAGTAGTATAGGGGTTTGTTGGCAAACCTTGCACACCAAACCTGGGTCAGGACCCCTCAAGCCAACATATGAAAAACATGTAAATGATGGTTATTTGGATTTTCTCAGTTGTTGATCATGTACTTCAATTTAATTTCTCGGTATAGTTTCCTAAGTTTCCCAAAGATGGGAATGGTAGCATATGAAAATTCAAGCTAAAAGGTACCTCTAACCTTTGCTCCCCATGACCGAGAGAGAAACATTCCATATCTGGGAGGGATATCATCCACAACAACATTCATGAGGAAATTCTTGGCTGTTATTTGCTCTAATGACACCACTAGGTCCTTGATGAGGCCAAGGCATTTAACCATCCATGAATCAACTAAACAAAAATCATGATAAGGTCTTGTGATATCCAGTGCTAATCTGTCCATAATGCCTTGGGCATGAGGTTGTAAGAGGCTTTAGAATAAAGCATGGTTTTATGAAGGATAAAATCATGTATTTTGAGGCTTATATAGAATAGAGGGACCTCACTATCTTCTAGATCGCCATCAACAACCAGAAAAAAAGAAGTTGAGGGTGATCATCACTCACATTAACCATGACGGGCATTTGATAAACTCTAAGCAACTTAGCTACTTGAACTTTGTACTAATCATTCTTGACTATTTCAGTTAGAGGATTGGAGACTTTCAATTTGGAAATTTCATTTTCAAGTCTAAAAAGAGTAGAATTTTTTTCTACCACTTTTAAAGGTGTATCTTTCTTTTCGAGCTAATATTTGTTTGAAGACTCTTTCTTTTGTCCTCCTTCTTGGACTTCTTTATCCTTTCTATGACTACTAGAGGAAGATTTGTTGCCTTTAGTATGATTATGAGCAACAGGTCCTTTGTCTTTACTTTGATTTGGAGTAGCAGCTTCTTTATGATGAGCATTTACTTTAGCATTCTATTTTCTCTTATTGGAGGTTATAGGAACATTCATACTCCTCAAACCATACTATATTTGCACTTCAGAAAGAGCATTATGATATCCCCTCTGATAATATTTTTTCTGCACTGATAACATGGCATCATTTGACAAGACATATTGTTGATCATCCGATGCACAAATTTTGCAGAAAAATTGATATTCTTCAGTAACGAAAATAGGTTGTTGATTTTCCTCAAAATAAATGATTCTCTTCGAAAATTTCTTCTTCATCATCTTCATCAGGGCCTTCAGTGTAATTCTGTTGAAATGGAGTGTGAATTTTCTATTGACTTTGTGGATCCTGACCCCTTTATTCACTTTGCTTGATCCTATATTGAGGCTGCTAATTTTGACCCCTGAAATTGGGATTTATAATGGAGGGTTCAACTTGTCGATCAGCGATGGACATTTTATCCATCATCTTCTCCATGGTCTTAATCAAGGTATCTAATTTTCCCTCTGATGAAGTATATTTTTCCTTTTTGATAGTGACTCTTTTCTCCATCTTTATTTTATACTTCTTGATGATAAAATTAGCTTCCACACTCACTACATTTCGCTGCATTTATTCAAGAGTTGATGGGTTTCTTTCCCTCAACATATAGGTCGTGTCAGGATCGAAACCATCAGGATAATGAAGTAAAGGAAAGCCTGTAGGAGGCTTAATATTCTCAGGAATTGAATCATAGATTTTATTTAATCTAGCTGTAAAGTCTTGGATAGACTCATTGGGATTCCTTTTCATGGTGTTATGATTTGCATCTACGACTTGTTGTTGCTACAAAAACATCTCCTATGGAGTATCGCGAGGGTTTTTCACAGATTTGTCATTCATGAACATGGTTTTATGACTTTTAGCCCAACCAATCTAGATTCCCTACAATGGTTTTTTCTTCTCTTCCAATTTCTCCATAAACAAGTCAATTAATAGTTTTGAAGTACCTATTGAACCAGTTGTGAGAGAGCGAAACCATTTCTTTACCTCTCTTGAGAAACTCTCTAAAATGATGTACATATTTGCATCGCCATTGTCTATCTATTCAAGATCTATGAAATAAATCACTTTGGAAATGTGCTGATAAGTTGTAACCTCTTATGTTCAATCGAAAATGGGGAGTCTCTAACCATAGTTCTGAGGTAGTGGAGTGAGTTGAAGCAGTAAGATCAATGGAGAAAATCTGGACATGATTAATGGATGAAAAATTACATAGTTATTGATGGAATAAAAGGAAGTGTCGATGATGTAGCAGTATGAGAAGGTGTAATGATAGGTGAAGAAAAATACTGCTACTTATATTGGAAATAATCTCTTTTCTGAATTTTCTTGAAACTTATCCACCAAGACTTTAAGTTTGTGGAAATTAGACCAGACTTCGCTATCAACTTAGGAATAGAAAGACTCAGAAAATTTTGCAAAGGTCTCAAAATAAAAAGGAACAAAGGTGGTTTCTGAAATAAATGTTTCATAATTAGTTCTAAACAAAGATCTTTCAAATTCTGAACTATAAAACAAATCTTCTGAAACAAATCTTGTAGGTAAGGAATTTTATTTGAAAAGTGGAGGAATAGCTCTTCCAACCTTCCAAGACTTTATTTTATGCTTTCTAAAAATATTTTCAGGGTCATTGACAATTGGTGAGGGATTTAGATCTGGGTTTTACCTGGTATGTATTTTAGGAGCCAACTTAATATAGGATTTTTAGACTTTGGCTCATATTTAAGAATTCATCCTAATTCGAATGCTAGAGCTTATCACCTACAAGTCTAACTTTAAAAGTATTAAAGAAATATTCCAAGGGAAATTTTAGCAATCACTCCCCAGCAACGTCACCAAAAATGTTATCACTCCCCCCAACTTCCCAAGGCTGAAAATGGGATTGAAGAAAGGTAACCACAGGCCGGGAATTAGGTGAGGTAGCTAGCCCTACCAGGACTAGATAGGGGTCTCTCATTGTCACATTTGCAGTAAAAGGAATGACTGATTATATAATTATCTTAGGCTAGGTATGTAAGCTTAGTAAATAGGATTTGTTTAATGTTTTTAGTGATGGATAAAAAAGTCAGTGAGAAGACTATGTATAAGGTTTTTTAGGTTTGAACTCCATGGTCAATTTTCAGATAATATGTGAGGCTAGATTGGTAGTTTGCAATAATTTTTAATAGGTCATTGAGTATAGGATGAAGTGAAAAAGAGTTTGAATGAGCATTGAGGTGAATTCATTCATTTAGAAGAAAATAAAAATAGCAATGTAATATTGCCTAAAACAGAGCATGAACAAACATGATTTCTACTCATAAAATTAGAAGAAAAACACATATTATGAAAGAATAAGATATGGTATCAATAATGAATTGATAAACATACATAAGAAGAACAGATTCTCCAATGCATATCACGAGTATCTCAACACAATTTCTGTAAATTTGTCTCTGATTTCATTCCAAAATTATGATTGCAAAATCTCCAGTGCAATATGAGACTATCCAACGCAAAACAAGAATAAAGAGAGTCTACTTATAGAAAATATGTACTATTAAACCTCATTAGGTCGAAATCCCATCCAAAATGGATCATAAATACACAAGATGAGTCATTTCCTAGATTCTAGGGAGGTTATAAATCATTCCCTGAATTTTAGTTATGAACTAGGAGTGTTAGTCCCTTACATTAAATTACATATTCCATCATGATAGGAGGAAAAACAAACTCAATAACTTTAATTCCAACTCATAGGATAGTAAAACCTCGAATTTGTGACATTTTATTAGCTTGACAAGTGTCTTGAGTTATCCAATGTTGATTTGTAACATTTTTGACAGAATGGTAATAGAAGTTTGTAGGAACTTTTGAGGCATTTTTAGGAGTCCAAATACACTTCTGAAAGAACATTCAAATAGCCCTATGTGTCTAGTTTCCATAACATCTTTAATTTTTCAAAATTACCCATGGGAAAGCCTCCAAAAATCCATTCTCCCAAGCTTACTCCAAAAGCATAACAAAGGCTCCAAAAAGGTGGAAGAAACATGCAAAATGGGTGTTTTTTGAGATTTTTCTTCAAAATTATAGCTTGGCATGCCAAGGGGGTTCCTAATTTGTGATTTAATCATCAAAATACATCCATCCATGTAAATAAATCATCAAAACACATCCATCCATGTAAATAAATCATCATTTGGATGCCCCAAAATAAGCGTAACAAAAGTTTGTTACCCTTCTACAATGAGGAATTTTCAGAATTTTGCAAAAATCACAAAACATTCCAAAATTGTTCAAAACTTCTCAAAATTGGTTCTATGGCACCTGTGAGTGATGGGATAAACATCCAAAGAAGCTTCAGCCAACAATTCCAATCTATCCTTCTCTTTAAGCTTCATTTATGCTTATTTTAGCCTTTTCTTCAATTCTTTTAGCCTTATTTGACAAATTGTGTTCCTGGTGCGATAATGATTGGCCATGTGTCTTTGCAGCGTATTGTCCCTCATATCCCTCTTCAAAATCTTCTCCAAATGTTCATTTACCATTGACAACCAGAGCTCTCTATTCTCATTAATCTCCATGGATATAAGCTCATCAAAGGTCAACTCTTCAGGTGGATGACTTGATTGTCTTTCTAGCTCCAGTGCCCTTTTGAGGCCTCTTCTTTTTGGAATTCTTGATTGTGTTTCAACCTCCATGTCCTACATTTGGTAAACATCAATAACCTCCTTGCCTTCACCTTTGACTGCCTCTAGGTCATGCTTGGGCTTGCTTTGTAAGAGCTACTTCACTTTCAGTTAAAAATTTTCTTACTGCAAGAAAGTGATTTGAGAATAGAAATGGGATACATCTTCTTCAATTCTTCTATTTCCTCATATTTCTCTCTAATGATCTCTTCAGCTAATCTAACCTCCACTTGCTTTGTTGCCTCAAACTCCAATGACGTTGATTCACTATGTTGATGCAAAAGAGCTTGCTCCTCTATCTCAGTATGTTCCACAATTGTGTCAAGTGTAAGAACGCTTTGGCAGACTCGGTCGCAAATATATGTCGCTTCCCTTTCGTATAGGTGTGAGTAAACTCAACAACCATAGGAGCATCTGAAAACTGAGTTGGCATGCTAGAAGAGCCAACCTCCATTGTTTGTGCTAATGATGTACTAGGCAAGATAGAAGG
>JAXQQM020061793.1:0-52550 GCA_034641835.2 Pinus albicaulis | reverse complement strand
TTCACACCACTCATCACTAGTGTATTAATCAGTTAGACTAAATACAACTAGTTTAACTAAGTCAAACTGAACACAACTCCATCAACTCCACCAAACTCACTCACATGAGTTCTAACTGAAGTCATCATGCAATAGCTCCACTTCGACCCTAGGAATAGCGTAATTCCTTCTTTCAGCTGCATGTGCCACATCCAGGCATCAAAATGAAGTGCTCCAAGAGGATAAGATAATGTTTAGAGTCCAAATATTATTAAGAGCTAATAATATTCGACATATCTATTTTTAGACTGGCAATCTAAAAATAGATTCTGCCCAATATGTCTAAAAATAGAAGTCCATCTATTTTTCCAACTTGACCATCCCTCCACAAATAGCATCCTGCAACTCATAGAATCATGAACGACATGTCTAAAAATAGACATAGTCTAAAAATAGACTTTGCGCCAAAAAATACCCTGCGGGCCCACTTAGTGAAGGCGACTTCTTTCCACTAAGCTCTGTCATCTTGTTGCATTCTCAACAGAGAAGGCCCTGATCTTTGAAAAGTAAATATCATAAATATGAATAAGTTGCAGATATCAAAACACATTTACAGGATCATCACAGTCAAATTTCAAAGGCTACTAGTCTCAGAGTTCTTGATATTTCACTAGGAAATGTCATCCCCATGTGGAGCCACTATTAGGGTCCTATAATAATAGGGTTCATAAAATTTTGAATTGAATTTGATAAGTCTTGTAAATATGTACATACATTGCTTTCTGCAAGTTGTTTTCCCATATTTTGAAAAAATGAAAAATAATAAAAAATCAAAAAGAGGGTAAAAAGTCCTAAAATAAAGATCAAAGGACTTAGAAAATATAAACCCCAAAAGAAAAGAAATAAGACCTGAAAGTGAGCAAGTCCAAATGCCACTGCAAGAATAATGATTATGTGCAGAGTGTCAATAAATGCCATAATCCATGATCAATTAAATAGTTTAATCTTAACTTTTCATGTTTTCAATTTCATGTTTTAGATAGAGAATAAAGATTTTTCAAACAGTTTAAACTTGACAAATCAATAGATAGGTAAAGAATAATGAGGAGCTCAACAGTTTAATCTGAGCCCTCGGATGAAATAAGGTTGATTTAGATAGTTTATGCTTTGAAAGAAAATGTTTTAAGGTATAAACCTGTTAAATCCCCTGGTAACCATTCCTATGCCCAGAACCTCTGAATTCACAAAAAGAAACCCGTAAAGACTGCTAAAGAGCCGCACCTGCTCCAGATGAACCACTGAAGTTATCAAATCAACTAGAAACGGAATAAACCCTTTTAAAGTTGATACCTGCATACAAACAGGTATTTTTCTTAGTTTTAAACCTGTAACTAAATTGAAAAAAATATTTTTAAAGAAAAAGAATCGTTTCAAAGTCAATAAATTAAGTAATTAAAATGCCCAAAAGTCCCAGAAACAGGCCAAACTCTGGCAAAATTTTCCCAGAAGCCCTAATGTCTGCTGCGCGATATTTTCAAGGAAATTATCAGTTTTTCACAATGTAATGATCAATTTTAAGATCTAAAAGGCCAAAAATCCTCTGCAGGTGCCCTAATATTCTGTAAATTCTTTTTCAACAGATTTTAGCCCATTTTTCAGTCAAAAAACTCAGAAAACCCTTTTTTTTGTTTTAGACCAGTTTTTAGCCTCAGTGTAATGTTCCAAATTTTTAGCTTCCAAGCTAAATGGAACATTAGAGTTAGCAGCAGCTATAGTTGGCAAATAAATGGGTAGAAAATCCCATAGGTCTCCTAAGGAGGATAAAAACACTCCAAGTGTGAAAGGAGACATTCTTTCAAGCTCAATAAAACACCTCTATGTGTGAAAAAGGATAAAATGTAGCTACTTTGACTTGGTCAACTGCGCAGTCTTGGAGGAGAAGAAACCCTAGGAAGAATAACGCAATTTTGGAGGGAAGTGCATCTTTTGATTGAGGAGACCTAATTGGGTGGGCCCAAGGAGAAGAAAACTCATATTCTATATGAGGAAGAGGAGGGGAGCATTTTTCTTCACGCTTTAGATCATTATTCATGTCTCTCTAGACATTTGCTCACTCTTGTTGTTCAACAGAGTAGCAGTGTTGTTTAGCACTTGGGTGTTCCCGAGCGGGAATCCCACCTCTTCCTTTGAGGAGCCTCACCAGGAGAGCTTTCATTCACCATTCCACATCAGTTTTTCAGACCAAGCTTCATCCATCTTCATCAGCGCAATTTCTGCAGAAGATATTGTGCAGTGTAGTTGGGTGCAGCAGTGGAAGGGATTAATATCCCACTTTCTGAGCTAATATTCGTGGAGGGAGATTTCCTTTCATTCAGAGATCTGTTTGGAGGGTCTTGGAGTAGATTTCATGTTATTGGTATCATACCACACACTTCTCAGAGTTTCTAGCACAGTTGTAGCTGGGAACTGCGTTATTTTGGGAGGTAGATTTCATTGCAGGGTTTGGTGGATTCTTTGTGGTTTTTCCTTGTGATTGAGAGGTTCATTTTCTCATGGGAGGAAGCCTTTGGAGGATCTGCATCAGATCATATTTCTATCAGCCTCTTACACTCTCATGCTTCATGTTGCAGTGATTATTCAGAGATTTCTGAATATTACATTTTGTATTTAGAGTGTTTGACAAGAAACCCTTGCCGGGTTGTCTTGCTTTTTGTATAAGGAGACTATATCTCATTCCTTGAGAATTTTTGATTAATATATGAGTAGATCTATTGTTCTCTAATAATTTTATGTGTAAACCCTCTCTTATACTGCGCAGTCCCTTGAGCAGCTACTCCGACATTTTGCAGTCTTGGGGTTTTTCACTAGTTTTGACTTCACTAGTGTGGAAGATCTGTTTAGCCCACCTAGTTTGATTTGTTTCAGCTCTATTATTGGATTTAGGTTTTTTATTGTTGTATCTATAGGATCCAAGAGTTCATTTCAGTATTTTATTGCATGCATGGCTGGAAATGCGTTTTTACTTCTTGCTTCCTGAGTTTTCCCAAGGAGGAATATTTACATAGCTATAGACAGAGCCTGAGAAGGGGCCAGCTAGCCTTCAGATCTCATCCTCTTTTTAGAAGTGACATATCCGGTAAATTCCCACTCAGTCCATCTCTAAAATAGCCTTGTTCATATTTCCGACAAAGGAACATTTCAGTGGAGAAAAATATGTTGATTTCCATTTCGGGACATTACACTCAGAACTTATTTTGAGAAACCTAATTGGGAATAAAATCCAAAAAGAGACTCCATTTTACCAAATTTTCCCAATCAAGCCTCTACTATAGTAAAATTTCCTCTGCAAATAGTTTAAACTTGTAGAAGAAATTAAGATGCCTAAAAAATAGACTGTAAGCAAGCCTGAAGGTTCAAAACCTTCTCAAATCTACTCTGGTCATGACTCCAAATATTGCAATTGTGGTCAATCCATTACAACCCCCAGTTGTTGATATTAAGCATATTCCCCTAGCTGATATTGACTACAAAAGAGTTGATCCTATAGTTGAATTCAATCTGTTAGATATCCACAACTGGTGTTTTGAAAAATCTTTAGATGATCATGAATAAATTCGTATTTGAGAATCCAATTTACCCAAATATGTAGTCCTCTTGACTCACCCTTGTCAAGAAATTATCAGATTATGTCACCAATACTATATTCCTGAACAAAGAGCTATTGTGAATGCAAATAAAGAGGTCCTATTTACCATTACTGTAGAGTCAATAAACCAAATGTTGCAGCTTCAACCAAACCCCCAAGCAGTCCCTTTGTCTATTGAAGCCCTCACTAAACTACACATTGGCCTAGATTTCCCTAAAAGGTTTATGATTTTTCAGAATTATATGCCCCTACATGTTGAAATTCCCAAGTTAAACCCTCCATATTCAACTGCCAAGTTCCCTGAAGGTTCAACGCATGTAATCTCCATGATTTCCTTCATACTTGGGTATTTCACTGATGAGCACACTGATGAGTCTATCTTGAGATTTTTTTCCACCTTTTCTCCAGGTCAACCACCTTCAGTTATATTTGACTATGTTGGTTTCATTTCTGATAGTATTCACTATCATTTGACTAATTTACAGCTGGAAGGAGTATTCAAATATACCTCCTATGTTTTCCACATGTTTCTTTTTTTCCAATCAGAGAGCTTTCCAATTTCACTTCAAAAGTTGGATATAGAAGGAAAACCTCTATCAGTTATCTTTTGGACATCCATACTCAGAAAAAAAGGCACAGATTTCAGTTATTCAGAGTTTGCAGAGTTGTTTTTACATCCATTTACCACCATGTTGATTAAAACAGAGCAGCCTAGAATCGGTGAAGAAATGAAGGAAATATTGCAGTTATCAGAACAAAGCAAAGTAGGTGATTGGTATTTATATGAGAAATTCACTGAAATCAGAGTTTTTGGTTCTAACTTGTTGCCTTACAAGTTACCGAAGAATCCATCAATGAGGATCTTTTCCTTAGAGTATATTAGGCAGATCCTAAATTCAGATTCAATTAATTTCATGGCAGCCAAAAAGAAGACCCAATTCAAACTCAAAAATCAAATTGGGCATTTCATATGTAATCACAGAGATGCAGAAAAGGAAACAGCAAGTCAACTACTAGAATATAAATTAGAAGAAAGTTTCCCATGGAATTATGATCCACAAGGGATCTTAATTAAACTAAGGGTAAAATTTAAATTGACACCCTTTATCCATGAATCAAAGCTCGAAGTATAAAAATTTTCTAATCAAATTGAGTGGGTTGAAAACGCTTTAACAGAGGCAGTAAACCAAAGGAATACTAGTCACACTTTGGAAATTTCCAAACAGCCAGAGACATCCACTAAGAGAATCATAGAAGAAGGAGCTTATACTGCATAGACTACAATAGAAACAAAGTTAAAGATCATTTACAACAAGATGCCAAAACTGGATACAACATCTAAAGGTAAAGTAACAATAGATGTTGAAGAAACATAGCCCTTGAATACCAACACTATTTTACCAGAGACCAATGTGGCTACTGTAGTTATCAGTGAGCCAAATTAGAATCAAGAACAATTGAATAATGAAGAGACACAGATGATGGAAAGGCAGCAAAGTATGGAGGCTTCTTCCTCACATTCAGTTGAGGAGAAGGATTTAGATATTAAGAAAAAATACAAGCAAATGAAATTGAAGAATGAGGAAATCAAAACTGAAATATATTCTCAGTTCTTAAAGAAAAATCCAGGTAATCAAAATAGATTCTTATCAGCATTTGATTATTCAACTAAAAAATTGATTATGTCAGTATTACAGCCCACAGTATCAGTGCCAAAGATAGTTGTTGACTATAAGAAAGTTGATATGGAAGTAGCTACAGAAAAAAAAATCCATGAATTAGATCAAATTGAGTTTCATAGACAAACCTCAGAGATGTTGTAGTCCACAGTCACAACAAAATCTATAAGTGCTCATAAGCTTCAAAATACCATCTCTAATATGCAAGATCAAATGAATATGGATAAAGCTTCAATATATGCAAAGGATCTAAGGATAAAGGCCTTAGAAGATTTAATATTACAAGTAGGATATGATCCTACAAACATCAAAGCAGCAGAAGCATTGGTTAAAAAGAAAAATGAGGACATAGCTACCTTGAGGAAACAGCTCAAGCTTCCTCAAAGTGAGCATCCTCAGACAAAGGAAGTTTTACAGGATCAAAAGGAAAACAATGAAATGATGAGTTTGGTATTTCAACTGACAGCTCAAATTAAGGAAATGGAAGTACAAATGGACCAACTCGTCCAAGAAAAGGATACAGTTAAAGAACCAATGATTCCCACAGTCATCCCAATCATCACTACAGTAGTGCCTTCAACTTTAGGAGAAAATTTGGCACCCAAAGAGCCACTGGCCACTGCAGTGCCAATGAATTCTTCAACAACTTTAGTAATTGAATCCTCTACAACAGTGTTTCCACCTACAGATGACATCAATAAACTAGTAAAAGCAATGGAAGAGATGTCCTTGAAGACAAATGAAATCAATAGGTTGACAAAGATAATTGAAAATCTTGAGAAGAGAAACAAATAAACTCAGATAGATGCTAAAATACATGAACAAAATGCCCACAAATTGAGTGAAGAAGTAAAGAAGCTCCAAAAAGAATTAACTCTCAAGGATCAAATATCATATATTAAAAATTATCTGTGGAATAATGTAATTGAAGCCATCCATGATGTTTGGCCTTCAATTCAGGTAATTTTTTAGCAGAGAGAGTTATTATTGGCAGCCCAAGCAGAGATCCAAAAGACACAAGCTGATTTAGCTGATAAACCAGAACAGGCTGTAAGGTTAATCAATTTCCTCAATAGCAAGAATAGACAGTAACTGGAAGAACTGAAAATCAATGGCAGGACAGCAAATATCCTAGAAATTAGGAAAGTTACCACTAAAAGAAATTTAATGAGGCAGCTTGAAGAGAAATGTGAAGGTATGAATACTGCTATAACCAAATTCATGGTTAAATTCACCAATTTAAGGCAAAAGGGACTTCCTGATATCATGGTAATTAATGATAAGTTAATGCCTCAAAATGATTATGACAAGAAGATTAGAAAATATGTCAAGGAGCAAGTGAACAAGCCAATAGGTCAAGGCATTCCCACAGGAAAAGTACTGTTAAAAAGTTTTGAAGATTTGTTTTATTTACAGTATGAGATCAAGCACTTATTTGTCATCAAGCCCACATTTGATAGGTACACGGAGGCTGATGAGAACTTTAGGAAACTCAAAAATATTCAAATTCCTAAAAATGAGGATTGGCAAGCATTGACTGATTTTCTATGAAGAAAGAAAGACAAGCAAATGAAAAAGAAAAAATATGTTTGTTGATTTCACTGTCAAAACAGATTTTACAGTAGAAAGAAGTTTGACTGAAGGTTAAAGAGTATCCGAAATGAAAGAGTATAAGTGAGAAAGAATATCAGTGAAGGCAGCTTAGATTCTAAAGAATATCTAAAGAGCTCGCAAAGAGGAAACATAAGCAGCCAACTGCTTCTTATCTTAAAACAGTTTCTACTTATTTTGAATAAAGTAGGACAGCTTGTTGATTTGTTAAGCAGCTGTCACTATTCTTGTTATAAGAAATTTTATTTTCCTAAGTTAATTCCTAGAAGTCATCTAGGATATTTTGTTAAACATTATGTATAAATACTTCACTCTTTTGAAGTATTTTGGTGTGGAATAAAATTGTTGGAGATTACTATAGATATTTTGTTGACTTGAAGGCTTTGGATTTCGATTTTGAGTAGCAGACTGGATCAACTATTTGGCATCATACTTCAGGATCCCTGTGATAATATATCTGGAGTGAAGTATTCTCTTAAACTTTTCATTGTTATCTTCTTTTGTTACATGCATAAATTTGTGTTTTAATTCTAAATCTGAATGTATAACTAGGAGTATTACTACAGGACATGTTAATAGCACCCTGTTTTTAACTAGTTATCATTTCTTTGTTTTCTTCTGATTTTCAGTGTAGGGAACCCTTAATTTCTCCCTCTCCCATTTGACCTCTATCTTCTACTTCCCTTTTCCGGATTTAAGGATTCTTAAGTGCCCTTTATCCCAATCATACCATCTCAAAAACCAATTTTCCAAGATCTCCAAGGGTTATCTATCTTGCCCTGTAGACATTTGACCTTTTAGGCCCTGATCCCAGTTCTGTTAGCTTGACTTAGACTCCATAGCCCAATGGACAAGTAGATTTCCCTCTATCTACCATCAAAGTGAAATTTTCCCACCAAATCCAACAAAACCAAACCAAATCTGCACTTTCATAGCTAGCCTAATATTCACAAATTAAAACAAAGTTAAAATTTAAATAGAGAGCCCTCTCTGAACCCAAGGAAGGCTAGATCCTAGATTTTGAAGTAGGTTTGTGGTTACCTCTAGTATTCTTTGACTAAAAACCAAAATCCCACAACTTAAGAGTTTACTAGAGTGATAACATTACTAGCGACCATACTGGGGAACATATCCAGTCCTCAGTCATAAAATTAGTCTTAAAGGAATCATTTAATTCATCCTTTTACTTTAATATTGTTTTTATAGGTTGTGGGTATTGAAAATTTGTAATTTTGTCTTCTAGGAAAGTCTATTATACCAAGTCTAACCCGGATCCTAAGCCTGTTGTTATAGTAGATGACCCAGACCGAATTGGTAAAAATAAAAAACAAATAGAAAACTTAGAGGATGAAATATCATTAATAAGAGTCAATTCATTACCAAGAGAATTATTAAGTCTGCAAGATATTGATTTTGATCTGAAATTTGAGCATTCCTTATTTAAAAGTAAATCTGAAAGTGATTTGAAACTATTGTTTTAGACCCTGCTTTTATTTCATTTTTTAATGCAAAATAGAAATCTATTGCAGTAAGTTCTAAATCTAAGAAAGTTGAATATCATACCAAAGTTGAAGAAATTAATGTTACTATTCTAAAGGATATTGATGAAGCTATTGAATTAGCTCATTTATTGACTTATGCAAACAGACCTCCAGTTTCTCAATTACACACCACAATAATTTCAGCTAGAGATTCATCTCTTTATGCTGTTACATCATTCATAAATTCTACTACCAGCTCATCTACAGATCCATTTATCCCTAAACTACCTCTACAACCTAGAGTGTTATTTCCACCAATCACTTCATCCACTATATCCATTGGTTCACCTTTTGATTTCTTAAATACATCATCCTCATTTCCCAGCACTTCAAATACAATCTTTAGTTCATCTAATATCATTTCTAGCACAGCTCCAAGCAGTTCAACCTTACCTCCTAGTCAAGCTAAGCTTCAATCTATGGCTGCTAGATATGCTCCCCTTGTCCTACCACAGCAGCTTCATGACATGCCACAAGACTATCAAAATAAAATATCATTTTTTGATGGCACTACTCAATATACTTCTCAACAACACATTGCTAAGATGACAGACTTCTTTGAAATTTATGAAATTGATGATTCAGATGTTCAAATGAGACTGTTTGCACAAAATTTAACAGGAGCAGTTAAGAAATGGTTTAAATATTTAGCTGCTGGTAGTGTAACTGATTTAGCTGTATTTTTTACTTTGTTTTTAAATAAATGGGAAAAGAAAAATAATCCCCTCCAAATTTTGTTTGAATTTGATTCTTTGAAACGAGCTCCAAATGAGTTAGTCCAAGATTATTGCTGTTAGTATGAATCCTTTGTCGAAGTGTACGAAAAAAGACCACTTTAGCTACGCATAACTAATAGCCCTAACATCAAATATGGCTGCCAATGTCTTCAGATCTGCAATTAGTTGACCAAGACAAGTGCTGCAAAAACCAGATCTATGCATAGAAAGACATTGAGCAGTGAAAAAGAAGGTTTTGCTCCATATATCCAATAGACAAGACAAGAACAATTTTTGAAAGAATTTTTTTTATTAAGGGCACCTGGGAGGAAAACAAGAAGGTGTTTCCAATTCTCCTCAATGGGATGGGTTCTTGGAAGTCCTCAACACTTCAGATCTAGCATTTCTCTCTCCTGTTGGTGTAGAAAACCCAGACAAAGATAGAACTCAAAGGGAGCTCACACAATAAATAATGGAAAATATGACAATGATAATGGCTCAAAGTCAGACCAAGAGTTTAGATCCAGAGTGATCCAATAGGCAACAAAAGGTGAAGAATGGTAGGAAAAAACCTCCTATTTATAACAAAATATTGGGTCATTCTAGATCTTGGTGCATGATTAAAATAACATTAACCAAATCTAGATCCACCTTTTATGGAATATTTTATTATATTTGTTGGAGGGAAAAAGTATTTGACTTGGGTCAAATCCCTTTATTTGTGAATAATAAATAAATAAGTGATTTATTTATTATTTTAAGGAAGTGGTTGAAAGATAATCAAATAAATAATGATTTATTTAATTATTTATGGGTGATTTAGTCATATTTAACAAGGAATATTATTTAAATAAGATTTAAATAATTATTCCCAGAAAATAATAAGATAAATAAAGATTTATCTAATTAATTTCTTTGTTTTGGGTTAAACATGACCAGGAAAATCAAACAAATATAGGTTTGTTTAATATTTCCTTTTGGGGTTTCCTGTTTAGACCATAAACAACCTAATAAATGTGTTTTATTAAGTTATTTTACATAGTGAAAGCAATTTTACTTAAGGTAAAATTGGTCTTACATGGTGTACTTGGGTCCATCTAATGATAGTAGATTAGATGACCAAAAAATGGTGTAACAGATTGCCCCCCAGCGTGCGAGTGTTAGGAGCAAATCGTATGACCGAAGTACGTTGTAAGAACTCAATCACCAGACATCAAAAGGGAAGTCGGAGAGAGAGATGTAAGGTAGAATAATGTGCTGAAGAACTAGACCCTGAGGAGACAAGACTTACAGGTGCAACAAGTCTCTTTTTATGAGAGGGTACCTGTGCTAAAGGCGGCGGGGGAGGCATACCTATGCCCGCCGAGACAAAGTACAAAAGAATAGTGTGTCCAGTGAACAAGGGACCGAACCATAAAGTACAGCTGGCAGAAACATGAGCCAGATAGAAATACAATGAGGGATCCCACATACATGCTGTGCCTAGGATAATAGCCAGGACTTATACAATAATATCTGAGTAAATGAGATATAAATACAACCCAAATGCCCCCTAGAAATGGGGAAGGGCTCGCAAAATCTGACTGATACGTGAAAATCAAAGAGGCGTTGCAAGTGGCTAAGGCCAACATCAGCAAATATATGGAGCTGCATCGAGGGCTGTAATGAAGAGGTCATCCGGGCATGTGGAGGGCTACCTGCAGGGCCACCCCCTCATGAGGGTTCAAACATCTCACACACACCCGGGAATCACCAAGAGTTGTTGCTGCATCACTGAACCATCAAGTATACGGATCTCGATCATGCTGAAAGGAGATGGAGCTGAGAAACAATCAAGTCAAAGGGTAATGAGAAAGCCCTTTGCCTGATCCGAGGCACCGAATAAGAGTGGAAGCTGGAACCAAGGTACACTGCCCTCTAGACTTGTCTTCTGGAATGAATGGCGCTGATGTCAACAGCAGGAGGTCCGCCATAGCTGAGGCAATAAGGGATCCTCAACTAAGGCACGAGAGAAAATAGTAGAGAGACTGACAGAATAATACCAATGATGATGAAATGGAGGGGACTGAGTAGCAAATGGACGACTTCCCTTGCTAGAGCATAAAAGGCATGAATGACATGGCAGCGACTGACACAGTATCATAAGGGATAGGGGACAGTGGGACTAAAGGCCATAATGTGCGACACAAGAGAGAGACCAAGCAATGAAGGATGGAGGACTATAGTGGGGTACAAAGGGACTCGGGATAGACTCCATGAATGTGATGATGACTCAACTTGGATGCTCTAAACAAGGGCAACTCGATGGTGCTGCCACACAGTAAAGGTCCAATGGGGGACCATGAAAACATGAGTACGAGATGGTAACTCACGACGAACATCAACACGAGCATGGATAAGTATGGAGGCCAAATGGTGCCCCTAGTATGAGTGTTGCAAGTGAAGAAATTCGATTTTGAGGAGGGTTATGGTTGAGGGGCATAGGTGCCCCCAAGCATGGTGTGGCCATGCCAAAATGTATTTAGAAAAAGGGTAATCTAAACACATTTTAATGATGTGGTGCGCCATTTGTTTTCGTTATGGTTATGAAGTTTGAGAAAGAGAATGGAGGATTACCAATCTCTTTTGGTACTACATATAGGAATCAAATGGACTTTAAGTTTTTGGGTTGGCATACCTGGTGTCACTATCCCAAAGAGAGGATTTGGAGATAATGAACTGATGCTCTCTTAGAAAACCCATAGGTTGGTCAACAACAATGTCTAAGAGATTGGGTTGCTGATGGAAGATGAGGGAATGATAAGGGGTATCATCCCTAGAGTGATCTGAAGTGATATGGGACTCTAGAGGTTCTTCGAAAGGTGGAAGAATAATGGTACTAAAGTCGGCACGACCAGACACACTAGGAGAGTTGTGGACAATTGCTTCTCTTGGTCTCTCAAATGTGGGTGCCCCCTTACCCAAACATTGGGTTTCAATGTAATGGCCACAAGGTTTATGTGGTGTGAACGCATGGGTTTGATGTAAGGGGGAATATATAGAGTCAGGGGTGGGGATTTCTTCCATAATGTCGTCATCGTGATAGAAGATGGGGTGACTGGTGGAAGAAAGACCACCTGACGCGGCGAAGCTACCTAACTCATCATCATGAGAAGAGAGGTTCACATGCGCATCTTCACAAGGGGTGACAGAAGAGTAAGTAGATAAAGGATCTACCGTTGTTGAGCCCAAGGTGATTGTTGAAGGAAGGTCAAGCGAAACAACAGGGGGAGATTCAGAGGGAATGTTCCCCGAGGGTCGCATGGATGATGATAGGTAGAAAATGTTGGACGAAGGCTCCGTTATCTCGACATCAGGAGGGGGGATGTCAATGGGAGTAGTCATTTCTGGTAGTTTTTCCAAAGCAAAATGTGAAAATATGGGAGAGGTGGACTCATTGCGCTTGGCCTCGAATTGGCGGACCACGGCTAGAGAGGTGCGGAAGTCCTCGAGGCAGGGACAAAGGTGGGTGTAATGGACATGGAGGTCACACAAAGCACAGGGGTGGTTGGTGTGAATAGTCTGGGGGTTCGTGGCTGCAGTCGTGAAAGGAACAGAGGCTTCTGGGACTGGGGACTCAGGGAACGCGACATTAACCATGGGCTTGAGATGAAGAAATTCAAGACAGGTATGGGTGGCGTGACAGACAATGTCACACAAAGCACACTGGATGGTATGCTTTGGAGGCCAAGGAGGGGCAGGGTTTGTTGGGGCAACCTTGTCCTTTGATTCCCCCTTGCGAGCTTTGCCCTTCTTACCCGAAGCGGTCGCAACAGGAGGTGGTTCCTGTTGAGGTGATTGAGGCACTGTTGTGGCAGGAGAAGTCCTGGGGACCAGTTGAACCGGGGTCAAATCAAGATAAGGATTGGGTTGACCAGGCAAGGTTGGGGCTGGAGGATCAAGGTACCAGACGGGAATCCCAAGGGTCAGGTTAGGAAGAGAGAGGGTGGCCATGACAGGTACTGTGTACACTCCTGGTGGGGGAGCTAGGAATGGTATCTGACCAGAGGGGTAATGGCCAAGTGGGACAGCTCCTAAAGGGCTAAGGCTTGGAGGAATCTTTCTAGGAGGGTAAAGAGGCTCATGAATACCAGCTGCAGGTGAAGGGCTAGGAGCAGGTTGCGAAGAGCACAGTTGATGACTAGCCAAAGCAGGTTGCTTGAGAGTAGCCCGAGACGATTGCATCATGCAAACATTCGATGAGCTGGGGTCGGAGACAGGAGGAGGAGGAAGACTAGGGAAGGTTCCAAGCAAAGAGGAGTCTTTGTAGACGCCAGGAGAGACACTGGTCAAAGAATCGACGGTTTTCTTATTGGCTATAGAAGAGATGGTCGTCTCAGGGGAGGTCTGAGATTTTGGCTCATGATACGTCAACTGGTCAATAGTGAATATCTTTCCATTGTGAGGAAAAGACATCTTGCGAAAAACCGCAGATGGGACAGCAGACATGGCATAGGTGTAGCTTCGCCCCAAGAGAATGTTGTAATCGAGAGGGGCGTCGATGACTTCTACGTCAACGCAAACAGTCTTGCCCGCAAGAGTGATAGGACAATTACGGAAGAGGCCAATGGGCTGGGAGGCGTGGCCATCCCACGCTCGAAGGGTGATCGTGGAAGGGGCCAACTCAAGAGATCCGAGTTGTTTCCAAACCGAAGCAGACATCACATAGGTGGATGCCCCCTCATCAATTATGCACCGAGAAACGTTAGCGTTCCGGATTTTGACCGAGATTTGGAAGGCTACGGAAGCAGGAAGGGGAGGATGTTCTGATTGATGGGTGTCAAAAATAATCATTTGGTCATCAGTAGGATCCACAGCGCCCATGGCAGATAGGAGAGCCTTCTTTTGGGAAGGGCACGATTGGAGGAGTTCCAATGTGGAAATGGCAGCAGGAGACTGCGCCAAATCATCTACTATGCTATACGAATGAGCAGCTCGACCAGGAGCAGCATTTCGGCATAATGGTCCTTTAGGAATCTTGGTATGAACCTCGACTTTGGGTTGAGGGATATGTAAGGGACCATTAGATGTCGAAAGAGGCTCCGTAGAACCTGAAGAAGGGGACTCGGGGACAGACGGAGCGGGAGGCTTGGGGTACTGACGAGCCCGAGTTTGAAGGTTAAGGTCGACGGTTAGAGGTGGATCAGAGTTCATCATGAGGATCTGGTAATTGGAGGAACCAGAAGGGGAAGGTTGAGTGGCCGCCTGTCCGTCAGGTGGTTGGGTAGCCCCGAATCCCTGCTGTGCATCCACCTGCTCTTGAGGGGGCGGTGACTGCTGTTGCAGGGGTTGAGAAGGCAAGGGAGGAGGAGGTGCAAATGCTGGAGGAGCTAGAGAACCAGGCTGCGGATAATGATAATGGTTAGGGTGGGCAACATTGAGGTAAGCAGGAGACTGGGCAAAAGGCTGAGGCATGTCGTATCCTGGATACGTGCTACCGGGAGGGGAACAAGTGCGGGAGGTGCTGCCCCCTCCCCCAGGAAAACCATAACCCATGGGAGGTTGGGCATATGGGTGAGAGAGAGCTCCAACGATACCGTCGGCGGCATGAGGTGCCCCCGGTGCGTTGACACCACCGGGTCTGGGGAGATCAGGTAGAACGGTAGAAACATAACCCGTCTGAGCGTAGATCAAGTCATATTTTAACGCCAGTTGGAGGGCAGCTTCTTCGGTTTGGGGGAAATGCGATGTGACATCTTTCCCTATAGGAGGCAATAGAGATCTAAGGAACTAGTCCATGTAGACACGATCTTCGAAAGTAGGGAATTGACATAGGCTCTTTCGTCTCCTCCATTCCTGGACATGATCGGATAGGCGGGTAGCAGATGATTGACAGAAAGAAGTCAAAAGTTTGATACCAGTGTCATAACGAAGGGGAAGCTGGAAGTAAGATAAAAAATCCCGGGCAAGGGTCGCAAAAGTGGTATGAGAGGAAGGGGTCTGATCAACATACCACTTAGAAGCCGCACTGGTAAGCGTTCGTTGGAACAACCGAAGACGGACAGAGTCATCGATAATGGAGGTAGAGGAACACCACATGTGGAAAGATCGAACATGATTTGAAGGATCTTCTCCAGCGAGGCCTTCAAACTTTGGGATGTCAAAAGGGAGCTTTGTCGGCATAGCAGGCCAACTAACGTCATGGTGTATAGGGTCGTTAATCAATCGGTCCAAATCGGGGAGGCTGAGGCCTGCCAGGAAGGGGAGCAAGGGAGTAGTCGAGGTAGTTCCTGTGGCGGTTCCGCTAGTAGTAGTCCCAACATTAGGGCCGAGAGTACCGCTAGCGTTAGGCCCTGGACCAGACATAGTGAAGGTGACAGGGGGAGAACCAGAAGTAAAAGGAGAACCCAATGAATCAGAAGAGGAGTCGGAGTGCGGACTCGGAGGAGGACTAACTCGACGACGGCGGGAAGGAGTAGGTCGACCGACCGGAAACTGAGGGTGAAGGCCAAGAAGTCTCCGGGATGTGCGCCTTGGAGGCGCAATGGTGACAACACAAACACGGCACGAGGGGAAGAAGAATGACTGACAAAGGCAGGGAGGTGCAGAATCAAGTGATTACAATGTCGAAACAAGGGCAAAAAGGTTCAGTGTCAATTGATTTTAAAGTCTTTGCCTGGCGGTGTAAACCAAGCTCTTCTTCGCTTAGGGTGAGTGTGTGGCGTGCGTTAATTTTAATTTTTAAACGCTTTTTGTTTTGAGAGCAAGAGAAAAAGTGTGTTGCGTAACTGAAAAGAAATCTGCAGAGAACAGTATATAATGCTGAAATAACATAACATTTAACAGCTAACCATGCATCAATCTAACCCAAAAAGGCGGGTCTCTCAAAACTAGTCTAATCAGAGGGAAAAAATCAAATCAAAACACACTAAAAGGAGGCCAATAGATCTAGGGTTGAAAGGGACAGGGATCTAAAGGGAAAAGCTGCTGAAAAGAGGTGCAGATCACAGCCAAGAGGCAGAGGCAAGGTGGCTAGAAAAAAGGAGGAAATCAGCAAAAAGCAGAAGGGGCAAGGAGGAGGCCCTAAAAGTAGATCCAAACAAATCTTCAGGAGGTGATTTGAAAGGGAGAAGAACTGATTAGAAGAGGTTTGAAAAGGAGGTATCAAATCTGGAAAAAGGGGGGCTGAAACTCTGAAAAAACAGACCTGAAACAGATAAAAACTCTTCCACCAAAAGTGGAGGGTACTGAAGCCCTAGGGGGCTATGTTCCAACTTAGATGAGAAAAATAGATCAGAAACAGGTCGAAACGGGCTGAGACAGAGGTCGAAACTTCTCCCCCGACGTGCTTAAGAAAACCTAAAAATTGCGTAAAAACAATCAAATGGCAGTGTCGTATACCGACCTCGTTTTCGCGGTGTCGTTAAATGGGTCAAAAGTGCGACCAGAGGTCCAGTCGCGCTTATGGGCTGAAAAGGTGACCCTAGCTCCGGTTGTCTCGCAACATTTGTGAAAAAAGTTAGTTTCGCTTGCGCCTACAAGTCCGCTACCCTCGCGCAATAGTAATGTAAAAACACAATTTTGGTTAGAAATTTTAATGTTTTAGGGTTGAGAAAAGCCGAAAATAGGAAAAAAAGTCGAAAAGAAACCCTAGGGTCTCAAGTAGCCGGATATGCAGTTTGCAGGAATACAAAACGATGGGTTGTAATTGAAAACCCGTGTGGAGTCGCCAATTGTTAGTATGCATCCTTTGTCGAAGTGTACGAAAAAAGACCACTTTAGCTACGTATAACTAATAGCCCTAACATCAAAGATGGTTGCCAATATCTTTAGATCTGCAGTTAGTTGATCAAGACAAGAGCTGCAAAAAACCAGATCTATGCATAGAAAGACATTAAGCAGTAAAAAGAAGGGTTTGCTCCATATATCCAATAGACAAGACAAGAACAATTTTTGAAAGAATTTTTTTATTAAGGGCACCTGGGAGGAAAACAAGAAGGTGTATCCAATTCTCCTCAATGGGATGGGTTCTTGGAAGTCCTCAGCACTTCAGATCTAGAATCTCTCTCTCTTGTTGGTGTAGAAAACCCATACAAAGATAGAACTCAAAGGGAGCTCACACAACAAATAATGAAGAATGTGACCAAGTGTATAGATCCAGAGTGATCTAATAGGCAACAAAAGGTGAAGAATGGTAGGAAAAACCCTCCTATTTATAACAAAATATTGGGTCATTCTAGATCTTGGTGCATGATTAAAATAACATTAACCAAATCTAGATCCACCTTTTATGGAATACTTTATTATATTTGTTGGAGGGAAAAATTATTTGACTTGGGTCAAATCCCTTTATTTGTGAATAATAAATAAATAAATGATTTATTTATCATTTTAAGGAAGTGGTTGAAAGATAATCAAATAAATAATGATTTATTTAATTATTTATGGGTGATTTAGTCATATTTAACAAGGAATATTACTTAAATAAGATTTAAATAATTATTCCTAGAAAATAATAAGATAAATAAAGATTTATCTAATTAATTTCTTTGTTTTGGGTTAAACATGACTAGGAAAATCAAACAAATATAGGTTTGTTTAATATTTCCTTTTGGGGTTTCCTGTTTAGACCATAAACAACCTAATAAATGTGGTTTATTAAGTTATTTTACATAGTGAAAGCAATTTTACTTAGGGTAAAATTGGTCTTACATGGTGTACTGGGTCCATCTAATGATAATAGGTTAGATGACCAAAAAATGGTGTAACACCAATACCTGCACCTTCCTTACCCAAAGCATCATCGATGTCCATGCTCCATAAGCCCTCTTCATCTTCTAGATGCTGAAACTCAAATTTTTCTTCTGATTTATTTTGGCCAGTCACCTCATTTTGTTTTTTTTCAAGAGGCTTTTTGGAAGAAGGTACCATTGAAGAAGGTACCATTTCTTTCTCTTTATCAAGATTTGCTTTGAATTTTTTTGAAACTTCTGGCACATATTCTACTACTACTAGTTGATTATTTACATTATTCAAATCACCGTCATTGTACAAAATAAAATATTCTAGCTCTGTATGTACAACCTGTATTGGATGATTGATAGGCTTCTCCTTACTAGTTATCATATATTTCATTTTATTTTCTCGGTACAATTTCCTCAATTGCCCGAAAACAGGAATAGTAGCATAAGAGAAGTCAAGTTGTAAAGTACCTTTGAGTTTAGCTCCTCAAGATATGGATAGTAGCATGCTGAAATGAGGTGGTATGTTAGCCACCACCACATCCATCAAAACATTCTTTGTCGGGATTTGATCCAAAGAAACCACTAAATCTTTAATGAGACCTGCTAGGGTCTAATAAATATAGGTTTCATATTTTTGAATCGACTTTTGATAGTCTTGTAAAATATGTACATACCTTGCTTTCTGCAAGTTGTTTTCCCATATTTTGAAAAAATAAAAAAATAAAAGAAAAAGAAAAATAATAAAAATAAAAAAAGGGGTAAAAAGTCCTAAAAGAAAGATCAAAGGACTTAAAAAATATAGACCCCAAAAAGAAAAAAGATGAAAATAAAACATGAAAGTGAGCAAGTCCAAATGCCACTACTTTTTTACTTTTCTGCAAAATAAATAATTATGGCAGAGTGTCAATAAATGCCATAATCCTTGATGAGTTAAACTGTTTAAATTAAATTGTCATGTTTTCAATTTCAAGTTTTCAGATAGTGAATAAAGATTTTTCAGACAATATAATCCTGAAAACTCAGTAGATAGGTAGAGAATAATGAGGAGCTCAAAAGTTTAATCTGAGCCCTCGGATAAAATAAGGTAGATATAGATAGTTTATGCTTTAAAAGAATAAATTTTTCAAGTTTGGAAGCCTAAATTCACCTGCCAAATGAAGAAAAAATGTTAGAATAAGGCTGGGTAGGTAGAAATCAATGGAGAAAGCATGTAATAAATGATTATCAGGAAAAATCACTAATTTACCATCCCCTGTAAGTATTTAGTATTCTAAGCTATCAGTCAAACAAGCTCAGAGCATTTCTCTGACTTTTGTTGGGACCGGACCCAAGGCTCGATGACTGGCTAGTCGAAAATATTGAGTTCTTATGTTAAATCCCCATTTATCATCATTCATGCTTCATTCATACATTTTAACCTCTTTTCATAAGTAAAGACTCATTCTTACTTAATGCATCATATAAACCCATCTAATTAACTTCCTTCATTCAGAAACATACAAAACCGTCAAAAATACTTTATACTAAGAATTGGTGAAATGATAAAAAGACAAACTTTGCTTTACTTTTACACTTTACTTAGTCATTTTATGTATTTTTGTGTGCATTCCATTCCCCTTTTCATGTTAAATTTTAACTTATTTTATTATATCCCTAAATAATACCTTATCCTACTTATTTAATTCCCTATATCTAAATACCCCCAAAGCCCACTATTATAAATATTCTAGACCAAATTTATTACCCATGTGTTAAATTAAAACCCAAATAAAATCTCCTTTGGTCTAAAACTATCGCTAAAAAAATATCTCGCCCCCTATGGTTATTAAATCATTCAAAAGGTTTAAAAATATATAATAAATTACAAACAACGCCAAATGTGTTTTATTTGGGCATATGACATATGCTCTAAACTAAACATATCATCCCACTCACCGACGTATATCCTAAATTTTTGAATTGAATTAAAACTCTTTATAAGGTTCAAAAGACTTAACCCTTTGCAATGCATATATTAATCCTTCCCTGCATAAAATTCAAACCCAAAGTTTTATTGAGATAGACTAAGGTTTATTTTTAATAAAATTTAACCCCACCCCTTATCCATATCCACCTATCCTCGCTTCTATATATAAACCTTTGCCCACAGCTAATCAAAAGGTTTAAAGCCTATTTTAAACCGCCCACATACATAATTTTCCCGGTCCCACCATTTCCTTTGGTCGCACCTTCCAAGCCAATCTTGACCCTTCACAATCGATTTCCAGATCCAACGGCCCAAAAGCAATATCAAGTGCAAAAACTAATCATCTTCTTGAATGAAAAATGGACAGGAAATGGGTTGTATTGACCATTTTTCCCTCTGTGATGTGTCGATATTATATTGGATCGCATTCATTTGGTTCTAAACCACTTACTGCCCAATTTTCATGCAATAACCACTCTCCGGTTTCGTTTCAAATTCTGAAACTGCCTCCTGCCATTGACGAGACCTGCATTTAATGAAAATTATGGTGATTGAATCAAAAGGTTAAAACCTTCAGTTAAGTTTTTTTAATGTTATCCGTGCATTTGCACTCTGATATAACTCTTCCTGAGTTCTGTTTAAAGCCTTTTAAGCCCCGATTCTCATTTTTTCACCCAAAACCTTTACAGTTATCAGATTAAACCTCTGAAGACTGATAGAGAAGCTGTGCATTGCTCCAGACAAACTGTTGAAGCCAGAATTTCAATTGAAAACCTCAAAAATCCTTTTCAGATCCGGATACCTGTAGAAAGGTATTTTTCTCAAAATTGAAACCTGTAAATCAAAGTTTTAACTTTCTTTAAGAGAACCAACCCATTTTTATTGAATAATTCACTGAAACAAACTTCCTAAAAATAACAAAAAAGAGGCCAAACCCTGGAAAAATTTTCCCAGGAAACCCTGTTTTCCATTGCAAGCCTTTTTAAAGCCAAATTCCTCAAAATTCATAGTCTAAAGATCAAATTTAAGGATATAAACAGCTAAAAACTGTGAATTACCTTGAAACCCCATTTTTTCAATCAAATCGACTCAGAAAACCCTTTTTTTTTGTTTTATGCCAGTTTTACATATTCAAATAAACCTAATTGAGCAAAAAGCCCAAAAGAAGTCATCCTTAACCTAAATTGCTCAGTTTCCTCTCTGTTAAAATAAAAAATCCTGCAAACAGTCTAATATTGCAGTAGTTACCCAAAATTCCTAAGAAACAGAGCACAAGAAGACCTAAAGGATTTAAAACACCTAAATTTGAGGGATCCAAAGCCCCTAAGCCTACCCCAGCAATCACTGCCAAATTTGCTACAACAGTAAACCCCCTTCGACCACCTGTGGTTGCTGCTGAAAACATTCCTTTGACTGATCTTGACTATAACATTGCAGACCCTGTTATTGAGTTTAATTTGCTATATATACAGAACTGGTGTTATGAAAAATATCTATAAAAAGATGATATTCCAATTTGGGAAACCCATTTGCCTAAGTATATAGTCCCATTGACTCACCTTGGTCAATAACTCATCAGACTTTGTCAAAAAATACTATGAGCCAGATCAAAGGCCTATAGTAAATGCAGAAAAAGAAATAATTTCATTATAGCCCACTAATTAATCAAATGCTTCAATTACAACCTCCGAACTTACAAAGTTACTAGCTCTTGTCTACAAGAGGCATTAATTTCCGCTATAACTTGAAATATATTTCCCTAAAAGGTTCATGATCTTTCATAATTTTATGCCTTCTCATGTTGACATTCCAAAGATAAACTTCCATACCTGCACAACTAAATTTCTTGAAGGTTCTGTATGCATCATCTCTATGCCATATTTTATCCTTCGATGTTTTACGTATTTATACACTGGCGAACATATTTTGGTTTTCTGTCCACCATGTCTCCCGGGTCAACTCCAAAGAGGTCATCTTTGACTATGCCGGTTTCATAGCAAATACCATCCATTACCATTGACTAAATTACCCACAAAAGGAGTTTTAGATATTCATCTTATCTTTTCCATTTGTTTTTATTCTCCTTTGTTATGACAAATTCCCGGGGCTTTTCAGAAGAGATAGATGTAGGGGGAAAGCCTCTAGCTGTTATCTTTTGGACTTCAATATCGAGAAAAGAATCCGTTGATTTCACTTATTCGCATTTTTCTAATTACATTATTTTCATCTAGCCGTAGCAAGAACTTGTAGATTTGGTGTCTGTAGTAGCAAGACTTGTCGATTTTTAGGCTTAATAGCAAAATGGCTTTAATTATAAAAATACACAAAGGTATTTATAATAATAAATATTTATTGATATGATATAAGACGATTGAAAGTTTACAATGAGGTCCTGCTTTTATACCTATGCAGGTGACCTTTCATGAACATACATGTCTTTTAGACATGCCTTTTCAGTTAACTAATGACTACTTAACATAACCCTAATTGATTATTTAGCAATTACATTTATTTCTATTTATTCTATTAATGACTATATTTATTACATTAGTTATGAATTAGGTTCATAACATTGCCTTCTTCTCGAAAAGCTTTGTCCTCAAAGCTTAACTTTTCGACAATTTCCTTTACTTTAATAGCCTTCCAAGTTTCTTCATGTTATTATCTTGAACATATAATTTGTACTCACAATTCCTCCATCCTTTTTTTTTGGGTAGTAATATATATATCTACATATTTAATTTTTTTAATAATTAAAATTATATAGTTTTATAACTATATAAATAATGAAATTAATTAATTTATATATATTAATTAATTAATTAAATTAAATTTTATAATTGTAACTATATGTATGATATATATATATATATATATATATATATATACATACATGATGTTCCCAATGGTTAGCACCGTTTGACTGCGAGTCAACAAAATAGACATCCATGCGGGCTCCATAGTCATCCACGCAGGCTCCATAGTCACCCACGTGGCTCCAGTCGAGACACAAGTAGTGCACCGGTGGCCAAAATGATTCATCGAACTCACCTACTACAATATTTATCACCCTTCACTTCCGCTTATAGGTATTATTAGGTTGTCCCGTGGAAGATCTTTCTGGTTTTTTCATCCTCCACGAAACTCCTATTTTCAGAGCTTCTCCACGTCCATCATCTGACGAATTGAAATTCAAGGCATGGCCTGATGCATATGATGAAGGTCCGACCATATTTTCAAACTTGCTGAAGATTTTAGGTAAAATTTTCCTCATTCCAATTGGTCCATCATATATGAACTGAGTATGTGACTCAGTAAATTCAATGTCCGCAAAAAGTTTCAAAAGGTTAAATACAAGATACTCTTGGGCAAGCTGATGTCCTTCAAAAACAGTTTGAGCAAAGCTGTCCAGGCCTGATATCTCAATCAAATTTTCACCAGGTTTCATTGATGTTATCTCCATGGCTGGGACCCTAACTTCTTCAAATCCTTTATAAGTATTTCTTACAGTACCTTGTGGAAGAGTTGTTCCTGGTAGTGACTGTAGGTCATCACCTTTGTTTTTAAGAGACTCACAATATTGGGCTACCACCTATCAAATTCCGACGTTATTGAGATAGTCAGATGCATCTATTACTTTGCACAGAGTGGCCATACTAATTTTATTCGTGAACAAACCTTCAAACACCCCCAAATCGTAAATCTTTTTAGTCTGCGGTTTCCATGGTTCCTCCTCCTCGTAAATCTTCGAACGATATTCAAGATTGTTAAACAAATGGCATGTGGAATACTCCATCACTAATTTCATAATGGTGGTGGAAACATTAGGCAGAGGAATGGCACTGTGAGTGCCCAATTCCTTTATCACCGACTTTATAAGCCTAGAAAAAGAGGCCACCGCCTCCTCCACTTCCATTATCTACCCATCCGAGCTCCGAAATTTCACAATTCTATTACCATTATCATTGTTTTATTGGACACTGCCTTTTAAATGGTCAATTTTCAAGTGTAAGAAATTACACTTCACAACATTCCCATTGAGCTTCTCTACTACAGCAACATCAAAAAATGGTATCATCCTCGGAAAGGCTGTGATTTTCATGGTTTGATACACTTTTTATACCTGTTGTAACACTCTCAAGGTAGTTAGCCTTTCTAAAACAGGAATGTATTGCTCCAGCTACACTTCTGGGATAGGTGAAGCTAAAGACAATTTGTCACTAAGCTCAGAGAGCTTTCCTAGCAAAGGCTGAACTTTGTGAGTGAGATCCAAGGGATGGAAATCATTTTCTAGTAGATGATACAAATATTTGACAATTTGCGGAACATATGCCATTACACCTTTGGAAACCAATTCAGAAATAAGGGCCGAGCGTGACAACATTTCTAATTTTTTTCCCGTTTTAGCTAGATCCACATTACAGCTAAATCCCAAAAGGCTGGCCATTCTTAAGCTCCTCTCCTCCTCATTTTTCTGTTCAAAATGGTGAGCTCCATGCTTATGTTTCTCTTCTTATCTCTTTCTATTTCTGTATTTCCTCGCTTCCTTCTCTTTTCTATCCTTCTGCCTCTTTTCTTCGCTGTCAATTTTTTCAGCAGTATCTTAGGTGATTAACAAATCAATCTGTCCAGTACGTTGATCTTCTTCAAATGCTCCAGTAGAGACCCATGTTGTTGGCTTTGGCAGTCATCATAATCCTCTGCATCAACTGAAAAACATTTATCATGAAGAGCTTCTACATTCGTACGTCTACCTCCAAGATTGGCTTTGTTCTTGACACTTGACGGAGAACAAGCTTTAACAGAAACAATGTTCATTGAATCCACTGTGCCACTGCTAGTGCTCACATTTAATCGAGAACCATTTGCATGGGGGGCACATGCACCCTCTTTAGCTTTCTGTTCACTTTCTAGAATACTAATAACCTCCATAGCCTCACCTCCAAGTGTATACGGAATTTCTCCTTGTGTAGCATGGAATGACACTAAGGAGCTTGCAACTGGGTACATGGGAAAACCTCTTTCATCTGGACCACCAACCCGAGTGGTATCCATAATCTTCTCATCTTCTACTGCCTCTGGAGGTTTAATCCGCAACTTAACGGAATGCACTTTGCGTTCATTACCACTAGAATTTCCACTTACTGTAGTATCATGTGATTTTTCTGATTCATTTACATGCATTACATGTATGGCTTCATTCCCAACTTCAAGAGCTTGGTTGGAAACTAATTGCTCATTTTTTATTTGAACCGTGGCAATTTCATCTCTTGTATAAAAGACACATTTATGTCCTATGAAATATTTATCTCCACGCTTCCAACATTTCTCTTCCTTTTTTCCTTTATTACGCATTGGTGGGGGAATGTATTTAGTTGACTTTTCCATGGATGTTTTACTTGATTTCCCTTTAGCATAACTAAATGCCTTCTCATTATTACAACATTTTTCATCTTTTTGTTTTTCCACATTTTTATGAAATCATTCATCTTCTCTATTATGGATTATTGCAGAAATTTTTTTAAGACCTGCAGAAATTTTTTTATAACTGTTTGTGACTTATGCACAAGAATTCTCTAATTGTTGAAGCTTTTCTTGAATTTTTCTAATCTGCTCAATTTTTTTGGGATCTTCTCGTAATGGAACATTATACGGTAAACAATGTTCCCGGGCTTGTACACTACACTCATAGGCTTGTAAATTGTAAGACAATATTATGTGCCATAGCTCACGATGGCATACGATATGGCTCGATGTAGGCTTCACTATAGCTTTGATACCACTATAAGCGAGTGGAACTTGTAGATTTGTAGACTTAATAGCAAAAGCAGCTTTAATTATAAAAATACACGAGGTATTTATAATAATAAATATTTATTAATATGATATGATATAAGACGATTGAATGATTACAATGAGGTCCTGCTTTTATACCTATGCAGGTACCTTTTCACGAATGGGCATGTCTTTTAGACATGCCTTTTCAGTTAACTAATGACTACTTAACATAACCCTAATTGATTATTTAGCAATTACATTTATTTCTATTTATTCTATTAATGACATTTATATTTATTACATTAGTTATGAATTAGGTTCATAACACTAGTATTAGTAGGCATATTAAACAAATCATAGCAATCTAGAATCAGTGAAGAAATGAAAAGAATATTGTAGCTTTTAGAGAAAAACAAAGTTGGAGATTAGTACCTCTATGAAAAACACATTGAATTAAGGATTTTTGGGTCAAACTTGTTACCCTACAAGTTACCCAAGCATGTGTGTATGAGAATTTTTGCACTTGAATATCTTAGACAAATTCTCAATGTAGATTTAATTAACTTTATGACAGCCAAAAAGAAGACCCATTTTAAGTTAAAGAATCAAGTTGGGCCATTCATGATCAACCACAGAGATACAGAAAAGTAAATAACAAAGAAATTATCAGAGTTTAGATTTGATGAGAGTTTTCCATGGAATTATGATCCACAAGGGATCTTAAGAAAGCTAAGAGTGAAGTGTAAATTAACACCCTTTATCCATGAGTCCAAGCCTGAAATAGAAAATTTCTCAAATTAAATTGAATGGATTGAAAACACCTTGATAGAGGCAGCAAGCTAAACAAGAACAACACCAACTTTGGAAGTTGTCAAAAAACCAGAAACATCAATAAATAGAGTCAGGGAGGAAGGAGGTTACACAGCAGAGACAACAACTGAGACCACATTTAAAATAATCTATAACAAAATACTTAAGCTCAGTTCAGTTGATAAGGAGAAAGTAACAATTGATGTTGATGAGACAGATGCTCCAGTGACCAATGATGATATAGACACAACCATAATCAATGAAACACTTAAGGAAATTCAAAAGGAAACAACAGCCAATCAGAATGACACACATATGATTGAGAAGCAACAAAACATGGAAGCCTCTTCCTCATAGCCAGCTAAGGAAAAGGACTTGGACATCAAAGAGAAGTAAAAGAAAATTAAACAGAAAAATGAGGAGATAAAGACAGAAATATATTCTCAATTCCTGAAGCAGAATCCTGGAAATCAGAATAGTTTATTATTAGCATTTGACTATTCCAACAATAAATGATGATGTCATTTTTAAAACCTACTACCTCAGCACCCAAAATAGTAGCAGACTATAAAAAGGTGGACCTTGAGGTAGACACAGAGAATATTCATGAGTTGGACCAGATTGAGTTCCATAGACATACATATAAAATGTTATATTCTACAGAGGAAACCAAAGCAATGAGTGCCAATAAAATTCAAAATACCATACTTAATATGCAAGATCAGATGAAGATGGATAAATCATCACTTCATGCCAAGGACCTAAGGATCAAATCCATAGAGGAACTAGTTTTACAAGTGGGATATGATCCCTCAAATGTCCAAGCAACAAAACTATTGGTCAAGAAAAGGAATGAAGACATAGCTTCTTTGAGGAAATAGCTCAAGATTCCTCAAAGTGAGCATCCACAAACAAAGGAAATCCTCCAGGATCAAAGTGAAAAAGAAGAAATGATGGAGCTCATACTTAAATTGATATCACAAATCAAGGAGATGGAAACACAAATGGACACGACTTGTCCAAGAGAGAGAGCATAAAAGAGCCAAAAATTCCCTCTGATTCCCAGTCATCCGAGTGATTGCTATAGCTATACCTTCCTTTGAGAAAATTAGCACCAAAGGTCCAGCGGCAAGCTGAGTATCGGTGACTTCAGCCACCACTTCAGCCTAAAGAATCTTCACCACAAATGTCACAGTAAAATATGAAGCTAGCCAAATTGTCAAAGTTTTTAAATCCATGGAAGAAATGTCTTTAAAGACAGATGAAGTGAATGGACTGAAAAAGATAATTGAAAATCTTGAGAGGGAAAATAAGACAGCTCAGATCAATACCGGAACTCATGAGCAAAAAGCAATCAGATTGGGAGAGCAGTTCAAGAATTTACAAAAAGAATTGACTTTCACAGAGTAGATCTCATATATTAAAAATCATCTTTGGACTAAAATAATTGAAGCCATTCTTAATCAACGATCTTCAATTCAAGTTATATATGAGTATAAAGAATTGTTATTAGCAGCCCAAACAGAGATACAAAAGACAAAGGATGATTTGACTGATAAGTCTGCATAGGCTTTAAAACTCATTACATTTCTAAACAACAAGAACATGGAAGAGGGTGAATAATTGCAAGTATTAAACAGGACAGGGACAATCTTGCAAATCAAAAAGGTTATCAATAAAAAGAACTTAATGAGTAATCTTGAAGAAAAGTGTGAAACAATGAACCTTGCCATAACTAAATTTATGGTAAAGTATACAAATCGAAGACAGAAAGGCTTACCAGACATACATGTTTTCAATGAAAAACTTATGCCACAAAAGGACTATGATAAAAATATTAGGGAGTTTGCTAAAGAGCAAGTAAATAAGTAACTAGCACAAGGCACCATACAAGAAAAGTTTTACTTCAGTATTTTGAGGATTTATTCTTTCTACAACATGAAATTAAGCACCTCTTTGTCATCAAGCCTATTTTTGCAAGATATACAAAGGCTGATGAAAACTTCAGGAAGATGAAAAATGTCCAAATTCCAACAACAGAAGAGTGGAGAAATTTCACAGATTTGATGTAAAGATAAAAGGTAAAAACATTGAAAAGTTACCTAGAGACAGACAGTCAAAAGAAAGGTAAAACGAAAAGACAGTTTGCTGATTTTTTATTGCTAAAAAGATAATTTTATAGCAGTAAAATAGTAAAACTAATGGTCAAAGAGTATCAACGTTAAAGAGCATCAAGTTAAAGAGTATCAGCATGAAAGAGTATCAGTGAAAGCAAGTCAAGTGCATAAAAATATCTAGAAGCCAGCAAGCAGGACACATAGGCAGCTAAAAGCTCCTTGTTAGCAAAACGGTGCTATTTATTTTGGATAAAAGAGGATAGCTTGTTGATTTGTTAAGAAACTGTCCCTTTTATTATGTAATGATATTTTCTTTTTCCTAAATTTATTCCTAGAAATATTCTAGGATATTTGTAATACTTTTTGTATAAATACTTTGATTTTAGAATTATTTGGTGTGGAATAAAATTGCTGGACTTATTATAGAAATTTTGTTGGACATTGGAGGCTCTTGTGTGTTTGAATTCAAAGTAGAAAATTGGACAAGATGATTTGCATCATAATTCATGATCCCTGTGATAATATGATGAGTGAAGTACTTCCTACTTGTCATTGTTTCATTTTCTAAGTTTCATGCACTCATTTTATGTTTGTTCTGTCTAAATTTGTAACTAGGAGTATTACTATAGGATTAGTCAAGTGCTCCTTGTCTTTAACTAGTTGCCATTTTAATGTTTTATTTTGATTTCCAGTGCAAGGAACCCTTAATTTCTCCTTCTCCCATTTGACCTCTGCCTTCTACTTCCATTTTCCGGATCAAAGGATCCTTAAGTGCCCTTTATCCCGATCATTCCACCTCACAAAAAACCACTTTCCCAAATCTCTGAGGGTTATCTATCTTGTCCTGAATATATTTGTACCTTTTTGGCCTTTATTGCTAGTGCTGCTAGCTTGATTTAGACCCCATAGCCCAATGGAAAATTATATTTCTCTCTATCTTACCTCTATGTGATTTTTTCCCACCAAACCCTTTAAACCAAAACCAAATTGTACTTTCATAACTAGCCTAGTATTATAAATCAAAACAAAGTTAAACTTTAAAGAGAGAGCCCTCTTTGAACCCTAGGAAGGCTAGAACCTATAGTTTGAAGTAGGTTTGTGGTTACCTCTAGTATTCTTTGACTAAAAACTGAAAATCCCACAACTTGAAAATTTACCAGAGTGATAACAAGACTAATGCAACGAACTATACCAGAATCAAATGAATACAAATCATGATAATTTTGAGTGATATCCATGCCCATATTTTCCATAATAGCCTTAGGCATCAGATTGTGATAAGCCCCAGAATCAAGCATTGCATTATGAAGTATGTACTCATGTAGTCTTAGGATCAAATAAAAAGGAGGAACCTCACTCTCTTCTAATTGACCATCTATAGCTGGACTGAAAATGATCTCAGGGTGGTCATATTCAACATTAACCATATCGGACAAAGGATCAACTAGCAACATTTTAGACACCTGATGTTTGTAATGATTATTCTTTACTAATTGTGTCAAAGGAATGGACACTTTCAATTTAGCTATTTCATTTTCTAAATTAAAATTTGTGGCTTTATCTACCTCTTTGACAAAACAATCTCTTCTATCATTTTGATCCCTTATATCCTTTTTCTGAGTGTCTTTCTCTTTAGTAGCTGAGCTTGTTGATGGTTGGTTGATGTTACTATGATTCTAATCTGCATGTTCTTTACCCTTTCTCTGATTATTAGGAAGATCATTCTTTGACTACTCTTTCCTTTTTTGAATGGAATTGACAGGTACATCTCTACTCCTTAGAGAATATTTCTTCTGCTGTGCACTCAAAGCATTCATATATCCATGCTGATTTTGTTTCCAAATCATCATCGTTTGCCAAGATATAGTCTTCATCTTTTGGAGAATCCAAATTTTCAGTATACTCCTCATCTTCAGTCAAGAACATGGAAAAGCCATCCGTTGTAAACAAATGATTTGTTTCAACCACCGGACCTTCATTTTCCTCTTCTTCCACTCCTGGGACATAGTTCTACTGCAACGGGGTCTGAAGCTACTATTGTTGTTGTGTCGTTTGTGTTGTTTGGTTAGGTGCCTTCTTCTCTCTTTGCTTGATTCTAAACTGAGGCTGCTTCCCTCTGAAATTTGGATTCCAGATCTGTGGTTCAGTTCTATCCAAGATATATAGTCTATCAACCATTCTCTCCATAGTTCGGAGTAATGAATCCATTTTTTCCTCGGAAGTAGAGGTTTCCTCTTTGATAGTCACCCTCTTTTCTGATCTCATCTGTTCTCTCTTTTCCAGTAAATTAGATTCCACACTTACAACATTCTTTTGCATATTTGCTAAAGTTGTAGGATCATGTTCATGAAAGTGATATGCCATATCATCATCAAATCCATCCAGGAATTTAACCAAAACCATACGCTCCGGTGGTTTCATATGTGCAGGAAGAGCATTGTACACTACATTAAATCTCACACAATAATCTTGAACAGACTCACCAACATTCCTTTTGATGTTCTGATATTCGGACATGATTTGAAAGGTATTCTTCTTTTCTTCCCATATTTCTACAAATTGATGATGCAAAGCTTCTAGGGTTTCAATAGTGGCTGCTGGTAGAGCTCTGAATCATTTTCTTACTTCCCCTCCCAAGCTTTGTGCAACTAGTCTCATCTTCACATCCTCTATATCAATTTCATGAGGGTCAAAAAATTCATTCATCTTATCTACGTGTTTTTGAGCTATCATAGGCTGTGTACTGTCAAAAAAAGGGATTTTATTTTGATAATCTGCGGGCATAGCACCCGGGTTCTGAGGGAGAACAAAGGGGAGCATATCTTGCAACCACGATGACTAGAGGTGGAGGATTTATAACAGGATTTATCATAGGGTTTTAAGTGCTTGATGTAATCAAAGGAAGACTTGTCCTTGACTGAGTAGTATGAACAACATATGAAGAAGAAGGAGGAGGAAGAGGGATATTTTGAGTAACGATATATTAAATGATGGAAGAAGAGGCTGAGATCTGAGGTTTTCTTGCTAGCCAAGCATTTACCTGCGAGGAATAATTCTGCAAATCTTTAAGAGATTGTAAAAATTGTGTCCCTGATTGAGATCTTGATTAAAACCCTAATTGAGAGTGTGAAAACTGATCTTCAACAGGACTGTGGAAGGAAATCGAAGAATCAACAACTGTCTCGTCAATCCAGCTCAAAGATTTTCTCCGGAATAATTTTTTTTCAAAATTTATATCAAATTCAATATCTTGCAAGTTTTCTAACCCTTCGAGAAATGAATGAGCTCTGGGGTTGGAACTTCCTTCTGATTGATTTCCTACTGAACTAGAAGTCTCAACAACAACCTTAGATTTTCTTCCAATGTTCTTAGGATCACTAAAAATAGTGGGAGGATTTGGATCGGGGTTGGATCTGGTATATCTTCGAGAAGCCAGTATGTCCAATTTCAAAAATAAATATGCACTTTACAAATTTTTCAATTCAGCCTTTGAATAAATTCTAAACTTATCATCCAAAAGTTTAAGAATTTTAATGAAAATGTATTACTAGGGTTGATCTGATCTTACTTTTTCTTTCCCATTGGAGTCACCAAAATGTTATCACTTAGATTGAACCTCAAGCTGAGAGAGGAAATATCGAGGTAACCTCAAACCACGCTTAGCCAAGTAGCTAGCCCTACTAGGCCAGGAGAGGGCTCTCTTAGTATAGATCGCAATCAAGATGACTGAGGAAAGAATGATTTTAGGCTAGGTATATTAGCTCAGGTTTTTTATTTTTTGATTGTGTAGGGTTTACTAGATCAGGAGGAGTTAAACAGCTAGGGCAAGGAAATTAGGTCAAAATTTGCAGGGGTTCTAAGGGACAAGGTGGGTAGAAGGTTTTAACATTAAAATAAGATTATGGTGAGGTGAAGAGACTGGAGAGGAGCTAAGGAAATCATTTGGAATTTATTTTCCCTAAACTGAGGAGAATGAACACATTATACTAAATTTCCCAAAACAGAGCATAAAAATATGGATTCTGCCTTTCAAAATTGAAATCTAGTATATTATAGACATGAAATGGTTTAAGAATTAACAATACATTCAAAGAAATTGATAACATAGAGGAAACTATTTCTAAAACTCATACCACATGGATCTCAAAGAAATAGCTGCAAATTTCTATTATTGTCTAAGCCAAACTGATATACAAAATGTCTCTTGAGATGACAAAAATCCAAGTGAGTCCAACCATTATAACCACTGAGGAAATACATCAAATATACCTCAAAACCACTCTACCTAACCTCAGGGAGTCGAATCCATGAGATAGGGATCAGTTTCACCTACTCCCAAACAAGAATATGAAGACTAAGAAAACTCAACAATTTGCCTCTAAAAGAGAGGAAACTGATTCTTTTGACCTCTAGAAGACTTATCCAATGTATCTACCTTAGGTAAAAGTAAAATATGACATTTAAATCAGTAACTTCTTCATCTTCCCAAGTAAAAATTTAAACAAGAGTGAAACTTCAAAATTTGATGAAACTGGTGAAAATGTAAATTTCCTTGCATTAGCGCAGTGCCATGACAAAAACATTGGCCTGTTTTGTAAGCCAGTTTTGGAGGCCTTCCCCTTCTCCACATCGGCACCATGATAGCTCATTGGAAAGGTCTCTAAGTCTAGTTTCAAATTTTTCTTTCACTTTCCAAAATGGTGCCCATCTGCCCTGTCAAAATGGAGTTCTCCCAAAACTGGTATTAGCGCAGCGCCAAGGTAAAAAAAGGAGGCAGAAACATGAAAATTAGGAGGTTTTTTGTACTTTTGAGGGACCAGTTCTGCTCCAAATCTCCTGAAAATTGTTGAGGTTGATGTACTCATCATTATGAACATGGGGATGTTGACCATTTTCCATTTTGATTTTCCAAGAAAAAGTGCAGTGCCAAGGGCACTGCGTTTTTAGCCAAATTTCTGTGTCAAATTGCTCAAAAAACCAAAATTTGCACCAAAGTTCCAAATGTGCCAAAATTTGTCAAAAAATTGAGGTCACTTGCTGATTAAGGATTTGAGGTGTGAAGAGACACCTCAGAAAGTATATCTAACTTCTCCTTCTCCTTTTGTTCAGTCAAGTCTTGAATCTTTGCATGGGCACTTTTGAGCTTGGTGCTTGCAATCTTATTTCTCATGGAATAGTGATTTGCCATCTTCCTCTGAATATCATTGTCCCTTTTTGCCTTCTCCAACAAGCCCTCCAAATGAAAATTGTCTCTATCAATCCATGATTCTCTATCATTAGTGATCTCAAGGGCAAACAACTCACTTGGAGTGAGCTTCTCTGCCAACTCAGCCTCTCTTTGTCTCTCACAGGCTAGATCTCTCTTAAGCCAAATTGTCTTTGGTCTCTGTCTAGGAGGCTGATACTCCTCACCATAAAACTCATCAAATTTGTCCAAAGTCTCCTCCAACAAAGCCTTAGCCTTCCCTGCCTCTTTTTGAGCTTTGATGGTCCTCACCTCATTGATGATCTTCTTGGCCTTGAGCTGCTAATTTTCCTGCTCAAGGAAGTGAATCACATACTATGCTATGTAAATATTAGTTTGAAGCTCACTAATATTCCCCTCTTTACTACTGATCAATGCATTGGTGATTCTAACCTCATACTCATCATCTAGGTCAATCAACTGAAAATGCTGCTCAGTTTCATGTTTGTCCTCCTGCTCGATAATGTTAGGCTATGTAGCCTTTTCTTTGCCCTTGTCTACCTGTTTTACCGATGAAGAAGGCATGGCCCCTTTCACACCATGTGAAGAAAACACATGAATGTGGCCTCTCTGATAGGTCTTGGGAAATGGCTCAAGCTTAGTTACATTAGCCCAAACTGCCTCAGTATCATGATGCGGTGATGGTGAAATGTTATGGAGAGGTGAAGAAGTAGGGTCAACATGAGGTGAATGGATATGACTAGATGATGAAGTATGAGCAGCAGGCTGAGATGGAGAAGTAGGCATGGGAGTATGAGATGAAGAATGGACACTCTGCTCATGATGACTAAGTGGGGAAGTGAAGATTTCATTTGAAATGAAAAATTCCCAAGAAATTTTCCTCTGCTCCAACTGATGCATGACCACCATCTTGATGAGGGAGTAGTGAAACAAACTTTGCATTTGATGATTATACTACCTCTTTTGTACAATGTATGCCATCTTGTCAATGATTTGGAGAAGATAGTAAGGTATATGAAGCATTCTGACTTTATTGAAGTGCATGAGGAGTTAGATATGGTATGAATAGAGTCGGGTAAACCTCCCCTCACAAGTGAAATACTTCATTATTATTTTCATCATAGGGGCATATCGGTCAAGGAGGTGAGAGAAAGGGAAAACAGTTTTTTTTTCATCCTTATATATGGGTTTAAGCTATGGTTAATAATAGATCACATCAATTTTTACCTTTTTAATCCATTTTTCTCCCACATTAGGGATCCCTGTAGCATCCGTGATGGGATCAAAGGACATGATAAGAGTAACTCCAGCAAGTGTAACCTATCTATCATGAAGGTTGGTGATGAACAACTTGGTCAACAAAGGATGATATTGGATCTAATGTACCTTCTCACAAAATTCAAAACAACCAACATGTTTGAAACAGGAAATAGTAAGAGGAGAGGCCATGAGTTCCTTTGTGCCCATGGGTTCAAATATATTAATCTTCCCTCCTTTATGATCACCTCTATTTGGTGTTTCTTCATCACTGATCTCTCGGTAATATTCTTCAGTCATCTTAAGCTTAATAGTTTGGAACCCCTAGGGATGAGATAGAAGGGAATGGGAAGTGAAACTAGGTTTAGGGAAAAGGGATAGGGAAAGGGATTTTATGATTCTATAAGATGATATAGTAGGGTTTTAGAATGATGTATGAGTGTAAGGTGGGATATAAGGGTGAAAATTTGTGAATAAGGAAAAAACTGGCATTTTTAGCATGAACAACCTCCAAATTTTCACATAGACACCAAACCAGCATAAAAATCCTTTTAAATACTGCAAAGAGGGTGAAATATTAGGTTACTTACTTGCAAGAGAGGTGGAAGGCACTTTGGTGAAGATTTGAGAAAGTTCAAATGAGTTTCAGAGATTGAAAGACAAGTTGGGCATTAGCGCAGCACGGGACAATAAGTGCAACGCCTCTCTGTATTAGCAAAGTGACAAGAAATTTTAAACTGAGTTTTTGAGGATTAGTGCAGCACTCCTGGAAATTAGCGTAGCGCCAGGAAATTTTTGCCCAAATTTCTCCAAAACGCAGATTTTCTCCTTTGTTGAAGGCTTTTGATGTTTGAATGACAACAATGATGTGTTTTGAGGTGCTTGATGAGCTTTATAGCTTTAATGAATTTGAAATTTATTTCAAATTATGCACCTTTCTAATGTTTACTTTCCTCTTTGTCACTTATATTCTTTTTCTTTCTAACTTTTTGCATTGCAAGCTTTGATCAACGTGAAGTATGGCTCTTTTGCATCCACTTTGGGTGTAATATCCCAAAATGGGAATCACACAGCAAGCCTGCTGAAATAACGCACTTCTGAGAATTCAGTGCACTGAAATGATTTTGCAGCTCCTGGATCCCTTAGATCAGCTCATCTAAGATCTAAATCCAAAAGGAGAGAAAAAATAAATCAAACTAGGTGGGTTAAACAGATATCCCACAACCTAGTCTAGTTGAAAACACCCAAGAGAGGGGCTACAGCTATATGCAATGAGACTGCTTCAGAAATAACGCAGTTCCTTCAAGTTTAAGAAGTAGATCAATATGGAGACTTGATAATCAGATACACATCAGTAAATCATATCTATAGTATGGTTCATACAATGTACAATAGATAAACAAAAGATTTACATGAAGAAACCCTCAAGATTGAGGTGTTGCAACAACATGTTGAGACTACAAAGCTTGAAAGAATTATTTCATTGATGCTATAGCTGGTGTATATTACACTTCCTTAATACATTCCCCTTGGGGATCTGAGCAAATCATGAACAACAGTGAGTAGATCTGAGATCTAAGTTGCAGTCCTGCAGCAGTATTCAGAAATTCTACAGTAAATAGAACCATATGCAAATCAGATCTAAAGGGAACATGGATTGGATGGCCAATCTATGGATCACTAGAGTGCAAGGAAAGCTCCTTAACACCAGAGATCACTCCTCAAAAACATTTCTCAAACACCCTGCAACTTCCCTCTTGCAGATAACATAGTTATGGGAGAGAAACTACGCTGTTAGATTCAGTATTGAGTAGGCCTAATGCCTTGATCTAAAAATGTAGCTCTAATGATCCAATATACTCTTTTAGGAGGATAAAAGACTCACTCACTGAGAAGAGGCACTAGATTGGCTTAGATCTAAGTCTATCCTCCACTACTATAGCTTACAAAGACAAACAAATCCTAAACAGGATCTGATTGTAGTTGGAAGAAGAATCTTGGCCCAAAGCCTGATAGTGGACAAGATAGAACAAGTCTCCTCCAAGAGCTTCTCAATGTAAGAGATGGGATTCCCGACCATGAACACCCAAGTACTAAACAATACTATTCTCAGCTAAACAGCCAGAGAATAAGGAATGTCTAAACAGACAACACCTTTAGAAATATAAAACAATCAACCCCCTCCTTGGTGTCCTCCTCTTCCTTTTATAATATGGAAATCTTGTCAAACCCTAAACCACCTTGATGATTTAGCTTCATTCACATGAGTGTCCCCCAACATGAAATACGTTGTGCCTTTAGGGGATACATTGTATGTAGACAACACTGTGGATTTGGTCCTGTTGACCCAGTCAATTGACGCCTCTTTCACACTCAAGCGTGTTTTATAAAATGGCCCAGATTTAGCCTTGTTTACATTAGGCATTGATTTATTTTGATGTTTTTAGGAGTTTTACATGTCCTCCTTCACATTTTATTCATCAACATGAAAATCAAAATAAGACAAAGAAAAATTGAATATTCCCATTAGCCTGGGGTAATTGGGAATATTACAGTACCCCCTCCAAAATTTTGCTTGTCCTCAAGCAACTGATAGGGTGATTGCTGCAACACTTCTCCTTCCCCATTGGTGACACCATCAAGGATCTAGCTGTCTGCATAAGCTGAGTGTTCACCAATCCATCCTCCCGTGATTTGTCTCTCCAAAATCATCATGATATGTACATAATCCATCCCACAAAGTGTCAAGAATGCCATTGAAAAAAACATGGCTGAACCCCTACTCTCCCTGAAATATGTAGCAAAGCATAAAAAGAGAGTCTCCATCCCATGTGGTACACACATGCCTCCTATTCTCCTTCCATTAAAATCCAAAAATAGGACAAGTACATCATCCATGTATGGTAGAAAAATTACAAATACATAGACAGAAATTTGAACAAGAGGAGGTGGGTCATAATTCCACATATGGTACCAGCGCATGGCATCTCTTGCTTGCATCAGATCAAGATGTGGTAAGTGGTCTTTCCACCACTTACTTGTTGACCATGTCATCTCACTTTGGCTAAAAGTGTGAGATAAGCTTGGTGCCTTAGGGAAGCACCCATCATGATAAAGAATCTCCCTTTGTTCATCAAAAGGGTTGCCAGAATCAAGTGAGATGGGCTACTATTTTATTCGTGTAATCTCCCTCGAGGCTGAGGAAAAGGCGGGGAGTTCGAGGTATTTATCAGACACGCTCGGGTGCGGCGCTAGCCCTGCGAGCCGAAGAAACTCCGGGTCAATCTCAGCGAAAAGTAATCAATAGGGCTTGAGATGACTGAAACAAAAGCTAATTTTAGGCTAGGTATATAAATGGAGGAGTTTGAGGTTGATTTTGGGGGTTTTCGTTGGATCAAAGGGAAAGGCAGTTTTGGGTGCGGGGGTAAGGCCTAGTTTTTGCAGAGTTCTGATTGCGGCGAGGAAGGCAAGTGTTTTGATGCTTTAGATTGATTGAATGGATGGATCAGATTGGTGGGGAGCTGAAGAGGGCAAGAGGGTCTCAAGAGTCTTCCTCAAACAGATGAAAACATGTGAAATTAAGCGAAGCTAAAGGCAGAGCAAAGCAAGCTATTGAATTCTACCTTTAACACTGATTTGCTTAATTTTAGAAGAAAGGAGAATGAAAATGGTACACATAAACATCAATGAACTTACAAATACATGGAGAAAAACACCATCAAAACACAGAGCCACAAGGATCCCAAAGAGGGCTGCAAACCCTGGTCTATTCCTTTGCCAAAATTGCAGAATGAATGTACAATGAAGTGCTATGCAATCCCAAGTGTCCAACCCTTGAAAATGTCTGAGAAAATACATAATATAGACAAGCCTAACCCATTCCCATGCCTCTAGGGGTCGAGCACATCATTCTAGGAGTTGTTTCAACCATATCTAAACTAGGAACTAGAAAATAGGCCATGAAACAACTTGCCTCTATATGCTAGGAAACTGATCCATTCACTCACATTTAACCTTTTGGTGAATGAATCTTCTAGAACAAGTAAAAATGTGCCAAAATTACATCATGATTATGAAATTACATCAAGATATATCAAGAGTAACATAAAAAAGTAAAACTGGCCAAAACTAGGCGAAATTCTGAGCTGTGGAGTGAAAAATAGGCCAAAATCCTCTATGCGCCGCGCCCAAAATTTCTATGCGTAGCACAAGTTTGGAGCTGATTTTGAGGCCCTTCCCGAAGTTCAAATTGAGCTCCTGATAGCGCGTTGGAAAGCCCTACCTGTCTACTTTCCAACCCAAGTGGAATTTCTAGATTTGTTGTCCATTTTCCCCTCCAAAAATCAAATCTCCCAAGATTGGTTCCTGTGTGTGCAAAAAGTGGTAGAAAGGCCATTTTCAAGGTGTTTTTGACCCTTTAGGCAACCCAGAACTTGATGAAATTCTTAGGCCATTCCTGAGAATGCATAAATTTTCATAAAAAATCTAGAAATACCAATTTTTCCTCCAGAGGATCTCCCAATCGTAAGCGCGCGCCAAGTGGCGCTACGCGTTGGGCAGGAAAATCTGCTTTGTGACCCAAAAATTCAAAAATGACAAAATTTTCTCCAAATTCCTTGAAATTTGGACTGAAGGTCCCTCATCAAGTACTATGCTCAGCCAAAGAAGCTTCGGTCAAGATCATGTCTTTTCATGCCTCCTCTATGCCTTCTTCATCTATGTTGCCTGAGTTGAATATGAAGAGTTTGGTGTCTTTGTCTTGATTGCCAAATGTGTCAAAGGGAAAGGACTGTGGAAAATATGGGCAGTGGGAACAATAGACTTGTCAAGTGGTAGTTTTCCCTTTGAGAATTTGACAAACTTTGGGAGAAGGGACAATCACTAGACTATTTGGGAAACTTGGGATTTTGGGAAATTTGTAATTAGGATGGGATAATGGGAATATGGGATAGGGGTAGATGAATTTAGGGATATGGGAAATGAAACTAATGAAATTTAGTGAAGGGGATGTGAAAGTGGTAGAGGGGAATAAGACAGCAAAAAATGGCAATTTTGCAAACCTTAGGAAGATTTTCAATGAAACTGTGCAAGGAGCTAGGGTTTTATTTTTCACCTATTGGAACACCATAAACACTGATGGAAACTCATATATTGGTAATATGGAGATGTTAACTTAGTTGTGGAATGAATAATTTGAAATTTTGGAGCTTTTGTAGGAAGAATTTAATGGTTTTTTAGGCTTTTTAGCCCAATGCGCCGCGCCATCTCTATGCGCCGTGCCAGTTCATTTTTTACACTGCAGAGGGCTGCCCAATGCGTCGCGCCATCTCTATGTGCCGTGCCATTTTGCAGGAGACTTTTTGAGACCTTCCCGGTGTCCAAATTGGGTGTAGGATAGCTCGTTGGAAATATTATTGAGTCTACATTCCAACCCAACTAGAATTTTTTAATTTTAATTTCATTTACCCTGTCAAAAATCAAATCTCCCAAGACTGGTCAAAATGAGCAGAATGAGGCTGCCTCAAGGCAGAGTGCTGTTGCAGTCAACTTTTGAAGGTCTTCCTCAACTCCAAATTGAGCTCATGATAGCTCATTGGAAATATCTTTGTGTCTAGTTATCCTTTGACTCATCAAGCAAGTCATTTAGCCAACCATGCTAGGAGAAATCTTGATTTTCCCAAGGTCACTTTAGAGGTGCATTCAATTCTCCTGAGGCAACGGTATTTTTGACATTTCTATAAAACCATGATACCTGTGTAAAAAGAGAAGGAGGTTTTTCTTCTTTGGCATGTTTTGGACAAAAACCTCTCTCAGTTTTCCAAAATTCATCTTTGATTGCTCTGAAACATCTTTTGAGTGAAACTTATCTTGATGTGTGAAACAAGGAATTTTGTCGAAATGAAGTGAAATGAAGGGGATAAGGGGCTTCTAAATTCTTGGGGAAATTTTTGGAAGTAGGGAGGGATTTTAGGAAGCAGGGGAAAGTGGAATATTAGAGATTGAGTGAGGAAGTGTTACACCATTTTTTGGTCATCTAACCCACTACCATTAGATGGACCCAAGTACACCATGTAAGACCAATTTTACCCTAAGTAAAATTTCTTTCACTATGTAAAATAACTTAATAAAACACATTTATTAAGTTGTTTATGGTCCAAATAGGAAACCCCAAAAGGAAATATTAAACAAATCTTTATTTGTTTGATTTTACTCATGGAATAATCAATTAAACAATAATTTAATTATTATTCCAAGTTATATTTAACCCAAAACAAGGAAATTAATTAGATAAATCCTTATTTATCTTATTATTTTCTAGGAATAATTATTTAAATCTTATTTAAATAATATTCCTTATTAAATATGACTAAATCACCCATAAATAATTAAATAAATCATTATTTATTTGATTATCTTTCAACCACTTCCTTAAAATAATAAATAAATCATTTATTTATTTATTATTCACAAATAAAGGGATTTGACGCAAGTCAAATACTTTTTCCCTCCAACAAATATAATAAAATATTCCATAAAAGGTGGATCTAGATTTGGTTAATGTTATTTTAATCATGCACCAAGATCTAGAATGACCCAATATTTTGTTATAAATAGGAGGGTTTTTCCTACCATTATTCACCTTTTGTTGCCTATTATATCACTCTGGATCTAAACTCTTGGTCTGACTTTGAGCCATTATCATTGTCATATTTTCCATTATTTGCTGTGTGAGCTCCCTTTGAGTTCTATCTTTGTCTGGGTTTTCTACACCAACGAGAGAGAGAAATGCTAGATCTGAAGTGTTGAGGACTTCCAAGAACCCATCCCATTGAGGAGAATTGGAAACACCTTCTTGTTTTCCTCCCAGGTGCCCTTAATACAAAAAATTCTTTCAAAAAATATTGTTCTTGTCTTGTCTATTGGATGTATGGAGCAAAACCTTATTTTTACTGCTTAATGTCTCTTTATGCATAGATCTGGATTTTTGCAGCATTTGTCTTGATCAACTAACTGCAGATTTGAAGATATTGGCAGCCATATTTGATTTTAGGGCTATAAGTTATGCGTAGCTAAAGTGGTCTTTTTTTGTACACTTCGAAAAAATATTCATACTAACAACTGGCAACTCCACACGGGTTTTCAATTACGACCGCTGTCGTTTTTCATATTCCTGCATATCCAGCTACTTCAGACCCTAGGGTTTCTTTTCAGCTTTTTGTTTTTCCTATTTTTATGTTTTTTTTCACCTATAAAACCCTAAAACATTAAAATTTCTAACTTCCGCGTGTTTCTGGCCCTATTGCGCAGGTGACAGACATCAGCCGCAACTGAGATGGCAACTTTTCCGCAAATCTGCCGCCGGGACAAACGGAGTTGGAGGTCGCACTTTTCAGCCCAAAAACTGCGACCTCGACTCCAGGTCGCACTTTTTAGCCCCTTTTCTGCGACCTGAACAGGAAAATAGGTCAGAACCTGCGACATGTGCTTTTTTCTGCTGTTTTTCTGCAATTTTTCTGGGTTTTGCTGAAGCTTCTGTCAGGGTTTTCCAGCCTCTGTCTCCGCTCGTTTGGACCTATTTCTAATCTATTTTGCTCATCTAAGTGGGAACCTAGCCCCCTAGGGCTTCAGTACCCTCCACTTTTGGTGGAAGAGTTTTAGCTGTTTCAGGTGTCTGATTTTTCAGAGTTTCAGCCTTCCCTTTTTCAGATCTGATACCTCCTTTTCAGATCCCTTTTAATCAACTCTTCTCCCTTTCAAATCACCTCCTGAAGTTTTGTTTGGATCTACCTTTAGGGCCTCCTCCTTGTCCCTTCTGCTTTTTGCTGATTTCCTCCTTTTTTCCAGCCACCTTGCCTCTGCCTCTTGGCTGTGTTCTACACCTCTTTTCAGCAGATTTCTCCTTTAGATCCCTGTCCCTTTCGACCCTAGATCTATTGGCCTCTTTTTAGTGTGTTTTGACTAGATTTTTTCCCTCTGTTAGACTAGTTTTGAGAGACCCACCTTTTTGGGTTAGATTGATGCATTGTTAGCTGTTAATTTTCTGTTATTTTAGCATTATATACTGTTCTCTGTAGATTTATTTTCAGTTACGCAGCACACTTTTTCTCTTGCTCTCAAAACGAAAAGGGTTTAAAAATTAAAATTAACGCATGCCACACACTCACCCTAAGCGAAGAAGAGCCTGGTTTACACCGCCAGGCAAAGACTTTAAAATCAATTGACACTGCACCTATCTGCCCTTGTTTCGACATTGTACTCTCTTGATTCTGCACCTCCCTGCCTTTGTTGGTCATTCTTCTTCCCCTTGTGCCATGTTTGTGTTGTCACCATTGCGCCCCCAAGGCGCACATCCCAGAGACTTCTTGGCCTTCACCCTCAGTTTCCGGTCGGTCGACCTACTCCTTCCCGTCGTCGTCGAGTTAGTCCTCCTCCGAGTCCGCACTCCGACTCCTCTTCTGATTCATTGGGTTCTCCTTTTACTTCTGGTTCTCCCCCTGTCACCTTCACTATGTCTGGTCCAGGGCCTAACGCTAGCGGTAATCCCGGCCCTAATGTCGGGACTACTACTAGCGGAACCGCCACAGGAACTACCTCGGCTGCACCTTTTCTCCCTTACGTGGCAGGCCTCAGCCTCCCCGATCTCAATCAGTTGATCAATGACCCTATCCGCCACGATGTTGGTTGGCTTTCTATGCCAACCAAGCTCCCCTCCAACATCCCTAAGTTCGAAGGCCTCACTGGAGAAGATCCAACCAACCATGTCCGATCTTTCCACATGTGGTGTTCCTCCAATTCCATTACCGATGATTCCATCCGTCTTCGGTTGTTCCAACGCACGCTTACGGGCGAAGCTTCTAAATGGTATGTTGACCAGGCCACCTCTTCCCATACCACCTTTGCAACCATTGCCCAAGCCTTTTTATCTTATTTCCAGCTCCCTCTCCGATACGACACTGGTACAGAGCTTTTGACTTCTTTCCGTCAAACCTCTTCAACCCGCCTTTCCACTCATGTCCAGGAATGGCGGAGAAGAAGGAGCTTATGTCGAGCTCCCACCTTCGAAGATCGGGTTTATATGGACTGGTTCCTTCACACTCTCTTACCTCCCATTGGAAAAGATGTCGCCTCCCATTTCCCTCAAACCGAAGAAGCCGCCCTCCAAATAGCCTTGAAATATGACCTGATCTACGCTCAGTCTGGTTATGTTTATACCGTCCTTCCTGACCTCCCCAGGCCTGGTGGCGCTAACGCCCCGGGGGCATCTCATTCCACCGACGGTATCGTTGGAGCCCTTTCTCATCTGTATGCTCAACCTCCTATGGGCTATGGTCTCCCTCCGGGAGGGGCCAGCACCTCTAGCACTTTCCCCCCTCCAGGTAGCATGTATCTAGGATACGGCATGCCTCATCCTTTTTCCCAACCTCCTGCTTACCTCAATGTTGCCCAACCTAACCATTATCCTTATCCGCAGCCTGGTGAGCCAGCTCGTCCAGCATATGCGCTTCCACCTCCCACTACCTTCATTGACAACAACACCTACAACCCTCCGGGGGTAAGTATTTGCGAGAGCGAGGGCGCGACTAATCCCCTTCTTCTCCAAAGAATGTGGAGAGGCAATCAAAATCCATACGCCCCTAGTACTCGTGAATCAATCCCAAGGTACTAACCCCTATGCCTTTAACCGGCAACGGGGCACTCGGCCACCCAAGCCGGACAGGCCTATTCGTACAAATAAGCCTTGTTCGTGTTGCGGTGTTTACGGTCATTACACTCACGATTGTCCCTTTCTACCACAGATGTGGTAGATGTGGAAGTCTCAAGCCACATTGCGAGGAAAACATGCCTCCCCTCATGCTCCCCCTAATGTGGCCACTACTCAACCGGTTGTGTTTACTGATCCTTTCCCCCAGCAAGGATTCATGGCTACCCAACCACCTGACGGACAGGTCGCCACTCCAACCTTCCCCTTCTGGTTCCTCTAATTACCAGATCCTCATGATGAACTCTGATCCATCCCCAACCGTCGACCTTCACCTTCAAACTCGGTCTCGCCGGTACCCCAAGCCTCCTGCTCAGTTTGCCCCCGAGTCCCCTTCTTTAGATTCTACAGAGCCTCTTTAGACATCCAATGGCCCCTTACATATTCCTCAACCCAAAGTTGAGGTTCATACCAAGATTCCCAAGGGACCATTACGTTGAAATGCTGCTTCTGGTTGAGCTGCTCATTCGTATAGCATAGTAGATGATTTGGCGCAATCTCCTGCTGGCATTTCCACATTGGAATTCCTCCAGTCATGCCCTTCCTAAAAGAAGGCTCTGTTATCTGCCATGGGCGTTGTAGATCCTACCGATGACCAAATGATTGTTTTCGATGCCCATCAATCAGAACATCCTCCTCTTCGTACTTCCGTCGCCTTCCAAAATCCCGGTCAAAATCCCGAACGCATGCTGTTTCTCGGTGTATAATTGATGAGGGGGCATCCACACATGTGATGTCCGCTTCAGTTTGGAATAAACTCGGATCTCACGACTTATCCCCATCCACGATCACCCTTCGGGAGTGGGATGGGCACCGCCTCCCAGCCCATTGTTGTGGCCTCTTCGTGGTGTCCTTTCCTATCACTCTTGCGGGCAAGGCTATTTTGCGTTCGCGTAAAAGTCATTGACGCCCCTCTAGAATGCAACATTCTTGACCCAGAGCGAAGCTACACCTATGCCATGTCTGCTGTCCCATCCGCGGTTTTTCGCAAGATGTCTTTTCATCACAATGGAAAGATAGTCACCATCGACTAGTTGACTTATCATGAGCCAAAGTCTCAGACCTCCCCTGAGACGACCATCTCTTCTGTAGCTAATAAGAAAACCGTTAATTCCTTGACTAGTGTCTCTCCTGGCGTCTACAAAGACTCCTCTTTGCTTGGAACTTTCCCTGGTCTCCCTCCTCCTCCTATCTCTGATCCCAACTTATCGAATGTTTGCATGATGCAATCGTCTCGGGCTGCCCTTAAGCGACCCACTTTGGCTAGTGAGCAACCCCAGACTCAGCCTCGCCCACCGTAACTCGCTCCTAGCCATTCATCTCAGCCAGGCGGACCTCCTCCTTCTGGCCCTTCTCCTACAGCTGGTATCCCTGAACCCCTCTATCCTCCTGGGTCGGTTCCCCCAGGCCTCAACCATCTCGGAGCCATCCCTCCTGGTCATTATCCCGCTGGTCAGATACCTTTCCTGGCTCCCCCTCCCAGAGTCTATACGGTCCTCGTCATGGCCACCCTCTCTCTCCCTAACCTGACCCTAGGCATACCCGTCTGGTACCTTGACCCTCCAGCCGCTACCCCACCTGGTCACCCCAAACCCTATCTTGCTTTGACATCGGTTCAACCGGTCCCCCTCGCTTCCTCTGTTGCCACCATGCCCCCCGCACCTCCCCAAGACCCTGCCCCTGTGGTGACATCTCCAGGAAAGAAAGGCAAAGCTCGCAAGGGGGCATCCAAGGACAGGGCCACCCCGACTGACCCGGCTCCTCCTCCGCCCGCAAAGCCTTGCACCTTGTGTGATGTCGTCGGTCACGCCACCCATACTTGTCCTGAATTGCCCCGTATTCAACCCATGGTTAAAGTCGCGTTCCCTGAGTCTACGGTCCCTGACCCCTCTATTCCGTCCTCATCCTTAACCAAGAACCCAAAGATTATTCGCACCAAAAAACCCTGTGCTTTATGCGGTGTCCATGGCCATTACTCCCACCATTTTCCTCACCTGACGCATTACCGCGCCTCTTGAGAGGTAGTTCGAGAGTATGAGGTTAAACAAAATCAGTCCGCCTCTCCCATACTTGCGCAGTATGCTTCAAGTCAGCTTGAGGATCCCCCCGCTCCCATTGACATCCCCCCCTGATGTCCAGATGACGGAGCCTACTACCAACATTCTCTACCCATCATCCTCTGTGAGACCTTTGGAGAACATTCCCTTTGAATCCTCCCCTGTTGTTTTGCTCGATCCCCCTCCAGCGACCACCCTGGGCTTAACATCATTTGACCACCTGTTTATCTATTCCTCTGTCATCCCCCGTGGCGATCCATATTTTAGCCTTTCTTCCTATACGGATGATCTAGGTAGTTTTGTCGCATCATGTGGTTTCTCTTCCTCTCGTCATCCCCTCTATTGCCGTCAATATTCCCTCTTGGAAGCCTTCTCCACCCATGACCTCATCCTTCCCGCCCATAACCGAGATAACACCACCCCTATCTATGTTGACCTCTGCAGCCCGAGTCCCAGCCATACCTCCTATAGCCCTCATATACCACCATCTAGTTCGTATATGAGTCATAGCCATCTTGCCCATTGCACTCCCTCTCGCAGTTGCCACTCGATGTCTACTATACACTCACGCTGCCATCATTGTTCCTCCTCCTCCCATTTTTTGTCTTGTAACACCATTCCGCAGGACCTCCCGTCCACACCCTATATCAGTTACGCCGATGGTGCAAGTCGTTACTCCTGGAATCTAGCCTCGGCAGGTTGGGCCATTTTCACCTCCTTGCATGCCATTTTTCTCTCAAACGGGGTCTACATTGGTCCTGCCACCCATAATCAGGTCGAATATGATGCAGTGCGTGGTCTTTTAGTCGATGCCCTCTCTCATCGCATCCTCCATCTGCATGTTCGTTTAGATTCCCTACTTCTTGTCATGCAACTAAATGGTGTCTATCGTGTGCATAATCCTGTGCTGTTTAGACGATATTTACAAGTGAAACTCTTGATACGTGAATTTGAAACCATAACTTTCAACCATGTACCTCGAGAACAAAATCACTATGTAGATAGCATTGCAAACCATGTTCTAGATTGGCATTTATCACACGCATTTTATACAAGACAATAACATTCATAATCATTGAAAAATATGCATATCCATAATATGTGTCGCAAAACATGTGTTTAGAGTCCATCTACTCTGATACATATGACATGCCCATAGCATGTTACAAAACTCAAAAGTGGGGGCACCACCTATCCCTACATACACACTAGGGGGCACCACCTGTCCCACACCTAATCACTATCTGGCGGATCCCGAGCCAATGGCTCTGCTCCTGCAACTTGTAGATCACGTATCCCCTGACCAGCCATCGCCATGTGCCGCATGACACCCCGCCATTCCAAGGGTAGACCAATACATGGCTCTATGTACTAGTTGTCTAAGTCTTGCCACCTGCGCTCTGAAACACCGGTCAGCAACCTCTCGCATCTACGGCGGATGTCCTCCAGGAGGGCGGCCGCATCCTCATTATGCGCCGCTCTCGATCCACTCGGGCCTGCAGCTCCTGATGCTACCGGTCGTCCCATATATCCGGCCAGTTTTACCGGAGCTATATCTGCATACCAAAAGTACATGAATCAGTACCCTATCTACTGTTCAATAACTTTAACATGCCCAAAAAAGAGTAGTCACTTGTCACTTACCATCGGGTCCCCATACTCGACCAGGCGGAAGTGGTAGGTCCGGATCCCCACAATAACTCATCCCACTATAGGGATAGTCGTCTATGTATAACAGTATCTGATCCCAATGGGCAAAGAACTCAGGTCAAAACACCCGTTCGACCACCCCTCCTCCTCCTCTGCACAGTAGTCGCGCCCATCGGCGCATCCTGGGCTCTCTCGGGCCCCCATCTGGGAGCTGTATACGAGGTCATAAGGTCGGGATCTTCTCAAAAAAGAAGGAGCACAATAAAGTCCCATACGAGAAATCATGGTTCACTTGCTGCTTGCAAAGCGACAGCTGTCGTTTTAACGACACCAACACCATTTGGGCCCACCCATAGTAGGTCCCACTCAACACACTCTCCACAATCATCATCTTCCCCCCAGTGATGTGATGGAGCGCCTGGTTGCCCAGGATCTGTAGCACCGCTGCAGCCACTGCACGGGTCTCTAATCTCTCTAGGTCCCCGATCGGTATCTGAATCCCTTTGACTTGGAGACCAGGTCGACAATGTCGCTCCACAAACTCCATGATGTTCCGCCCCCGCGGTAATACTGGCTGCGTATTTCCCACCATCCCAAGTGGCGGGAGACCAGCCAGGAAATACAGATCCTAGACTGTCAATTCGATCCTGTGCCCCTGCACTACAAAGACCTCATGATCTGGATCCCAATAACTGACAATCTGGGCCAACAAGGGCTCCCCTGCTATCATCAAAGGGTTCTCCAAAAACTTCAGAACCCCAAATCTAGCCAACACACGACGGACACCCTGATCTGCCTGGATCTCTGACCGTAATGTACCCAGGTCTCTCTCTCTCCAGTTGACCAGTATATCTGCCATATCTACACAAACACATCATCTTTGTTAGTATACAGATAGGAAACACTGTAACCAATCACAAAAACCCAAATCTCAGCCCTAAAACAGTACTGAAATCTCATTCATCCCCCAGGTCGCACTTTTTTGCCCAATCCTGGGACAGGTCACAGTTTTTGGCTCAAAACCTACTTCCCAGGTAGCAGTTTCTGGCCCAAAAAGTGCGACCCGGCCGTAGAGGTGAAAGAGGGTCTGTTCCTGAGATTCTGGGCCCTAATCTGAACTTTCAATCCATCAAAATGAAAGAGTAAGGTTAGGCCTCTTACCTGCAACTGACGGATCTCGATTCCAACGATCGGTTTGTCCGCTACGCTCGCCGCAAGATTTAGGGCCTTCCCTCCTCTCTACATTCACCACAGCAACAATAGAAAATGAGTGAATTTGGAGGGAAAACTGCCTTATTAAAAGAGAACCCTTGTTTTTTCTTTCGCCTGCTGCGACCACACCGTAGCTCCGTTTGACAAATCGTCTGCACCGTTGGAAAGCTCTCACCGAGCCCTCAAATGGGTATCTATTAGTTTCTTGTGATTTGACACTTCACCAGGACACATTTTGTCCAAGATGGGTCATTTCACCTCCCCCCAAAATCAAATTTCCTCACTTACAACACTCGTACTTGGAGCACCACTTTTCCCCCATACTTGTCTTTATTCGTGTCGATTTTCATCATGAGATACCATCTTGTACTCATGTTTTCATGGTCCCCCATGGGACCTTTTCTGTGTGGCAGCACCATCAAGTCGCCCTTGTTTAGAGCATCCAAGTTGAGTCATCATCGCATTCATGGAGTCTATCCCGAGTCCCTTTGTACCCCACTATAGTCCTCCATCCTTCATTGCTTGGTCTCTCTCTTGTGTCGCACATTATGGCCTTCAGTCCCACTGTCCCCTATCCCTGATGATATTGTGTCAGTCGCTGCCATGTCATTCATGCCCTTTATGCTCTAGCAAGGGAAGTCGTCCATTCGCTACTCAGTCCCCTCCATTCCACCGTCATCATTGGTATTAGTCTGTCCGTCACTCTACTATTTTCTCTCGTGCCTTAGTTCTCTCATTGCCTTACCTACAGCGGACCTCCTTCTGTCAACATCAGCTCCTTCATTCCAGAAGACAGGTCTAGAGAGCGGTGTACCTTGGTTCCAGCTTCCACTCTTGTTCGGTGCCTCGGATTAGGCAAAGGGATCTCTCATTTCCCTTTGACTTGATTGTTTCTCCACTCCAGCTCCTTTCAGCATGATCGAGATCCGTATACTTGATGGTTCAGTGATGCAGCAGTAGCTCTTGGTGATTCTCGGGTGTGTGTGAGATGTCTCAGCCCTCATGAGGGGGTGGCCCTGCAGGTAGCCCCCCACATGCCCGGATGACCTCTTCATTGCAACCTTCGATGCAGCTCCATATATTTGATGATGTCGGCCTTAGCCGCTTGCAGCGCCTCTTTGATTTGCATGTATCAGTCAGATTTTGTGAGCCCTTCCCCTCTTATAGGGGGCATTTGGGTTGTATTTGTATCTCATGTACTCAGATATTATTGTATAAGTCCTGGCTGTTATCCCAGGCACAACATGTATGTGGGATCCCTCATTGTATTTTTATCTGGCTCATGTTTATGCCGGCTGTACTTTATGGTTCGGTCCCTTGTTTACTGGACACACTATTCTTTTGTACTTTGTCTCGGCGGGCATAGGTATGCCTTCCCCGCCGCCTTTAGCACAGGTACCCTCTCATAAAAAGAGACTTGTTGCACCTGTAAGTCTCGTCTCCTCAGGGTCTAGTTCTTCAGCACATTAGTCTACCTTACATTTCTCTCTCTGACTTCCCTTTTGATGTATGGTGATTGAGTTCTTACAACGTACTTCGGTCATACGATTTTCTCCTAACACTCGCACGCTGGGGGGCAATCTGTTACACCATTTTTTGGTCATCTAACCTATTATCATTAGATGGACCCAAGTACACCATGTAAGACCAATTTTACCCTAAGTAAAATTGCCTTCACTATGTTAAATAACTTAATAAACCACATTTATTAGGTTGTTCATGGTCCAAACAGGAAACCCCAAAAGGAAATATTAAACAAACCTATATTTGTTTGATTTTCCTCATGGAATAATTAATTAAACCATAATTTAATTATTATTCCTAGTCATGTTTAGCCCAAAACAAAGAAATTAATTAGATAAACCTTTATTTATCTTATTATTTTCTAGGAATAATTATTTAAATCTTATTTAGATAATATTCCTTGTTAAATATGACCAAATCATCCACAAATAATTAAATAAATCATTATTTATTTGATTATCCTTCAACCACTTCCTTAAAAAGATAAATAAATCGTTTATTTATTTATTATTGACAAATAAAGGGATTTGAACCAAGTCAAATACTTTTTCCCTCCAACAAATATAATAAAATATTCCATAAAAGGTGGATCTAGATTTGGTTAACATTATTTTAATCATGCACCAAGATCTAGAATGACCCAATATTTTGTTATAAATAGGAGGGTTTCTCCTACCATTCTTCACCTTTTTTTGCCTATTAGATCACTTTGGATCTATACTCTTGGTCTGACTTTGAGCCATTATCATTGTCATATTTTCCATTATTTGTTGTGTGAGCTCCCTTTGAGTTCTATCTTTGTCTGGGTTTTCTACACCAACAGGAGAGAGAAATGCTAGATTTGAAGTGCTGAGGACTTCCAAGAACCCATCCCATTGAGGAGAATTGGAAACACCTTCTTGTTTTCCTCCCAGGTTCCCTTAATACAAAAATTCTTTCAAAAAATATTGTTCTTGTCTTGTCTATTGGATGTATGGAGAAAAACCTTATTTTTACTACTTAATGTCTCTTTATGCATAGATCTGGTTTTCTGCAGCACTTGTCTTGATCAACTAACCGCAGATCCGAAGATATTGGCAGCCATACTTGATGTTAGGGCTATAAGTTATGCGTAGCTAAAGTGGTCTTTTTTTTTACACTTCGACAAAAGATTCATACTAACATGAAGGTGTCCAAAAGGGAAAAACACAAGCCTAGCCTAGAAAATTGCCAAGTTATAGCAAGAAACTAGGGTTTGTGTGAAAATGAGGAATTTGGGGGATCTCAGTGATGGGAAGTGTTTAATAAGGTACATTAAGGATAGGGGAAGGTGTATGAA
>JAXQQM020087111.1:0-31531 GCA_034641835.2 Pinus albicaulis | reverse complement strand
CGATTGGATCATGCAAACATTCGATAAGCTGGGATCATGGATAGGAAGAGGAGGGAGACCATATCCCATAGGAGGTTGAGCATACGGATGAGAAAGGGCTCCAACGATACCGTCGGCAGAATGAGATGCCCCCAGGGCGTTAGCGCCACCAGGCCTGGGGAGGTCAGGGAGGACGGTATAAACATAACCAAACTGAGCATAGATCAGGTCATATTTCAAGGCTATTTGGAGGGCGGCTTCTTCGGTTTGAGGGAAATGGGAGGCAACATCTTTTCCAATGGGAGCTAAGAGAGAGCGAAGGAACCAGTCCATATAGACCTGATCTTCGAAGGGGGGAGCTCGACATAAGCTTCGTCTTCGTTGCCATTCCTGGACATGAGTGGAAAGGCGAGTCGAAGAGGTTTTCTTGAAAGAGGTCAAAAGCTCCGTACCAGTATCGTATCGGAGAGGGAGCTGGAAGTAAGATAAAAAGGCTTGAGCAATAGTCGCAAAGGTGGTATGGGAAGAGGTGGCTTGGTCAACATACCATTTAGAAGCTTCGCCGGTAAGCGTGCATTGGAACAACCGAATACGGATGGAATCATCGGTAATGGAGTTGGAGGAACACCACATGTGGAAAGATCGGACATGGTTGGTTGGATCTTCTCCAGCAAGGCCTTCGAACTTAGGGATGTCAGAGGGGAGCTTGGTTGGCATAGCAGGCCAACCAACATTGTGGCAGATAGGGTCATTGATAAACTGATTGAAATCGGGGAGGCTGAGGCCTGCGATGTACGACAGCAAGGGTGCGGCTGAGTTAGTTCCTGTGGCAGTTCCGCTAGTAGTAGTTCCGGCATTAGGGTCGGGGGCTTCGCTAGCATTAGGCCCTGGACCAGACATAGTGAAGGTGACGGGGGGAGAACCAGAAAGAAAAGGAGAACCCAAGGAATCAGAAGAGGAGTTGGAGTGTGGACTCGAAGGAGGACTGGCTTGACGACGATGGGACGGAGCAGGTCGATCGACTGGAAACTGAGGGTGAAGGCCAAGAAGTCTCCGGGAAGTGCGCCTTGGGGGCGCAATGATGACAACACAAACACAGCACAAGGGGAAGAAGAACGACCACAAGGGCAAGGAGGTGCATAATCAAGTGATTACAATGTCGAAACAAGGGCAGATAGGTGCAGTGTCAATTGATTTTAAAGTCTTTGCCTGGCGGTGTAAACCAGGCTCTTCTTCGCTTAGGGTGAGTGTGTGGCGTGCGTTAATTTTAATTTTTAAACCCTTTTCGTTTTGAGAGCAAGAGAAAAAGTGTGTTGCGTAACTGAAAATAAATCTGCAGAGAACAATATATAATGCTGAAAAAACAAAAAATTAACAGCTACTATTGCATCAATTCAACCCAAAAGTCTCTCAAAACTAATCTAAAAGAGGGAAAAAATCTAGTCAAAACACACTAAAAAGATGCCAATAGATCTAGGGTCGAAAGGGACAGGGATCTAAAGGAGAAAGCTGTTGAAAAGAGGTGCAGATCACAGCCAAGAGGCAGAGGCAAGGTGGCTGGAAAAAAGGAGGAAATCAGCAAAAAGTGGAAAGGACAGGGAGGAGGTCCTAAAGGGAGGTCCAAACAAAACTACAAGAGGTGATTTGAAAGGAAGAAGAGCTGATTTAAAGGGATCTGAGAATGAGGTATCAGATCTGAAAAAGGGAAGGTTGAAACTCTGAAAAAAAACAGATAGTTGAAACGGCTAAAAAACTCTTCCACAAAAAGTGGAGGGTACTGGAGCCCTAGGGAGCTAAGTTCCCACTGAGATGAGAAAAACAGATCAGAAACAGGTCTAAACGGGTGGAGACAGAGGCTGGAAAACCCTGACAGAAGCTTCAGCAAAACCCAGAAAAATTGCATAAAAACAGCTAAAAAATTGGCAGGTCGCAGGTTCTGACCTGTTTTTAGTGCAGGTCGCAGAAAATGGGCTGAAAAGTGCGACCTGGAGGTCCAGGTCGCAGTTTATGGGCTGAAAAGTGCGACCTGAAGCTCCGGGTGTCTCGGCGGCAGATTTTCAGAAAAGTTGTCGTCTCAGTTGCGGCTGATGTCGGTCACCTGCGCAATAGGGCCAGAAACACGCGGAAGTTAGAAATTTTAATGTTTTAGGGTTTTATGTGACAAAAACAACATAAAAATAGGAAAAACAAAAAGCTGAAAAGAAACCCTAGGGTCTAAAGTAGCTGGATATGCAGGAATATGAAAAACAACAGCGGTCGTAATTTAAAACCCGTGTGGAGTCGCCATTTGTTAGTATGAATCTTTTGTCGAAGCGTACGAAAAAATACCACTTTAGCTACGCATAACTTATAGCCCTAACATCAAATGTGGCTGCCAATATCTTCAGATCTGCAGTTAATTGATCAAGACAAGTGCTGCAAAAAACCAGATCTATGCATAGAAAGACATTAAGCATTAAAATTAAGGGTTTGCTCCATACATCCAATAGACAAGACAAGAACACTGTTTTTTGAAAGAATTTTTGTATTAAGGGCACCTGGGAGGAAAATAAGAAGGCGTATCCAATTCTCCTCAATGGGATGGGTTCTTGGAAGTCCTCAGCACTTCAGATCTAGAATCTCTCTCTCTTGTTGGTGTAGAAAACCCAAACAAAGATAGAACTCAAAGGGAGCTCACACAGCAAATAATGTAGAATGTGACCAAGTGTATAGATCCAGAGTGATCTAATAGGCAACAAAAGGTGAAGAGTGTAGGAAAAACCCTCCTATTTATAACAAAATATTGGGTCATTCTAGATCTTGGTGCATGATTAAAATAATGTTAACCAAATCTAGATCCACCTTTTATGGAATATTTTATTATATTTGTTGGAGGGAAAAAGTATTTGACTTGGGTCAAATCCCTTTATTTGTTAATAATAAATAAATAAATGATTTATTTATCTTTTTAAGAAAGTGGTTGAAGGATAATTAAATAAGTAATGATTTATTTAATTATTTGTGGGTGATTTGGTCATATTTAACAAGGAATATTATCTAAATAAGATTTAAATAATTATTCCTAGAAAATAATAAGATAAATAAAGGTTTATCTAATTAATTCTTTGTTTTGGGTTAAACATGACTAGGAATAATAATTAAATTATGGTTTAATTAATTATTCCATGAGGAAAATCAAACAAATATAGGTTTGTTTAATATTTCCTTTTAGGGTTTCCTGTTTAGACCATAAACAACCTAATAAATGTGGTTTATTAAGTTATTTTACATAGTGAAAGCAATTTTACTTAGGGTAAAATTGGTCTTACATGGTGTACTTGGGTCCATCTAATGATAAGAGGTTAGATGACCAAAAAATGGTGTAACACCAAGACTCTTGACTTCAGCCCCTCCAAGATCAAGTCAACCTTTTTCTTCCACAACGTCAACTTTAGTCAACCAAGCCTTCTAATGATGATGGCTTCTTCTTTCAACCTCCCTTTTCAGACCTTCTATCTTATGTCTGCAATTCGATCTAACTGCAGAAACCCTAGACAATTTGTGTAGTTAAGATAATGGAGAATATTGCTTCATTTCTTCCTCACTTGAAGATATACCTTTACTTCAGTCACTCAGCATTCAATATGATTCCTCCTTCACCAAAATTCATCCTTCTATGCTGACTGTAATATTTTTCCTTTTGATAGTCGAGAAGTGTGCCCTAGTTGTAGAACAAACGTGTGAAGAATATGTCCCAAAACAGGCCCAAATAATTTTGTTTTTTGTTCTTCCTTTATGCTATTCCTTCGCTATGATATATGACTCCTTGATGCTAAAACTAAATTTTGTGATTGCTTGAGTGTGTCTTTTGAGGGAGACCAAATCTTCCTTTATATAGTTGTTTCAGGGCTTCCAAAATAGGTCGACATCTCTTGGCAGGCCGACTTGAAGAAGTTTCTAGGCCAACTTGACTTGTAGTGTGTATCGTCGAACTTGGAGGGGTTTCCTTTACAATTTAAACTCTTATTGACTCAAATAAATATGTGATATACCGAGGAAGGGTCCTTCATACATGACATAGAATCAATTTTACTTTTATGACTAGATGACTCAATCCTAAAGGCTCACAATGAGAGCCATCTCTAAAATAACATTTCTTTTTCATGAAACCCATGAGACCAATACTTCAATAATAATTTTATACATAAAATAACAATAACTAATGTCATTATGAAGACCGAACCTAGTTACTTTTCAACGCTCCCTCTTAACTAGGGAGGTATTCATAATGGTACTTGGTCATTCTCAATATGAATAATTTCTCATAAGAAGAATCAAATTGGTAATCCATCTGCATAGCATCATATCAACGAGCATTGTCACATAACAAGGCCTTGACTACCAACTTTATCTGTCCATGAGATCTTAACAGAATGCTAGTGAGACCAATGATGTATAGACACCCTCATCATTATCTCTCTCAGAACATACCCCAGCTAGGTTCTCAGGGTGTGTTCCACCAAGGACTATTCTAGTCTTGGATTCCTAGTCCTCAAAGAATATCGGTCCTCAATGAATACTCTTATCTTGGATACCCTAATACATCCCCAAAGAACATCAGATGTCAGATGCTTACCCAATCCTCCATTTTGTCTTCCCGAGTGAAGACAAGAATGATGTGTCTATCTCTCCCTCTTAATTAAGGTGGAAATACATATTCCAATAAAGAAATATACTCATTCCTATGGAAGTAATGTACTTGAGATCCCTTTTGTCTTAATAATTTCCAACTTTATTCCAAGTAATAAACTTGTTTCTAGTCTCCCTATTAATTAGGGATCTACAACAACTCCTTGGGTGGAGATGATGAGACAACCAATTGCTTGAATAACTCATCCTCATGATGTCATGAACTTATTTTCGTTATCTATGAGTCTTCATGTTTGGGACTTCTACATAGGCCATCGACCATCCATCACTTTCATCCATGAGTCAACCATGTCATCATCAGAAATTGATCAATTAGTCCATATCTGGCCTTTCTTTATGCCATTTTTCTTTCTCCATGCCATGCTTACTTAAGGACCTTTCATCCTACTACATGTGCATTGATGGTGGAATACATCCATAGATCTTCCCTTGGCAGCCATGCATAAACCCATCCACATATTCAAAAATAAAGGAATGAACATTAAAATCAAGATTACCTTTTTATGGTCTTTCTTCAAGACATTTACAAGTTCGCATCAACATCCTGCATACAAATCGCCACATCTCCCATAGATATATACTATCAAGGGTCTCTTTATTTCTTTCCATAGTTTTCGTATCTTCCACAAAGATATCCTAGTCAAATATTATTGGTCTACCGGATGTTTTTTGCGTTTACCATGGTTTCATATTCCATGATCACTTCCTCTTCACACAATTCATTCTCAGGAGCTTCCAATCAAAGTTCCTCAATTGTATTCAACTACATCATACTTCATATGAGGACATATTATGTTGATTTCATCTAGTGAATGTGTGACCCATGCATTTCGGCATTCCTTTGAGGGAGGAGATCCTTTCTTTTGATCATGCTCTTAAGATTGATCATTGATCCATGTTACCTGCAACTGTATGACATGAATTCCACAATATCAAATGTAAGAATAAATACCTCATTTTTCATATGGGTCATTCATACTTCCTGCAACAACTTCCTTGATTGAAAGAGCTTCAATCCATTGAACTACTTCACTTTTATGTCAGCATACCATCATCCCATGAATTTCGCAAGATTGGAATTCTTGATGAAACAATTTATTTTCCTGATGATCGGTGAACCTTTCAATGAAGATTCCATCAGAGAATATTGAGGATCTAAAGTATGATTAAATTTGAACTAGATGACCTTGACAGATGTATGATTAACTTTGAACTAGATGACTTTGAAAAATGTATGATGAACTTTGAACTAGATGACCTTGCCACTTTTGTTCCCAATGATATTCCCAAGAGTTATATCCTTGACTTCTATCTTTCATGATTTTCTATGATGATGTCCTGAGCTCTTACTTTCAATGCTTTTATGATGCTTGATGCATCCCATTTAGTGAATCATGATAGCCATATATTACAACCCAAGACTTAGGAATTTGAAAATAACTTAGGTGAGGAATATTATCTCAGTAATAGTAGAGATCTCTTAATTCCTATATCTTGTATTTCTTTTCTTTTAGCTTCCCCTACTTATTCAATGATATGATCTTCTTCTCTTATTCTTTTGTTGTCTTGATTGACCTTAGGACAATCACTTTTGTAGTGCCCATATTCTTGACACCCATAACATTGGATCTTAGCCATGTTCTTCTTATTTGTCTGAGGACCAAACCTTCCAAATTGTCCCTTTCTTCTAGTCATTGCAACATAAGCTTGATTTTTCTCACCTTTTCCCACATAAGATTTGGGCTTTAGTCTAGATTCAACAATCTTGCATAGTGACCATAGATCCTGGAATGGAGTGGCTTCTTTCTTCCCATAAATACTTGAAGTAAAGTTACCCCATTCCTCCAGTAGTGCATTTAATACCATTGTAGTCATTTCACTATCAGACATGACTTCTCCCAGTTCTTTTAGTTGATCCCGGATATCATATATCCTCATAAAGTATGATTTTATTCCATATTCCTTATATATCTTAAGCTTGTAGATTTCTTTCCTTAATGAGATGAATTCTCTAGCAATGCTTGTGGAATACAACTCTAATAGTTTTTCATAGATTTATTTTGAAGTTGTGAGCTTAGATACATATGGGATGAGGGGATCCTTGATGGATTCTATGAGAATCCTTTGATCCCTAACTTCCCCTTACATATAACTTGCAAGAGATTGAGCATATTCCTCTCCTAGTTTTGTGATAGATCCTTTACTATGATCCATGACCTCGAGATTTAGGTATGTCCTTATCTTCCATGCAAGATAGTTTGAAGCCCCAACCAATTTGTTTCTCTCCTTGAAAAAATAAATTTTGACAGATTCAGATAAGGTCATATACTTACTTGATAGGATGCTCCTTTCTCCTTACTACTTCCTTGATGTGGATGATAAAATAGAGGATAAAAAACTTCTCCCTGATGAAGGTAGTTTTCTTCAAGAATGATCCTTTATCCCAGAGAGAGTGAGATGACACCGCCTTTTGATCTAACTTCCTTTAGATGAATAGTCTTCAAAACACTTAATCTTGAGTATATTTAGGGTTTTTGCCTTCTTTCCTTGATAATGATCTTAATACTTCTTTGTAGATTATTGACTTCAATATTATTTTGATTCCTTCCTTGAGATTTGACTTATGAGTGTCCCTTGATAAGATGCCCTTCCTTGACTTAGCCACATTAGCTCTGAAACCATGTTGAGAAAATCAAATTTAAGTGATTTCTCTTCTATTAGTAACTACTTGTGATTAATTTTTACTTCTTTAGAGTAGGATGTTCTTTTATCTTAGGTTATTAGTGTTCTTCTTCATAAAACAACCACCAATGCATAAACCATAAAGGAACAAGACACACAAAATATAGGCTATCATCCAGGGCCAAAACCTCTCACTCTTTGAGAGGAAAAGTCGAAAAAATTATTCTTCTTATAGAGATTCCAATTGACGAATACCAAGACCATGACCAAGACCCTTGACTTCAACCCCTCCAAGATCAAGTCAACCTTTTTCTTGCACAACGTCAACTTTAGTCAACCAAGCCTTCTTATGACGATGACTTCTTCTTTCGACCTCCATTTTTGGACCTGCTATCTTCTGTCTACAATTCGATCTAACTACAGGAACCCTAGACAATTTGTGTATTCAAGATAATGGAGAATATGCCTTCCTTTCTTCATCGCTTGAAGAGATACCTTTACTTCAGTCACTCGACCTTCAAGATGATTCCTCCTTTACCAAAATTCAGCCTTCTATGCTGACTGTAATCTTCATCCTTTTGATAGTCGAGAAGTGTGCCCTGGTTGCGGATCACTCGTGTGAAGAATATGTCCCAAAACAGGCCCAAATAATTATGTTTTTCTTTGTTCCTTTTCACTCTTCCTTTGTTGTGATATATGACTCCTTCTTGATGCTAAATTGAACTTCTATGATTGCTTGAGTGTGTCTTTTGAGGGAGACCGAATCATCCTTTATATAGATGTTGCAAGGCTTCCAAAATAGGTTGACATCTCTTGGGAGTTTGAATTGAAGAATTTTCTAGGCCGACTTGACTTGTGGTTTGTATCCTTGATCTTGGAGGGGTTTCCTTTACAATTTAAACTCATATTGACTCAAATAAATATGTGACATACCCAATAAGGGTCCTTCATACATGAGATAGACTCAAATTGACTTTTATGACTAGATGACTCAATCCTAAAAGCTCACAATGGGAGCCATCACTAAAATAAACTTCCTTTCTCATGAAACCCTTTATATATAAAATCAAAATTAGACGTAACATTATGAAGACTAAACCTAGTTACTTTTCAACAAGATTTAATCTTGAATCTAACCTAGATTACTCTAACATGTTATCGATTAATTATAATTATAATTAATAAAAAATTCTCAACAAAATTGATTAAAAAATATTAGAATCAATCAAAAATTTTATGTGAAAATTACATGAAATTTATTAATTGAAACCTTGTAATCTTCTTCTAAATGACATGACCACATCTATTTTATTATCCATTATGTATAAGGTAGGAAATATTTAACCTTTCGAGTGAATACTCGAAATGTCAAAACACTTATCAATATATATAGTTCTATTTTATTATCCAAGTAAAAAATATCTAACATTTCAAGTAAATACTCGAAATGTCAAACACTTCCTTATATATTCCCACATTATATATATATATATAGATATTTCTTTTCATAGAAACATTATGATTTCTAATAATTAGAACTCATACACTCTCATAATATGTTGTATTGTCAAAGTTACTATCAAATTGGAAAAACGAAACATTACAAACTGATTATATTACTATATTAATTCACAAACGTACATCGCCTAATGCCATAACGACATCTATTATCGAAGTTAAATGTCAATTTTGTAATAGAAACATTACAATTGGATTAAAAACCAATGGTGATATTAAATTAATTCACAGACTACGTAATGTAAGACAAGGAACAAGTAGTTTTGATGTTCGTCGTACTTATTTATTTTTGTGTTTGTTCGATGAATTTGTAATTTATACTATTTTATAATGTATAACTTGTTAACTTATAAACTATTTGAAGGATTTTTTAAAATTAGTTTTGCAATAAATCTGTGGGATGGTAGAATCAAACACGTAGCTAGTAAGTTGAATCCTTTTGTGGACCGCACCCACTCCTTTTTCAAAGACTCTTTCTCCTTTATTAATGAATTGAAAGACATTAAGTTGGATCCAGATGATAGGTTTGTAATTTTTGATGTTGTATCATTGTATACTTGCATTCCCATTAAGGAAGCCATTGATGTCATCTCTCGAATCATGGATCCTGATACTGCTCATCTCGTGGAGATCTGTCTAACCTCGACCTTCTTTAGTTTTGAGGGTGAATTCTTTGAATAGACTTGTGGTGTGGCTATGGGTTCCCCACTTTCCCCTGTGGTTGCTAATCTATTCATGTAAGACTTTGAATCGAAGGCCCTTTCCTCCTCTCTTTTTCAACCTAGGATTTGGAAAAGGTTTGTTGATGACACATGTGTGGTGTGGCCCCATGGTAAAGAGAAATTGGACCTTTTCTTCCAACATCTTAATGATCAATCTGACTTTGTTAAGTTTACCATGGAATTCGAAGTGGATGGTAGCCTACCCTTTCTTGATGTCCTTCTTTCAAGAAATGATGATGGTTCCTTCTCTCATTAAGTATTTAGAAAGAAGACGCACACTGAGCAGTATTTACATGCGAGTTCTCATCATTTCCCGGCTCAGAAACTTGGGGTTCTCAGTACCCTAGTCACAAGAGCCGTTAGAATCTCTGATGTTCACCATTTTGAAGGTGAAAAATTGCATCTCTTTGATGTCTTCTGTAAGAACGGTTATAGAAGGGCTCAATCTCTTAGAGCTTTTCAAAAAGTTGAAAACGGTCCTAGGGTTAAGAAAGATCCTTGTGAGTGGTTATCTGGAGTCCATCTTCCGTTTATCCAAGGTACGACTGATAAAATCTCTAGGATCTTGAAGAAACATAATATCTCTTCAACATTCAAGCCTCTCCGCACTATTCGAAGTTCTCTTAGATCAATTAAAGACCCGATTGGCCCATTGGATAGTAAGGGCATTTACTTTATTTTGTGTTCCTGTGGGACACCTTACATAGGTGAAACGGGTCGATCAATTAATCAAAGAATTCATGAACATGTGGCTGACCTTAGACATGGTAGATCTCGGTCCTTTGCCTTAGCAGAGCATGCTGAAAAAAAAAAAAAAGCATCACATTTGTATTGAAGATACTAAGGTTATTGGAAGGATTGACCATTTCCACCACCGAAAGTTGAGGGAAGCCTTGGAAATCGAAAAGAGGCCGGTTAACCTCATCAGAGATGATGGGTGGAGTGTTAGTAGATGTTGGATTCCTGCCCTTCACTCTTAGTTATTATTATTTTTATTTTCTATTAATTTTATTTTATTTTATTTTATCTTATTTATTTATTTATTTTTGATTATTTTATTTTATTTTATTTTATCTTATTTATTTATTTATTTTTGATTAATTTATTTTATTTTATTTTATTTATTTATCTATTTTATTTTTATTTTCTATTTTATTTTATTTTATTTATTTTTGATTATTTTATTTTATTTTATTTTATTTATTTATCTATTTTAATTTTAATTTTTTTAAATTTATTTTAAATTTATTTTTATTTTTATTTTTATTTTTTTTATTTTTTTATTTTAATTTTAATTTATTTATTTTTTATTTTTATTTTTAATTAGCAAACTTATAATTTAAGGTTTTATGATAAAAATAATATTAAACTATTGATACTAAATTATATAAAAGTATTAATATTAAATTATATTCAAATATAATTAATTAAAAAAATATTTGAAAATTATAATTAAAAATTAATAAAATTTGACAAAATCTTATTCAATTTCTTATTCGATTCAAACTAGCCGTTTCTTCAATGGCTAGGTGGAGCTATCCTTTTCTATTTAAATAGGTCTCTTAATCATATTTTTCATCTTGTCCTGACGATGAATCACACTGGCTGGTTCGAAACACGTCGACAAAAATTTCTTACATGTGATTTTCACCGAAAATTTCTTATACACACGTAGCCTGATTTTTTTCTAAAAGTGGTGATGTGGATATGGTCTAAACGTCATACTGTTTTGTACAAATTTTCTAAACGTGGTGATGTGGATATGGTCTAAACGTCATACTAGACTCTTTTCTAGTGAGGTGAAGGGGGCAATGCGGATGTGTCCATCTAACACAAGTGTAGGAAGATGTTTGGGATAAGTTTGCTCCCCATTAAGTTTTACAGATATTCTAAGTTGCAAACATGTGAGGTCAATCATTGATGGTGCTCGAGTTGAATATGAATTGGAAATTCAATTATTTTTTTTAATTTAAATTCAATTAAGTGGAAATTTTTATTAAAATAAATATTAAATATAAACAAGGATGGCTACAAGGCAACTAGTCCCTGCCTTGAGCCAGAGTTAAGTTTTTCTAGCTGCCTTGAGCCAGAGTTAAGTTTTTCCTATATTTATTTTGGCAGTACTAACTGTGGCTTTTGTTCGGCATGGTGGATGCACTGATCATTAAGCCTTGTAATTTATAGAAGCTTTGAGCTGTGAAGGGTTTTCTGTTTGCATTAAAACCAATAAAATTTATGTCAATAAGTTAATCATTTATAGAAGCAATTGCCATTTTTTTCAAATGTTATTTTTTAATATTTTGTAGGAAATAGAGCAAGTACTTTAAATTATCATTTGTGTTGACATACAACAATGCTTTTGCTGTTATTTTATTTTATTTTAACTAAAACAAGTAAAGATTATATTAAAAGAGAGTTAATACAAAGAAGTCTGAAGCTATGAAATTCAAAGTAAACAGAATATGCTGGGGGTATGTCGCCCTCCATGCTTTCACAGTCTGCCTCAAAAAAGAAATGCGCCCAGTACAATAAATTCTAATAAACTACCCTAGTATAAGCTCAAACTTGCAAAAAATGAACCTGGATAAAAGTAGGGGAAAAAATCCACTGGAAACTTTCTACTAGTTTTGAGTTTGCTCCTTTTCAACAACATCATCAATTTCTGTAGGCTTGATGGCCCGGTGGACTGTATTTTCTTCAATTGCCAGATCTCTTGGAGATGCATCTGATCTGTTGCGCCTTCTAGCAGAAGCAGGAATAATCTGAACATTGTTCTCAGATACCATCCTTTCAATTGAAGCATTTTGGGTATCCATGCTTAGCTCCAAGTTAGAGATTTTAGAATTTACTTCCTCCATATGGTTCTAAACATTGGCTGCCAAGTGGGGCATGGTTGACTGCAACACCTCTACTGGTGAGCATGGATTTGAATTAGCCTACGAATTTACTCATAATAACTACAAAGCAGAGCACTTAATCTTTACTCATGGAGTCTTATATGTATATATGCACCTGCTTAACCTGCTTAACTTACTATTAACCTTTACTCATAGAATTTTATATGTATATATGCACCTGCTTAACCTGCTTAACATACTATGCAGTAGGACTTGAATCAAAGTGCACCAGATCAAAGCAAGGGAAAATATTTTTGAGGTTAGAATGCAAAATCTTGCTATGGAACAGTTATCTGTGACTGTTACTTTACTGTTGCTTATAAAAAAATAAAATCGATGTAAAGATCCAATTTCAATGTTATAAGTCCCAAGTTCAGTAACCCCACTCCTAAAAAAGCACCAGGCAATAGTATATGCGCGATCTTCACCACATGAAAGCAAAATCCTACCCACATAAAGAAGGTAAACAGATAAATATGATCATACAAGCTGATCAGGTCCTCAATATACAAACTTGTAGAAAAGACTTTAACCTTCTAGCTGTACATAGTACTACAAAATTTTCAACCCTGAAAAGAAAGTAACACCATAAACGTTCTCAAGAATGACATTTCACAAAGTCAATCCCTATCTTGTGTTAGATTTAAATCGTGTATCTGAATTGTTAGCGTTTTTTTCTAAATATACTATGGTTTTTTCTTGCTCGCGTCCTATCTTAACCACTTCATGGCTGGGCTGACAGGGTGGCAAAGGTAGTTAGAGATTCAGAGTTGAGGAGGAAAGGAAAAGAAGGTAAAGATGGAAGGTGCTAGTGTTGTTCAATTTATGGCAGATAATCTCTATCCTGTTCTTGCGGAAAAGTTAAAGGAAGAAGTTTATGTGGTTGTGATGTTCAAACAGGAGTTTGAATCAATATATCAAGAGATTCTTCGTATTAAATTCTTGTTGAATGATGTTGGGGAGTGGACAAACTACGAAACGATGGCCAATTGGTTGCAAAACCTTTGGGATGCTCTCACCGATGCTATGGACCTCGTAGAGGAGTGCAAAGATGATGGCAACGCCCACAGTTCAATTTCGGAGAATCCAATTTTCAACCATCCAATTAGCCATCAGATTATTTTCCTGGATCAAATGTGTCGTCAACTTATTTTTAGGTATCAGAAAGGCCATGAGATTAAGGAATTAAAAAACAGAATTGACAAGATTGATCACAATGGAAATCAATATCTCGAGTATCTCAAATCTCTTGTCGATGTGAACACATTTTCAAAACAGGGGAAAGAAAATTCCAATTCTCCTCTTGCTAAAAATGATCATATTTTAGGCATGCAAGTTGACATCTAGGTCATTACTAAAAAGCTATGATCCGACATGTGTTCGACATTAAAGAGGTCCAGCAAAGATTCAAGCATTGGGTTTGGTTTCCAGTGGCTCTAGTTCTACCTGAGGCCTCCGCATAAAGAACACTCAAAATATAAACAGTCCAACATCCAAAAGCACCATACATAAGCTGAAATCTGATCCCAAATCCATATCCCATTTGAGATAATGTGTACGGGAGAGTCAAAATTATAGATCCAACCTGATCAAACATTTACAAGAATTAGAAGCCCTCAAGCAAAATGGGGAGTTTCTGTTCAAAAACAATGCCATAACTGACCTGAGCAGCTAACAGGCAGCACCATGGCCCACCACAGGTACGCTTTGGTTACCCATGATAGCTGAAAGTCATTAAACTGATTTTAAAAAATTGAAAGTCATTAAAGTGATTTTAAAAAATTAAAAAGAACCTGGATGACCATGTGGTCCGTCCCATGATGGCAACGTGCCTCACCTCCTTCTCCATAGCATGCATGCATGCATCGTTGTAAACAAGGCCACTGAACCACCTCGTTCTCCATAGCATGAATGCACCATTGTAGACAAGGCCACCGAGCATTGTATCATGCCAATCTATCAGCTAATCTGCCAAATTTGAACCTGCGACTATTACGAGGCTGAAACAATTCTCTATTATAAATGTCCAATTTTGAACCTGCAACCATTATCAACTTATAAAAGCAAAAGTAAGGCACTATAGTAGAAGGAGGAAGGATCCATAACCAGCAACAAGGCACACGAGCAGCAATCGTCAAAGCACGAAAATGGTGATTCAAACCAATCTAGAAGCCAGAAGCTGCCTGACAATCTCTTCAGACTGAACTCTGCAATAAATCTGAATTTGTTTCAATGATGTCCTATTAATTAATATGTCTTCTAAAATCACCTGCATGATTGATTGATTTTTATATGCATATGTGCTAATTGTGTGGGTGTTGAATTATCTGTGTTGTGGAATGTGTTCAACGAGAGTATTTCAGAAACACAATCATAGTGAATGGCAAGGCGTGACCTTACATGAAGGTGAAGAGAAGGAAATATTGATTCCGGATCCTGAATTCCAGTAACGCTTGCAGACATCGTCATCCACTAACACCATATACGAATGATGATCTGAACAGCAAAAGGGGCAGTGCAGTGCGCGACTGTGTTGAAAGTCGGCGTTGAAAGCTGAAAGAAAGAGAAGTGCCCACGATACGATCAGGGTTTTATTCCGCGGCTGGACGAGGTGCCTCTATGAGCCACCAGCTACTGAGACACTAAGGCAAGCAACCACCGAGACTAAGAAACTGAAACGCAGAAGATGATTCTGAAAGGAAAAAAAAGCAAGGAACCACCGAGACAAAGAAACAAAGAAACTGAAATGCAGAAGACGATGCCGAAAGGAAAAAAACGAGCCTGAAAGACCCATTAAGGTAAACTGGAGAAGCATGGGGAAACCAGCGAGCAAAGCTGAAAACTGATGAAGTTGGGCAATGGCCTCTTTCTTTAGGAGAGGTATTCTGGAGAGGTTATAAGTGTCTGTGTGGGAGCCTACAAGTGTAAAGCTTGAGGGTTTCGATGCTAGTCTTGGACCACTTCAACCAAAACCTGTGCCTAGACAAGTGGAACATGCAGTCTTCAATAAAAATTAGTGAATAGAAATACGATTTCACAAGATATATTCTCCAAACATTGTATGTGTGCTAAATAATGCTAGCATTAGTGAATAGAAATAGGAAAATAGCAATCAAGTTGCCCTTACCGTTCCACTTACCTTAAGTTTCGAAAGGTCTAGCCTCGATATGAGGCCAAATAAGACCTCCAAACTGTTCATTGTCTCTCACAGATGGCAGCGATTAAAAATCAATGCGGGAAATTGAAAACGATCTTTAAAACTTTATAATAGGCAAAATAGCGTTATTTGATTCTCCGGCAAGAACTAATAAACCGCTAAAAGCGATTATTATAGTCCCTTCCATGCCGCAGGTGGCAGGGACTAATAATTATGAATAAATTTCAAATTTATAATATTTGTTCGGGTGGTTAAATATATATTTTATTAATGATCATAATGCATTTATAATATAATTTTTTTTAAGGAATCTATATAGAGTAAGAGAAGGCTCAACACTTTTACATTTTTCTTGAGTTATAATATATATATATATATATATATATATATATATTTTTCATAATAAATTGACAATTTATTAGTTTTTGAAAGTTTAAATTAGATTATACAAAAAAACATTATTGTAATAATTTTTGCAGAAAGACCTCAGCAGTAGTATACACTTACAAAAATACATGCTATACAAAAGGACAAAAGACTAAATTGGCCACAAAAATCAGGGGCACTATGAAACTAGAGAGAAGTCACTCAAAGTTGTGCCTTCCCTTGTTGGATCTCCTTAGACATCAAGCCCTTTTACTGCGAGGAAGAGCAGCTCCATAAGCATGTTCACCAGATGTTGGACCAACAACAGTTGATGACAAAACCTCCAAAGCAACCACCTGATTAGAGAGAAGATGAATTCCCCCCTTAAAATCCTCCAGGTTATCCTCCTTTTCTGCATGGTGAGCAAGCATCTTTGCTTCCAGGAAAAGTTGGAAAGAGCATCTCTGTCGCTCCACCATGTCCTCTAACTTTTGAATGGAAACCAACAGTGCCTGAGAAGCATTTAGCATCCTAACAATCATAGTTGTGAGCTCTGCATAGTCATGAGGGTCCGAGCTATCAACAATACTGAATTGGAGATAGGAGATTTGACAGGGACTATCAAATAAAAGCACTGGAGAATGACAATTCAAACAACCAAAACCATCAACCATAAACCAACAAAGAAGACAAGAGGCAGGACGCATTGTTATATAGAAGAAAATCAGAACCTGGCACAAGTTAGCCTGTAATGAAATGAACCAAATTCTCATTCGAGAACCACTACCACAGAGGAACTACGATAATAGGACAATCCAAGTCTGGAGAATTTTTGTCCTTCCTTGTCGAGCTGAATTGGACTCCTTAAAACACTCGATTTGAAGTTGCTTGAGTCGGTTTCCTATTAAATGGATATGACTGATGTTTGTGATACATGCCTTGGGAAATATCCACTTGTACTCCACCATAAAATACTTATATTTCCTATTAGTACTCTGAGGCCGGAGGTGGGGTAAAAAAGACTAGGAAGGAAGATCTCGATGATCCACCAAAATAACCTCCATCATACACCAATATCGAGGCATTAGTATAATATGAGAGCTTTTCATTTCAAGGGATTGGAGTAAAATATAACCTTTGATTATATTCTATTTCACTTTGGGTCATCATGACCCCCTTTTTTGCAAGAATATTTGCCTTTGAATTCAAGTGTTAGAGGATTGATAATAATTTACCTCTTCAAGTCTTGGCATTAAATAGAGGATTCTCTGTCTAGTTGTCATTGACTCAATGGAAATCATTATTTTAGCCTTTGTGATTTGGCGAATAACAAGCATCGAGTCCCTAAATACATATATTTTTTATACTTGTTATTCTATAGTGATTTCTAGTCCCTTCCATAAGATCAAATATTCAACTTGATTGTTAATAAGGGTTCCAATATCCCATGCAAACTAGAACATCATTTTTTCATTGGAACCAATTAAGATCCCTCTAGCTCATAACTCCACCTATAACACATTTTTAATATAAAATATAATTTTCTTAATTTATTAAAATTTATTTTATATTTAAATAATTATATGCCTTTTTAAACCCTTCGTATTAAATTATATACATCTAAAATTACTTTTGGATCAATTATAAGTTTTTCTTAATTTAAAAAATATCCATATTCATTTGTAAAAAGCTTTATTCTTTTTATGTGCTATGATTTAAAAAATATCCATATTCAGTTGTAAAAAGCTTTATTCTTTTTATATGCTATGAATATTATGTAGTGATTTTTTTAATTTTTTTTTGTCATAAATATAAAATTACAAGATAAAAGTATAATTTATTTGGGTTTGATGATTAAGAGTATATATTTTCTTGTAAAATATTAATTTAGAGCTAATCTCTTGTCTCATATGAAGGTATAAATCATCAATTTAATACGAATACCTTAAAATAATTCAGTGTTATTATTTTTATTATGTTCTTGTATAAAATGTCTTTATATTTTATATGAGGAATCTACATGTTTTAATTTCTAGGATTATTCATTTTTAACAAGAAGGCTAGAATTCATTACATTAATGCCCATTATATCATTAATAGGAATTGAATTTGGGTAAAGAGGATCCCAATCAAGTGTTAAATTTGAGTCCATTTACAAGTTTTTTCACTTTTTATTAGTAAAATACACCTCAAGTTTAACTTGAAAATAATTTTGGAAATTTTCAAAGTAACAAGTATCTAAAAAAATATTCAAAGTTTATATATATATATATATATATATATATATATATATATATATATATATATATATATATATATATATATATATTTGGTACTGGGATATGTGGTCTTCTGACACCCTACTTCTACGTTTCATATAACTTGTGACTTAAGAGAATGACTTAGTCAAATTACATAGAAATAAAATTAAAATTAAGATTAAAACTAAAAAAATAAAATTATAAACTAAAATAAGATTAAAGTAAAATAGTCAATTTACCATAGATGCTTTTTGTACTCTACACTTTGAATAATTAAATTAATTAAAAAATAACGTTAAAATAAAAATAACTTCATGGTATTGACCCATGGTATTCATATGGAATATAGCATATTTAAAGGGGGAATTAAAACAACTTATATTCATCTTAACGCCAAATCTACAGGATCAAATCTCCTTTCACTCTAAAGAGGTTTGTATCTCAAGAGATCTGATCCCTATGAGCCCTTGATAGTAAGATCTCCTTTCACTCTAAAGAGGTTTGCATCTCAAGAGATTTGATCTCTATGGGCCCTTGATAGCTCAGGATTTAAGATGGGTTTAGGTTGGTTGTAATGTAATGTAATGTGTTGTTTATCCCTAAAAATAAAAATCACACTATGTGAAAACATTTTTACTTGATCAAAATAAAATAAAAATAATAAAAAATAACATTAAAATAAAAATAATTTCATGATATTGACACATGGTATGAGAACCCATGGTATTCATGTGAAACATAACATAATTTAAGGGTAAAATTAAACCAACCTAGATCCATCTTAACTTAGGATCTACCAAGCGCAGAGAGAGATATGAAATAGCTTTTTACCCAAACCTATTTTCACTCAATGAAAAGAAATTTGAACCCTTTTGAGGCTCGGTGGATCCAAAGTTAAAATGGACACTCAATGAAAAGAAATTTGAACCCTTTTGAGGCTCGGTGGATCCAAAGTTAAAATGGATTTTTGCTAGTCACATTTTGTAAACTTAGATGATGCTTCAGAAGTGGGTATGTTTTTTATGTTATACATTTTATTTTAAAATATTGTTAGGAGTGGTAAATAAATCATTTCTTCATTGGGGTTATGGATTGTGTGAGTTTCAAGATGATGTTTATAAATCGCTTAGTGAGAGTCTTTATATTCCAATTTCTTCACTAAGTCTATCAATATGTATTTAATGAGTGAACATGCATACACTTAATTTAATAAAGTCTTGATTAGTATTTTTCTATTGTCACATTTTGGTTAAATATTTGATCAATGCTTCAAATTAAAAATCACTTGGACTATTGTTCCAACCCTATAACATCTGAGTCACTAGTGCTAGACTTTCCTCAAGCAGAGACTTCACCTAAATTCCAGTAAGTTCGAGTAGATTTTAATCTATTTGAATAATTTATAAAGATAAATTTTGATATATGGAGGGTAGACATTTTTTTAACAAAAATTTCTTGTAATTTGCTCACAATGTTCGATTAACTAAGCCTCATGAATAGCAGACTCTTCTCTATGAAATTATTTATCTTAACTTATCTAATATCTACACTTACTGAAATTTAAATTAAAAATGAAACTTTGGAAATTTATTTTTATCACTGTCATGTTGTTTTCACCCTAATCTCTTCAAAGTTTGACTTTCATTTTAAAAATAAATTATTATAAAAAATGTCTAGAAACTCTAACTCATATTTATAATCCAAAAAAATTATTGTCTCATTTAATTATCATAAAAATACTTTATATTTAAAAAATAATCAACAAATATGAAAACATTAAACATAGTTAGAGATTGTCACGATACTATTTGGCAACTGCCTAAAATTACGTAGATAAACAGAGTCTGAACCTGGACAAACCATTATATTAATGGGCAAACACCTTCTAGTGGAGATCCTTATATCTATTGTTGATTCCGTTTAATTATAGTTTAATTATAAAATATTATAAGAATTAGCAATCCACATAACCTCCACAATATCCATATAATTATAATTATAATTATATAATATTCTGAGAATAATCCACATAACTTCAAAGCCTTCTAATACACAAATCCACTCTCCCACCTAACCCTATTCCTACTGCTAAAATGGTGCATGTCCTACCATGTAGGACATAGGATCAAATTATTGTATTGAGATTGTTACTTTGAATGAGCTAGTGTGACCCATATAACAACAAAATTGATACCATTTGAAACCGGTCGTCCTCCCCTTTTCAAAGTGCTGATCATCATGTCACGAGCATCGCTTTCAAAACGCGATTGAGTGTGTCAGTCAGTTGGTTTTTTACCAAAGTGACAGTTTTACACTCAAAAAATGTCACAACCTGCCATAATCCTTACTTATTTGTACTCAGAACCATTTTCTATTCAGAGAAATAGAGGAGAGTGCCCTCACCTTCCGAGGACATTTTGTGCCAATCATGGTTTGTGATTTTGTTATTTTTCTTTTATCTATTTTTTGCATATTATAATTTGCATACATGCATAATGAACAATTATTTATAGATCCATAAATCTACAAAGAAATAAACCCTCATAGTGTAGATTGCATATTTTTAAGCACAATTTATTAGATATGTTGTGAAAAACTATCCAGTAGAATATACATAGTAGTTTGTGGATCATTCTAAACATTTTTTTTTGGTGATTTATGGGTGCATGGATTTCCATGGTTGATCCAGGTGGATATTGGTGGCCATTCACCTACTCAGCTGGCTTAAAGCACAATTCTCCATCTTGGTAATTTTTCTATAATTTTCTGGGTTCTAAACTTACGAGTCCATTTTTAGGCCCTAATGATGTTTTTTTGAAGTGGAAGGGACCTATGTTATAGTTTGGGTCGTCTAAAATATGTAATTCTTGGATATACCTTTCCAATGGGATATCGAGTGTGCCAAATGGATATTGTGTGCAAATGTTATGAACCTAGGAAGTTGATTCATAAATTGTCGTGGATATTCTGCTAGACAGTTCATCACAATAGATATGCTAAACTTATACTTAAAAGTTCCAAAATATACACTATTACAATCTTATGTCTCTTTATATTTATAGATCCATATATTACACTTAATAGCATATGCATGTAAACTGAAGTTATCTAGAAAATAGAGAATGAAAAAATAAAAGCTCACAAACACATTTGGCACACGATATGACCTGGGAAACCCTTTTGGGAGAAAACCAATTGGAAGGTGAGGACATTTTATTCTCTTTCTCTTAATGGAAATATGGTTGTGAGTGAAAAGAAGTAATTCATGTGGCCTATGGGCTACTATAGTGCAAAAATACTCCTTGTTTTCTTTACGTCCTATCCCTCATGACTATTTTTTCTCATCTATGAAAAAATGCACTCAAAATAATGAAACCCCTTTTCCTCCTAGTGACTCGGTTATAACACAACCTAATAGCCTAGTTGGTTAGGTTTGGCTACCTCAAATCTTAATCGAAGTTACAATATATAATATTCTAGATTCATATACATCATAATCATGTGGCTAGCCCCTTTTCCATGATTAATCAGGGCCAATGTGGCATCCTCTCAAATTATGGTGGTGAAAATAGGAAGGTCAACTTACGAGTGACATAACTTTAACATGCATACTCTGATTGATGTGATTCTTGCATTGCTGGAAAGGTTTTTGTGTGTAGAAAGAATGTGAAAAAGGGTTTTGTGTATAGAATATGAAAAAAAAAGGTTTTTTACCAAAGTGACAGTTTTGGTAAAAAGGTTTTTTACCAAATGTGACAGTTTTATATTATAAGAATTAGCAATCCCCATAACCTGCACAGTATCCATATAATTATAATTACAGAATATTCTGAAAATAATCCACATAACTTCAAAGCCTTCTAATACACAAATCCACTCTTCCACCTAACCCTATTCCTACTACTAAAATGGTGCATGTCCTACCATGTACGACATAGGATCAAATTATTGTATTGAGGTTGTTGCTTTGAATGAGCTAGTGTGACCCATATAAAAACAAAATTGATACCATTTGAAACTGGTCGTCCTCCCCTTTTCAAAGTGCTGATCATCATGTCATGAGCATCGCTTTCAAAACGCGATTGAGTGTGTCAGTCAGTTGGTCTTTACTTGGTGAAAAAGGCTTCGCACAACTTGCTTGTCGTGGCAGACTCCTCCTACAATCTCAACGTCAAATATACCTCGAATTATATGCGTGGCACTGGCACCCACTATTGGAAAGAACGCTACCGTGACTGGAAAACCCTTAAACGTAGGGAATTCAGATTATATTACTGAAAATTCACCTGCACAGCTTAGATTTCCTGCCATGTTAATGCTTTCTAATGGGTGGGGTGAATCAAGTTTCCTCCATTAATTAATCAATGTGCCTGTGTTGGCTTATACGCCACTATACCACCACCTAATTAATGCCACCGGGTATCGTGCTCCTTACAGTCACTCGAAGCTATTATATAACCAAATTCTCTCCCTCTTTCTCTCACAAATTCTCATTACTTCTCTGCATATTTCTGGGAATTTGACTGTGTTTTCGTAATGGCGATTGTTTCAAAGGCAACCATGTTACTGTTCCTAGCAAGCTTGTGGACCTTATCAGCCAATGCTTCGGATTCTTCCCCTGGATTTACAGATGAAGACCTCAAGTCTGAGGAAAGTCTTCAAGGCCTTTATAATAAATGGGCACTTGAGCATCGGTCCACCAGAAGTTTGGATTCAGATGAGCATGCCAAACGATTCGAGATATTCAAAGAGAATGTGAAATACATCGACTCGGTGAATAAGCAGGATGGTCCATACAAGCTTGGATTGAATAAATTCGCAGATCTGAGTAACGAAGAATTCAAAGCCATGCATATGACAACCAGGATGGAGAAGCACAGGAGTCTGCGCGGAGACAGAGGAGTGCAGGGTGGATCATTCATGTATCAAAACTCAAAGCACCTGCCACCATCTATTGATTGGCGGAAAAAGGGAGCGGTTACTCCTGTGAAAAATCAAGGGCAATGTGGTATGATGTTCAATACTCACTTTTATGGTTTACATAATATTTCGTTTTGTATATGACAGATTGATAGCAGAAAATTTTAAGACAATTAAATCTGTAACATTTTAAGCCAATCTCCTTCTCATATGATATTCTGTATTTTATAATTTGATATTGCAGGAAGTTGTTGGGCATTTTCAACTATAGCTTCTGTAGAGGGCATTAACTATATCAAAACAGGGAAGCTGGTTTCTCTATCAGAGCAACAGTTGGTAGATTGCAGTAACGAAAACGCAGGCTGCAATGGAGGACTTATGGACAACGCCTTCCAATATATCATAGATAATGGCGGGATTGTTAGTGAAGAAGAGTATCCTTACACTGCCGAAGCGAGCGAGTGCAGTACCGCCAAGGTATAGTAAACTGCATCCTAGTAAGATGGATTTCTGAGTATAAATTTGCGTTATCGTTTGGTAAATTTTGATTTGGAATATTTGATAAGTTGATCATTCCATGAAATTTGCATCTTCTAGGTTTAGGGTTTCTGTTCATTTGCTCACGAACATATGCATGTTGACTAATTCCTAAAGTTATCATCAACAAGTATTACTGTATAATACTCAATACACATTTATCGAATGACATCAATACACATTTATCGAATGACATCAAGCCTCTTTTCACGACTGACTTAGATATACTATATGCAAAATAAGCATGTTTTCAATTAACAGTGATATTGGTTGAATAAAATTTACAATGTGAATTTTTAGATGGGTGGATTAGTTTGAATGGTGGAGTGTTTTTTAATTATATGTAGAAAGTTACGGGCCAATGTATCAAGTTGGTTTTCCTTGTGAATATTGTTAGGTCTTATTTGATGTTTCAAAATTAGATTGCTAACATTGCAATTAGTTGGTTTATCTGATTGTGACAATGAGGGGAAGTGCCTAAAAATTTTATGAGCAAAGTGCTTTTTAATTAAAAAGAAAAGAGACAATTAGTTGAGATAATAGCTTATAATCAACAAATGGACCACTCTTTTTTCTCTATAACATAAGAGTAATAGTCAAAAGGCATATTTAGTTTTCTTTCATATACTAAGAATTATGGGTTATGATTTGGCACTAAATTTCTAGGAGTTTAGGATAACCAACTATATTTGATTCTTAGAAAATATTTGTATGGGAATCATAACCCCTAAATAACACATGGTGGTAGTTTCGATAACAATTTCTACTTATACAAATAGTATGTTTTATATAATCATCCTTATCATAAACATTTATGGTAATGATATTTTGTCATATTTATAAGGTGACTAAATCATTGTTTTAATTTATTTTGATATAGATTGAATCAACAACAACTACGACAATTATTGATGGTTTTGAAGATGTCCCTGCTAACAATGAAGCGGCACTCAAGAAAGCAGTGGCTCATCAACCTGTGTCTGTAGCCATCGAAGCAAGTGGTCAAGATTTCCAGTTTTATTCAACTGTAAGTGGCCATGATCCTTTACATTGTCCTTCAAATTGATAAAAAAGAGATGAGCAGTTTACTAACAACATTTTTTTATTTTATAGGGAGTATTCACTGGTAAATGTGGCACCAAACTTGACCATGGAGTCGTAGTGGTTGGCTATGGAAAGTCTCTTGAAGGAATCAATTATTGGATAGTTAGGAACTCTTGGGGGCCTGAATGGGGAGAAAAAGGGTATATAAGAATGCAACAAGGTATTAAAGCAGTTGAAGGAAAGTGTGGTATTGCGATGCAAGCTTCGTATCCGACCAAGAAAACTCAAGATGTTGATATTCAAATGGACGTTGATCACATTAGTGATGAATTGTAAAAATCATTAGATTAAAGGTTTGACAAAATAAGATTTAATAATGTGGAGATTTCTTCTTCATTTAGAAGTCAAATTTGGTTATTAAATTAGATTATTGTTTATAACCTGTATTTCTTATTTTTGTATTAGATTATTATTATCATTAACAAGAGTGGTTTATTTTGTATCAGAAAGTTTTTATAGTTGCATTGATCAACATGATAATAAAAAAATAAATAGCTATTCAAAAATACATTTTGGAATTTGTCCAAATTTTAAACTTTTGTACAGAACAATCTCTCATGTGACATTTTAAATAATTACTGCTAGTATAGAATCTAAAAAAGACACCTAAAATCAAGCAAAAATTGCATAACATTAAGTGTTATTATTAAATAAAATAATGGTGGCTTCGGTTCTATTTGTGGGATAGAAAGTTTTAATCCCCATTTCGTGTTTACACATCCTCTTGTCACCACTACATTATCTCATCTTCTTTTACTTCATCCACTATAGTCTTAATTGACATCCTAACATTTGAACTAGATGAAACAACGTTTCTTACTAGAGTCATAATTAGATATCAAAGGAAAAAAAGATCCCAATGTGAGAAAATATCTTATGAGGGAGTGGTACTTTTGAGGCACCATGATCCAAATTGGATCATTATATTGTTTTTCATTCATATCAATGCTTTTAGACTGGAAAAAGTGGAGGAATCAGCTCACATGACCATTTCTACTAGCGGGACTTAGTTTGGGAACTTTAGGTCTAAAGCCTTCTTGGAGCATTTTGAGGCACTAAACAAAAATTTTTGAGGGGTAAATCTTTGTTAATTTAGTGAAAAATATTTTTCCCCATTCTGCACATAAAGACCTTACCAACGATGCAATAATTGCCTCAATTCGATTCTATACGCAAAATTTATGCAACTTGGAAGTTGACCTTAATGTTTTGTCCACAATAATTTGAGAGGATGTCATATCAATCCTATTACTCATTGAAAAAAGGGTTTGCCATGTGATCATGATAAAGAAAAATCTAGAAAATTCCATATTGTGATTCTAGTTAAGAGTTGAATGAGACATACCTAACCATTAGTTAGTTATCAAGCACTCTTATAAAAGGGCCACTAGGAGGAAAGTGGCTCCATTGTTTTTAGTACATTTTGTTCCATAGACAAATAGAGTAGTCAAGACAGGTAGGGAGAGAGAGAGAAAAAAAAAAGGATTTTTGTACTATAGTATCCCGTGGGCCATAATCCTTACTTATTTGTACTCAGAACCATTTTCTATTCAGAGAAATAGAGGAGAGTGCCCTCACCTTCCGAGGACATTTTGTGCCAATCATGGTTTGTGATTTTGTTATTTTTCTTTTATCTATTTTTTGCATATTATAATTTGCATACATGCATAATGAACAATTATTTATAGATCCATAAATCTACAAAGAAATAAACCCTCATAGTGTAGATTGCATATTTTTAAGCACAATTTATTAGATATGTTGTGAAAAACTATCCAGTAGAATATACATAGTAGTTTGTGGATCATTCTAAACATTTTTTTTTGGTGATTTATGGGTGCATGGGTTTCCATGGTTGATCCAGGTGGATATTGGTGGCCATTCACCTACTCAGCTGGCTTAAAGCACAATTCTCCATCTTGGTAATTTTTCTATAATTTTCTGGGTTCTAAACTTACGAGTCCATTTTTAGGCCCTAATGATGTTTTTTTGAAGTGGAAGGGACCTATGTTATAGTTTGGGTCGTCTAAAATATGTAATTCTTGGATATACCTTTCCAATGGGATATCGAGTGTGCCAAATGGATATTGTGTGCAAATGTTATGAACCTAGGAAGTTGATTCATAAATTGTCGTGGATATTCTGCTAGACAGTTCATCACAATAGATATGCTAAACTTATACTTAAAAGTTCCAAAATATACACTATTACAATCTTATGTCTCTTTATATTTATAGATCCATATATTACACTTAATAGCATATGCATGTAAACTGAAGTTATCTAGAAAATAGAGAATGAAAAAATAAAAGCTCACAAACACATTTGGCACACGATATGACCTGGGAAACCCTTTTGGGAGAAAACCAATTGGAAGGTGAGGACATTTTATTCTCTTTCTCTTAATGGAAATATGGTTGTGAGTGAAAAGAAGTAATTCATGTGGCCTATGGGCTACTATAGTGCAAAAATACTCCTTGTTTTCTTTACGTCCTATCCCTCATGACTATTTTTTCTCATCTATGAAAAAATGCACTCAAAATAATGAAACCCCTTTTCCTCCCAGTGACTCGGTTATAACACAACCTAATAGCCTAGTTGGTTAGGTTTGGCTACCTCAAATCTTAATCGAAGTTACAATATATAATATTCTAGATTCATATACATCATAATCATGTGGCTAGCCCCTTTTCCATGATTAATCAGGGCCAATGTGGCATCCTCTCAAATTATGGTGGTGAAAATAGGAAGGTCAACTTACGAGTGACATAACTTTAACATGCATACTCTGATTGATGTGATTCTTGCATTGCTGGAAAGGTTTTTGTGTGTAGAAAGAATGTGAAAAAGGGTTTTGTGTATAGAACTCTTGGGAGCTTTTCATTAGTATAATATGAGAGCTTAATTGGCATCCTAACATTTGAACTAGATGAAACAATGTTTCTTACTAGAGTCATAATTAGATATCAAAGGAAAAAAAAGATCCCAATGCGAGAAAATATCTTATGAGGGAGTGGTACTTTTGAGGCACCATGATCCAAATTGGATCATTATATTGTTTTCATTCATATCAATGCTTTTAGACTGGAAAAAGTGGAGGAATCAGCTCACAGGACCATTTCTACTAGCGGGACTTAGTTTGGGAACTTTAGGTCTAAAGCCTTCTTGGAGCATTTTGAGGCACTAAACAAAAATTTTTGAGGGGTAAATCTTTGTTGATTTAGTGAAAAATATTTTTCCCTATTCTGCACATAAAGACCTTACCAACGATGCAATAATTGCCTCAATTCGATTCTATACCAAAATTTATGCAACTTGGAAGTTGACCTTAATGTTTTGTCCACAATAATTCGAGAGGATGTCATATCAATCCTATTACTCATTGAAAAAAGGGTTTGCCATGTGATCATGATAAAGAAAAATCTAGAAAATTCCATATTTTGATTCTAGTTAAGAGTTGAATGAGACATACCTAACCATTAGTTAGTTATCAAGCACTGTTATAAAAGGGCCACTAGGAGGAAAGTGGCTCTATTGTTTTTAGTACATTTTGTTCCATAGACAAATAGAGTAGTCAAGACAGGTAGGGAGAGAGAGAAAAAAAAAGGATTTTTGTACTATAGTATCCCGTGGGCCATAATCCTTACTTATTTGTACTCAGAACCATTTTTTATTCAGAGAAATAGAGGAGAGTGCCCTCACCTTCCGAGGACATTTTGTGCCAACCATGGTTTGTGATTTTTTTATTTTTATTTTATCTATTTTTTGCATATTATAATTTGCATACATGCATAATGAAAAATTATTTATAGATCCATAAATCTACAAAGAAATAAACCCTCATAGTGTAGATTGCATATTTTTAAGCACAATTTATTAGATATGTTGTGAAAAACTATCCAGTAGAATATCCATAGTAGTTTGTGGATCATTCTAAACATTTTTTTTTGGTGATTTATGGGTACATGGGTTTCCATGGTTGATCCAGGTGGATATTGGTGGCCATTCACCTACTCAGCTGGCTTAAAGCACAATTCTCCATCTTGGTAATTTTTCTATAATTTTCTGGGTTCTAAACTTACGAGTCCATTTTTAGGCCCTAATGATGTTTTTTTGAAGTGGAAGGGACCTGCGTTAAAATATGTAATTCTTGGATAAACCTTTCCAATGGGATATCGAGTGTGCCAAATGGATATTGTGTGCAAATGTTATGAACCTAGGAAGTTGATTCATAAATTGTCGTGGATATTCTGCTAGACAGTTCATCACAATAGATATGCTAAACTTATACTTAAAAGTTCCAAAATATACACTATTACAATCTTATGTCTCTTTATATTTATAGATCCATATATTACAATTAATAGCGTATGCATGTAAATTGAAGTTATCTAGAAAATAGAGAATGAAAAAATAAAAGCTCACAAACACATTTGGCACACAATATGACCTGGGAAACCCTTTTGGGAGAAAACCAATTGGAAGGTGAGGATGTTTTATTCTCTTTCTCTTAAGGGAAATATGGTTGTGAGTGCAAAGAAGTAATTCATGTGGCCTATGGCCTACTATAATGCAAAAATACTCCTTGTTTTCTCTACCTCCTATCCCTCATGACTATTTTTTCTCATCTATGAACAAATGCACTCAAAAGAATGAAACCCCTTTTCCTCCTTGTGACTCGGTTATAACACAACCTGATAGCCTACTTAGTTAGGTTTGGCTACCTCAAATATTAATCGAAGTTACAATATAGAATATTCTAGATTCATATACATCATAATCATGTGGCTAGCCCCTTTTCCATGATTAATCAGGGCTGATGTGGCATCCTCTCAAATTATGGTGGTGAAAATAGGAAGGTCAACTTACGAGTGACATAACTTTAACATGCATACTCTGATTGATGTGATTCTTGCATTGTTGGAAAGGTTTTTTGTGTGTAGAATGTGAAAAGGGGTTTTTTGTGTAGAATGTGAAAAAGGGCTTTGTGTGTAGTATACGAAAAAAAATATTTTTTACCAAAGTGATAGTTTTACACCTAAAAAATGTCATTTTATGCCTCAAATTTTTCCCAGAAGGTTTGAGACCCCAATTTTCCAAATTGGGTCCTACTAGTAAAAATGGTCCTAAGAGCTAATTCCTCCACTTTTTCCACTTTATAAGCATTGTGATGGATGACAAACGATATAATGATCCAATCCATATCATAATTTGATGTACCAACTAACCCCAATGGGGCCCACAAGCCTTTTGTAGTTTAATCTCCTAGGGTTAGGTTTTTGGATTTTTAGTATTTCCTCATTACTTATGACGTTAAAATGGGAATTTTAGCCCCATTTTAACTAATTATAAAATCATTAACATGATAAAATCCTTATATTAAAACTCGACATAACTCTCAAATGTGGCATAGCTCTGACAAAACCTTTTTTCCAACTCCTTTTTGAAGTTGAAATACATTATTATTGAAATGGTGTGAATCCTTTTGATTACCTTTCATTCATGATCTTAGTTTCTATTTTTGAGTATAAAATCATGCATGTTTTTATCTTGGAGGCTTTCATGGTTGTTCATATGGGAAAGGCCCAACAAGAATCTTCTATTGAAGTTGGTTAATCGTAAAAATATATTATGAGAATTTTGAGGTCTAAAATGGGCCTCATAATGAAATTATAAAATAATAGTGGAAATAATAAAATAATATTTGATTACATCATCAAATGCAGAGGGAAAAAATAAGAAACTAATTTTTCAACTTATCTCCCAAAATTTTTACTCAAATTTCGAGCGGGAGTACTCGTTGGATGAAAAATTTAATTCCTCATCCAAGGAGTACCCATGTTGCATACTTTCGATGGACCCTGCTACACGAAAAATGAGAAATACATGAAAAATGTGATTGCAATTACATTTTTCATGTATTTCTCATTTTTCATGTAGCAGGGTCCATCGAAAGTATGCAACATGGGTACTCCTTGGATGAGGAATTCAATTTTTCATCCAGTGAGTACTCCTACTCGAAATTTGAGTAAAAACTTTGGGAGATAAGTTGAAAATACGACTTGAAAAAGTAGTTTTATTATTTTATTGTTTTTTAATATTTTTACCATTTCACTTAAAAAATGGTGAATCATCCCCCATGGTTGACATCATCATCTTCAATCCTATTGGTTCTTATAAAGTTTATTTTGGTTGTACATTTTTCTTAGGAGGCCCATTTCAGACCTCAAAATTCCCCTAATGGGTGTAACTCTATTAGATTGGTTGGGGTAGTCTAATTGTAAAGGAAATGTACTTGTTTTGGAAATATGTGCACTCTTATGTCATTAAAAATGAAGCAAAGGTATCATATGCACTTCTTGGAAAATTCTCACTTCTCTAGGTTCAAAAAGAGATTGCATTTTCACATGTTATTCATAACCATAGTGACATGTTCGAGATGTTCTTTCCATTTCTTCTAAAAAAACACATCTTCAAGAAAAATCACAACAAATTTATATGAAAATGGTCACATGGCATCATTAATAAGGTAAATGAACATTGCAAGAACATTAGACAAACTAAAATGCATCATCAAACACTCATACAAGTCATTGTTAGCCTTAAACATGATATTCCAAATATTTCATTGCACTAGTACAAAATGGCTAATTAGTTACTAAAAAAATGACTAAAATTTGCATATAAACGACTATTTTT
>JAXQQM020087202.1:0-31128 GCA_034641835.2 Pinus albicaulis | reverse complement strand
AGAGTATAGGGGAAAACACACACAAGTGGGTATAGTCAGGATGCACAAAGAGAAGATAATAGTAGTGCAAGCAGCTGGCCAAATAGCATATACATGGAATATAAGCAAATACTCAAGAAATGCAGAGAGAAATGCTAAGCCATTTTATTATACTGAGTAATGGAAAGAGTACAAGAGGTGATCAGAAATATGGCACCTCGACTTGCACAAGGCAAGTGAAGAAATACACTCAGAATGATAAGGAAATGGCCTCTCTCTGAACTGCGTTCGAGCTGTCGGAGAACTGTTGTGTTGCTGCTACTGCTGGAATCAAAATGAGGATTTGGGGCTGCTCCCCTCCTCAGAAAATGCTGAAACTCTGGAATCAGCCTCTGCTCAATAAACCCAGAAAAGCCCAGAAAGCTTTTCGAAAATAGCTGACCCCCGAAAATCACCCAGTTGAGGATCTATGCTATCCCTCAAGGCTTTGCGCTGCCACTGAAGAGAATACTCCAAAACTCCACCCAAAACTCTGCGAAAATCCTCCAATATGCAAGGGCTGGTCCCTTGCTCAATCTCCAAGCTCAAATCCTCCAAACAATCCCAATCCGGAACTCCCACCAAAAGAGACTGCGTCCTCCCTCTCAAGACTGCGCAGTCACCAAATGCACTGCTCCTCCGCAACTCCCTCTCAAGACTACGCAGTCACCAAATGCACTGCTCCTCCGCAACTCCCACAAATCGATCCTCTTGCAAAAAGACTGATGAAACTACCTTGCCCAAGCAAGCACTCGAATTCCCCTGGGGCTAAGGGTGAGATCTCCGAACGGAGACAGTCGGTGCACTAAACAGTGCTGCAGACAAGCTAAACAGCCAGCGTGCTCAAGAAGTCAAAGTGACTAGCTCAAATGCATAATAATGGAATGACCAAATGCGGAGGCTCCTCTCTCTTTTATAACGTTGGCCTCTCTCAAAACCCTAAGGCCCATCTCCTCCAACGTAGCCTCCCTCTTGCCACGTGCTCCTCTCCATCTGCGTAGTCCCTCCAAGTGTATACGTGGGCCCCCTCTCTACGTGGTCCTTGGCCCCCCTTGGCTCCCTTTAAGTTACAACGTTGTGCTACTAGGGAGTGACTTTTATTCCCAAAGTGAGTTATGTCCCCCCTTACTAACCTTTTTATTTATAAATAAACTATAGAAGGCAAAATTGAGCAAAATTGAATATTCCAATTAGCTATTGCTAATTAGGAATATTACAGTCTCCTCCGGCAAAATGTTGCTTGTCCTCTAGCAACTGAAGTGATGGATGCTGCAAAATTTTCTCACTCTCCCAAGTGGCATCCTCATCAGCAAATTCTTCCACCTCACCAAGAATTCCCCTAACGTCCTGCTCCGTAGCTGCCTCTCCCTGGTATCAATAATAGCCTCTGGCTGCAACACCAAATGCCCCTCATCATCCGTGGGTGGTAGCTCATCTATCACTGTCACCTGCTGCCTCAGTGCCTTCTTCAAGCATGATACATGAAAAAACGTTATGAATCTTGCTGCCTTGGGGCAGCTCCAACTCATATGCAACGTGTCCAATCCTGCGTATCACCCTGTATGGCCCATAAAAGCGGGGCTTGAGCTTCTCAGCTCCCTTCTGCTTCAGTGACGACTGTCGGTATGGCTGTAATCGTAGGTAGACCAAGTCCCCTACCTCAAACTGTCTCTCCACCCGACCTCTGTCAGCATACAGCTTCTGTTGGTTTTGCGCTGTAGCCATATTATCCTTGAGAGCTCGGAGAATATCCTGACTCTCTTGGATCCAAATCTTGGCTCTTGGAGCCTTGCTAGCACCAAACATCACATCAGCAAAAGACAAAGAATGATATCCATACAAAGCGTAAAATGGAGACATACCAATGGACATGTGATGTGTAGTGTTGTAGCAGTACTCCCCCAGATGCAGCCACTTCAGCCATGCTCGCTGCTACCCACTGACATAGTTACGCAAGTAGCCCTCCAGCCACTTGTTAACTATCTCCGTCTATCCGTCCGTCTGTGGGTGATAACTGATACTCTGTGTCAACTCCATCCCCACCAACCGGAAAAGCTCCTGCCAAAATCCGCCCATGAAGCGGCTATCCCTGTCACTGATGATGGTCTTAGAAAGACCATGTAGCCTGAAGACCTCTCTGAAGAACAGCTCGGCCACCTGTGCTGCTGTGTAGTGTGCGGATATGGCGAAAAAATGTGCATACTTTGTCAGTCGATCAACGACGACAAAGATACAATCCTTGCCTTGCACCATGGGCAACCTTGTGATGAAGTCCATCGAAATACTCTCCCATTTCCCCTCCGGAATGGGAAGAGGCTGCAATAATCCTGTGGGATGACTCATCTCCTCCTTGTTCCTCTGGCAAACATCGCACTCCCTGATGTGCTAGAGTATGTCCTCCTTGAGGCCCTTCCATGAGAACCTCTCTCTAATGGCCCTGTAGGTTTTGGTAAATCTCTGATGGCTGGCCAATGGTGAATCATGTGATGCTTGTAGTATCTTCTTCTTGAGCTGAGATCCCTCAGTCGAGAAGATCCGGTCCCTGTAGTAGATGATCTCATCGACCACCCTGTACCTGTCATCCGTCACCTGTCCATCCAGAACCTCACATGCAAATCTGTCCTTGGAGTACTCTACTAAAAGTCGAGCCCTCCAGTCTGTATCCAAGCTCATAAGAGACAACGTGGCTGGTCTACGTGAAAGGGCATCTGCTACCACGTTGTTCTTACCCTTGACATACTCAATGTCAAAGTCATATGCCTGGATCTTACTGATCCACTTTTGCTGCCTCTCCTGTAGCTGCTTCTGCTCCAAAAAGAACCTGAGGCTGTTGTGATCAGTCCTCACCCTAAACCTGTTACCCACTAAATACTGCCGGAATTTGGCCAATGCATGCATAATGGCCAACATCTCCTTGTCATATATAGAATACAACCTCTCGTGTGGAAGGAGCTTCCGGCTCTCAAAGGCTATAGGGTGACCTCCCTGCATCAATACTGCGTCGATCCCCTCTCCCGACGCATCACACTCCAAAACAAATGGCTGCGTAAAATCCGGCAATGCAAGCACAGGGCAGTTGCTCATCACCTCCTTGAGCCTGTTAAAGGCTCGCTGCGCTGTATCCGACCAACTGAATGCCCCCTTCTTCGTCAAATCTGTAAGGGGTGCAGCAAGCTGTGAGAAACTCTTGACGAACTTCCTGTAATAAGTACAAATGCCAATGAATCCTCGAAGTTCTATCACGTTCCTCGACTCCGGCCAATCTCTGATGGCCCTGATCTTCTCCTCGTGGACTCTCACTCCGTCCACCCCTATGATATGTCCCAAGTACAACATCTCCGTCAACCCAAACTCACACTTGGAGAGCTTGGCATAGAACTGCTGCTCCTCCAAAATGCGCAACACTGCCTCAATGTGCTGGAGATGCTCCTCCCAAGTCCTGCTGTAAATGAGGATATCATCAAAGAACACCAACACAAACTTCCTCAAGTGACTGCGGAAGATGTGATTCATGCAAGACTGGAATGTCGTTGGGGCATTGGTTAGCCCAAAGGGCATCACCAAAAACTCAAAGTGCCCATAGTGACACCTGAAGGCGGTCTTGGGAATGTCCTGTTCCCTCATGCGAATCTGATGGTACCCCGATCTCAAATCAATCTTTGGGTGTGCTCAATGTTGGAAATGTTGTCATTGATGGCAAAGGTAAAGACAGGAGAAGCACCTAAACCATCCATAAGGCAAAAGAGACAGAGAGGTAGCAGAGGCAGCAGAAGAAACAAAGGAATTGAAGCAGAAGCAACAAAGGAATTAGAGACAGAGCAATGGAGTTGAAAAGGCCTGAAGGAGTGTAATACAGAGGTTTATTCATGAATTAGGGGAGTAATACAGTGTGCAGATGAATTATTGAGCAATTATTCATTAATTGAGTTTGTATGGCATAGACTTTGATTGAAGACTAAAACCCTGTGGTAAAGACTTAATATGCTTGGGGATGAGTTGGAGCATTGCTTAAATGGCAGAAGAGGGCTGGAGAAGGAGCCCGAGAGCTGGAGAGAGGTAGAGAACCTCTTCAGTAATAGTATAGGAGGATAATGGCCACAGAACTGAATATCTGGCCTGTAAGAATTTGTTTGAGACCTACCACCTGTAAATATATACATATATATATGTATGAAGAATTGTGTATTTACTGGTGAGATTCCTGTGTGAAGTTGCTTTAGATTCTTGTAGGATCTGGACTCTATAATTCGAGCTAAGAGTCTGTCTGTGTATTCAAGACCGAGGATGCAAGAATGTGAAATTATTTAATCTGCAAATTGAGATTAATTGTGCCTGTGTGTAGTTGGAAAACCCGGTGTTAATACTGTCGACATCGTATCTCGAATTGGTCGACAGAGGAGGGATTGTGTGACTATGTGTCTTCTTGGATTGAATCACATGAAACATTGAATTAATATTGTTGTGAAATGGTCAAACTAAGTCTTGTGTGAACCATATTCTCTGTGAACAAGTGGTTGTGTGCACTCTGCATAACAATAGACGGAACCAAGAAAATGAGCGGAACTCTGCGTTGGAGGCGGAACCATAGTCAAATGCGCAGTATGAATGGAGACAGAACCATAGTCGTAACATAGAATATATATAATTGAAATGCGATGAAAAATTGAAATCGTGGAGGACCGGAACCTGGAGCGTAGGGAAAAGTGGAACCAAGAGCTAAATGAATAGTAACAGCGGTTTAAAGCGAACGGTGGTACTCATCGCACCACTATTATACGGAAGGCGGTATTCCCGAATTCGCAGCGATTCCATTGATTGATTGACGCGTGTCCCTGGATGAACAATAAAACCACCACTTAACTTGCGCCATCGCGCATTAACTAACGACCAGAGATGCCGAGCGAAATTGACACGAGCCGTTGATCTGGAAGAGGGCTATTCGACGGCGATCGTTCGCAGAACTTGCTCGGAGTTTAACCAAGGTGCGCGAACGATAGTCCAGATGTGATGAGCCATCGCGTGTTATCTTTCGCGCAAGTTGCCTGTGCGATATCCGTTGGATCGGGCAATGCAATGACAGCCATCGGATGGGCACGTGAGTTAACAAAGGTACGGTCTATGCATTCACGATTGTACTGTAGGCCCGGGGCGGAGATATATACAATGAATTTGGTTTATATTAATGATGTTTATTAAAGTTTGACGGGTTATTAACATACGGTGGAAGACTAAGGTTTCTAATTAATAAAAGATTGTTGATTATCTTTGGACTCCGTTGTAATGGTTCCAATATTAAAGAAAGTGTAATATATGTGTGGATATATTAACTGTATATGTGAAGTGGCGAAGCATGGAATTTGTGAATATGGTTTAATACGCCGAGGGTCAATTGTTATGTTGCGTAGAATGGTTGTAAATGCAGAATTAGCGCATATGTACACATAAGAGATTGTCGAGTTATAACTATAGAGAAGTATTGAATTAATATCGCAATTCTCTGAATTGAGATATTAGAATAACCCAGACTTGTATATATAAATTTCCAGCGTGGAATCAAAGAGAAGTGTGAGATTGCCCGGATTGGGAAATGATTGGGCATAAAACTTGAATGCAATCATGAAAAAGAAAAAGAAGAGGAGAGCATGCAGAGATACACAGAGATTACAGGTTTGACAGGGATATGTACAGGAATGAGTTGGACATGAGAATAAGCACAGAAAACAGGGAATATGCAGATGACAGTGAACAAAGAGTATGTTGAACAGGTTCTTAACATCAATAGGAAAAGAAAAATCCAGTAAAGCCAAAATCCAGAGAAGGAGCTGAGTAAAATTGAAATATGTAATTAAAAATGTGAATTTAAATGTTGTAATTAATTTTTTATTGTTTGTGATGCAAAGGCAAGTATCCTAAGAAAAAGGCAAAATCCCACTATAGCATGAAATTTTGTACATATTATTATGATTTTAAATTGAGTTGGATAAAGAAATGAGGAGGCAGAAGACCAAGGGGTATGACCATCCATTTCGAATTCCTAGAGGAAAACAAACAGTCATCAAGAAATTTCTATAAGTAATATCATTTTGATATGCAAAAGAGATGTTAGAAGAGAGAGAGAGAGTGAGTGAAGAGAATGCAGAAATGAAGCAGTGAGGTAGAGAAGAAAGAGGAACTTAGCAGAGAAGAAGGAGAAGCTGATAGAGAATCTGAGAAGATGCAGAGATGATACAGGGCAGATATGAGAATAGATGAATAGCATAGCAGATGGAACAGAATAGAGCTGATATCCAAGGTAAATCAGCAAGTGTTTCTCTCTTGAAAGAGTAAGGAAGTTGGAGCTTCCCTTTCAAGTTGTAGCTTGATAGATGTCAGTTGGAGCTGACTGAGGTTGGAGCCTCCTGTAGGTTGTTGCCTACAGAAAATAGATGGGAGTTGGTGCTTCCACATCAATTTGTAGCTTGATAAAATTTCAGTTGTAGCTGACTGAGGTTGGAGCCTCCTGTAGGTTGGTGCCTGCAGAAAATTGAAGGGAGTTGGAGCTTCCTTGCAAGTTATAGCTTGCAGAATTGAGGTTGGAGCCTCCTGTAGGTTGGTGCCTGTAGAAAATCAGTGGTGAGAGGGAGTTGGAGCTTGCCTTTGCATCACAACAATAATAAGATGTGGTTTTCTCCCTTTATGGGTTTCCACTTATATCTGGTGTCTCTGTGCATGATGTCTATGTGTTAATGTGGTTTATCTAATGTTGCTTGATACTTATTAATCTGCTTGATACTTATTGCTCACATGTAGATGATCATGAAGTTAAGGTGTAAATAAGTTTTAAGAGAAAAGTTTTAAAAGTCCATGTATGTGTTAAACTGATTCACCCCGCCCTCTCAGTTTAACTAAGGGTTCAACAATTGGTATCGGAGCAGGTTCCTTTGGTGTAAGCTTAATAGCTTGAAGGAGATCTGGTTGAGTCATGGACTATCAAAATGTACCTGTGCTAAATACAACAAACTTTCTTGAATGGAGAGATAAGGTTAAGACAGGTTTAATGGCTGATGAACCTGAGGTATGGAAGCTTGTTTGTGATGGTTACTGCAAAGACTCACCCACGGTGAAAGAACAACAGAGGAATGCCAAGGCAAAATGTGTGATATATAACAATCTTCATAACAAGGACCTTGAGTTAGTAATGGATTTAACCTCAGCAAAAGAAATCTGGGACAGACTGCATTTCATGCATGGAGTAGACATTGAAGATTGCATTGTCAAGAAGGAGAAGAGAATTAAGAAAAAGAGAAATTCATGTCAAAAAGAAGATGTTCAATCAAATGAGGTACCTGCTATTGTGAATGGTAGTAAGAGCCATGAAGAAATTGCAGCTGAAGAAAAAGCCAAACTTGACACAGCTCTGACTGAAATAGAAAAATTGAAGAATGAAAACAAAGACCTTAAGAGATTGGTACAAATATGTGATGAGAAAGAATATGAAGACAGAAAAGAAATTATTTGCCTGAAGACACGGATTGAAGAGGCAAAGAAAGTAGAAGACACTTTGTTGCAACAAATGAGAGAGAAAAGTCAGGAATGTGAAAGATTGGAAGAAGAAGTAGTGAGCCTAAGAAAGAACTTAGAAAAATCCCAAAGAGAACTATTAATGAATACACCTCTAATGAAAGGCTCTGGACAGTTGGATTAGATTCTAAATGCACAAAGGTCACCTCTCATAAAGGCTGGGATAGGATATGAAGGAGAAACTAGTAAGCCCAAGGTAGAAGATAACAAGAAAATCATCTTTGTGAAGGCTGTAAAAGATAATAAAGCAACTCAGCAGATTCCTACAAAAATATAATCTAGCAAGAACATGAGTTGCAGAGAAACAAATAGAATCAAGTAGCAAAATGAAAGAACAGAGAATGAGAAGATGAAACAATCAATTGTTGAAGGCTCATATGCTCCTAAGGATGTATTGAACAAATTCGGAAGATGTCAAAGGAGGTTCCTCCCCCCTATGAAAAATAGCACATGTTTTTCCTGCCACAAACAAGGACATAATGCAGCATATTGCAAGACAAAGCCAATCCAGTCCAATCAGCAAAGGATGCAGCAAAAGAGAAGAATCCCTCAAGCAAGCAAATGGAAAGAACAATCTTTCACCAGGTACACAAATCATTTCCATGGCTATTTTTATGCATGCAATAATTTTGGACATAAAATTGTTGATTGTAAAATGTATCCAAGAAGAGAAACAAAATATTATACATCAGCTCAAATGCACATTGGTCAAATAAGATGTTATGTATGCCTCAAACTTGGTCACAAAGCAAAAGATTGTAATCTTCCATATACATTAAAGAACTCTAGACAAATGATGGGATCAAAGCAAATCAAACAAAACTATGAATTTAAAAGAAGCGCAGACATTATGAAGAACCCCAATAAAGTATGGAAGGAAAAGAGAAAGGGGGAGCCTATTACCTCAATAACATAATGAATCCTCCATAGTCTCAGGGGGAGCTGCTCTAGGAAACAAAGCACAAATCCATCTAGTGACAAATATGAAGCAACATCCCAGGGGGAGAGTAGTTCATATATAGACCCCATGAAAGTAGTCTAAGAAGAGCTCCATGTAATGAGAACAGCTATGAGATCAGGAAGAAAAAGGAAATTCCTCTAAAAGAAAACTATAGAGAAAGAAGATCATCTGAAGTATTAAGTAGCTGACAGAGTAATGAAAGAAGAAAAGAAAGTAAGCAGCCATGGTAATAGAAAGAAGACATCAACACCTTAAATGATGATCACTTTGTACATCATATTGCTAGAATTGACAATGAAACACATTAAGAAGAATGAGTAAGAAAAGTGTCTGTCATCATTAATATCCTTACTTCCTTCATCTATGAAAATGTCCCTTGGAGGAGTACAGTTAAGAGAGTGTTCTGCCCTTGAAGATTCCAAGCAAAGAAATTGAAAATGTCTTCACAAAGATCATCATGTCAGAACAGTTGAATTGGTATATAAAGCAATATATAAAGCAACAATGATTCTAGAACTGTCATAGAAAATAAAATGCAGTGACATTCTTTCAAATCAGGATGACAGAATAAGTAGCAGGTTAATGATGCCAAGGTCCAATTCAATATATTGATGGTGGTTGGTGTGAACAGTGAAAAGATCAATAGTAGAAACTAAGGGTAAATGTGCAAGCTAAAAGTGAAATCTCAGCATGGTTTATCAAAATAATATCAATTGATGGTTAGGTACAAGCAGCATGCTTATCAACAAATTACCAAGCATTATCAGTGGAGCAGCAGTATGATACAGGTCCACAGGATCAAAGGACTATGGCAAGAATGCATCAAGGTAAAATTCCCAGGGTTATCTGCATTCAACATGAAAAGGTCAGTAGCAGTGCTAAAGGATCAGCATTAGGTTTACACTTGAAGGATTATATTATGCATTGCAGCAGTATCTGTTTCTATATATATAATTACATGCCTTCCTGAATTCAGTACATATATCTTCAAGGCCTCTTTCTGAAAATTGTTCATAAACTGGGTAAATTTTGTTAGCTAAGATATAAATTAAACAACTTGAAGATGTCTTTGTTGGAAATAATCATGACAGAATAGTTAAAATATCTGAATAATGAAGGACTAGTTGTGATTACCACTGAAGCTCAAAAGTCTTTTATTAGTCCATCCAAGCATACTTCAGCAGAAAGGAATTGTTGGTATTTCACCATTTAAAGAAAGAGTGATCATTGACATACATACTTCTTATGTCATAAATAAAACTGCGTGGTTGATAAGTGAAACTGACCAATACATTGAAGGGTTTATTTTGGAAATACATTGTACAAGAAGGAAAGTTAGTTGGCCTCTAATATTGAAAGATATTGCCTATTCTTACAATAAGCTGTAAGCTCTGGTTTGATTCATTTGTTCACATCAACAACAAGAACCTCTCAAACTTTAAAAGTAATATCCTTGTCAGCATCCTAGTTCATGTCATCAACAACAAGCAGGAAAGGTGTACCATAGCAATAAAAGATATATTGGCATCATTATCATAATTGAACAGGTGTGGTACTGCAGATGAGTATTGCAGGAAAAGACATATTCAATCTACAATCTTCTTCAACAGAAATATATTAGCTCACTACATCAGACAGAGACAGAAGTAAATTTGAAGCCTTCTCAGTATTTTAGTTTTTGATCCAATCATACATCTCTGATTAGATAAAGTTGGTACAATGTGTTCTATGAAGGAACATTATCCTCACTTTCAGCCTTATACTAGTGAAAGGAGACTGTGCTTTGGATTGTACCAATTTACAGTGTATATTCAAGTCCAATAATCCTCAAAGTGTTCTCTCAACAAGTCTTGTACATCAGTCTAGAGCAGCATGGTACAAAGTCAGCAGAAGAGGGCCTAAACATAACTCAGAGAGAGGAAATGCAGAAAGAAAACCAGGAAATGAGCAACCCTTTGCCATTGATGTCAAAGGGGGAGGAAAAACAAAAAAGGGGCTTTTAAAAGGCAAGCAGAGGAAGTATGTTGCCATCAATGCCAAAGGGGGAGACTATTGGAAATGTTGTCATTGATGGCAAAGGAGATGGCAAAGGTAAAGACAGGAGCAGCACCTAAACTATCCATAAGGCAAAAGAGACAGAGAGGTAGCAGAGGCAGCAGAAGAAACAGAGGAATTGAAGCAGAAGCAACAAAGGAATTAGAGACAGAGCAGTGGAGTTGAAAAGGCCTGAAGGAGTGTAATACAGAGGTTTATTCATGAATTAGGGGTGTAATACAGAGGTTTATTCATGAATTAGGGGTGTAATACAGTTTGCAGATGAATTATTGAGCAATTATTCATTAATTGAGTTTGTATGGCATAGACTTTGATTGAAGACTAAAACCCTGTGGTAAAGACTTAATATGCTTGGGGATGAGTTGGAGCATTGCTTAAATGGCAGAAGAGGGCTGGAGAGGGAGCCCGAGAGCTGGAGAGAGGCAGAAAACCTCTTCAGTAACAGTATAGGAGGATAATGGCCACGGAACTAAATATCTGGCCTGTAAGAATTTGTTTGAGACCTACCACCTGTAAATATATACATATATCTATGTATGAAGAATTGTGTATTTACTGGTGAGATTCCTGCGTGAAGTTGCTTTAGATTCTTGTAGGATCTAGACTCTATAATTCGAGCTAAGATTCTATCTGTGTATTCAAGACCGAGGATGCAAGAATGTGAAATTATTTAATCTGCAAATTGAGATTAATTGTGCCTGTGTGTAGTTGGAAAACCCGATGTTAATACTTTCGACATCGTATCTCAAATTGGTCGACAGAGGAGCGATTGTGTGACTATGTGTCTTCTTGGTTGAATCACATGAAACATTGAATTAATATTGTTGTGAAATGGTCGAATTAAATCTTGTGTGAACCATATTCTCTGTGAACGAGTGGCTGTGTGCACTCTGCATAAGAATAGACGGAACCAAGAAAAGGAGTGGAACTTTGCGTTGGAGGCGGAACCATAGTCAAATGCGCAGTATGAATGGAGGCGGAACCATAGTCGTAACAAAGAATATATATAATTGAAATGCGATGAAAAATTGAAATCGTGGAGGACCGGAACCTGGAGCGTAGGGAGAAGTGGAACCAAGAGCTGAATGAACAGTAACGGCGGTTTAAAGCGAACAGTGGTATTCATCGCACCACCATCCATCGGAAAGCGGTATTGGAGGAATGGGCAGCGATTCCATAGACTATCTGACACGTGGCTAGACTATTGTTCCAAAACCGCTCTTTAACTTGTGCCATCGCGCATTAACTATCGACCAAAGACGTCGAGCGAAATTGACACGAGCCGTTGATCTGGAAGAGGGCCATCGGATGGTGATCGTGCGTCGGACTTGCCTGGAGTTTAACCAAGGTGCGCGAACGATAGTCCAGATGTGATGCGCCATCGCGCGTTATCTTTCGCGCAAGTTGCCCGTGCGATATCCATTGGATCGGGCAATGCAATGACAGCCGTCGGATGGGCGCGTGAGTTAAAAAAGGTACGGTCTATGCATTCACGATTGTACTGTGGGCCCGGGGCGGAGATATATACAATGAATTTGGTTTATATTAATGATGTTTATTAAAGTTTGACGGGTTATTAACATACGGTGGAAGACTAAGGTTTCTAATTAATAAAAGATTTCCGATTATCTTTGGACTCCGTTGTAATGGTTCCAATATTAAAGAAAGCGTAATATATGTGTGGATATATTATGTATAATGACTATATATGTGAAGTGGCGAAACATGGAATTTGTGAATATGGTTTAATACGCCGAGGGTCAATTATTATGTTGCGTAGAATGGTTGTAAATGCAGAATTAGCGCATATGTACACATAAGAGATTGTCGGGTTATAACTATAGAGGAGTATTGAATTAATATCGCAATTCTATGAATTGAGATATTAAAATAACCCAAACTTGTTTATATAAATTGCGAGCATGGAATTAAAGAGAAGTGTGAGATTCCCCGGATTGGGAAATGATTGGGCATAAAACTTGAATGCAATTATGGAAAAGGAAAAAGAAGAGGAGAGCATGCAGAGATACACAGAGATTACAAGTTTGACAGGAATATGTACAGGAATGAGTTGGACAGGAGAATAAGCACAGAAAACAGGGAATATGCAGATGACAGTGAACAAAGAGTATGCAGAACAGGTTCTTAACAGCAGCAGGAAAAGACAAATCCAGTAAAGCCAAAATCTAGAAAAGGAGCTGAGTGAAATTGAAATATGTAATTAAAAATGTGAATGTAAATGTTGTAATTAATTTTTTTATTGTTTGTGATGCAAAGGCAAGTATCCTAAGAAAAAGACAAAATCCCACTATAGCATGAAATTTTGTACATATTATTATGATTTTAAATTGAGTTGGATAAAGAAATGAGGAGGCAGAAGACCAAGGGGTATGACCATCCATTTCGAATTCCTAGAGGAAAACAAACAGTCATCAAGAAATTTCTATAAGTAATATCATTTTGATATGCAAAAGAGATGTTAGAAGAGAGAGAGAGAGTGAGTGAAGAGAATGCAGAAATGAAGCAGTGAGGTAGAGAAGAAAGAGGAACTTAGCAGAGAAGAAGGAGAAGCTGATAGAGAATCTGAGAAGATGCAGAGATGATACAGGGCAGATATGAGAATAGATGAATAGCATAGCAGATGGAACAGAATAGAGCTGATATCCAAGGTAAATCAGCAAGTGTTTCTCTCTTGAAAGAGTAAGGAAGTTGGAGCTTCCCTTTCAAGTTGTAGCTTGATAGATGTCAGTTGGAGCTGACTGAGGTTGGAGCCTCCTGTAGGTTGTTGCCTACAGAAAATAGATGGGAGTTGGTGCTTCCACATCAATTTGTAGCTTGATAAAATTTCAGTTGTAGCTGACTGAGGTTGGAGCCTCCTGTAGGTTGGTGCCTGCAGAAAATTGAAGGGAGTTGGAGCTTCCTTGCAAGTTATAGCTTGCAGAATTGAGGTTGGAGCCTCCTGTAGGTTGGTGCCTGTAGAAAATCAGTGGTGAGAGGGAGTTGGAGCTTGCCTTTGCATCACAACAATAATAAGATGTGGTTTTCTCCCTTCATGGGTTTCCACTTATATCTGGTGTCTTTGTGCATGATGTCTATGTGTTGATGTGGTTTATCTAATCTGCTTAATACTTGTTGCTCACATATTAAGTTGATCATGAAGTGAAGGTGTAAATAAGTTTTAAGAGAAAAGTTTTAAAAGTTCATGTATGTGTCAAACTGATTCACCTCCCCCCCCCCCTCTCAGTTTAACTAAGGGTTCAACAATCAAACCCCCCGGTCAGGTGGGCTATCCTGATGGAATCTCCCCAAACAACGTGACATACATCGAGATGGTGTATCTGCAGGTGCCTTTATCTTGCTTACCTTCCATGAGAAGCTCATGGTTATACGCAACTCCTTACTTCCTCCACATCTCCTTAGGAAGAGCGCACTCCATCGATGGCGCTTGATTTGAGGCGGATATGTGTGCTGTCCTCATATCTTCTCATGCCTCCCTATCTTCTCATCATCCCACTCCATCTCTAGGGCCTTCCAATCTGTCGTGACCTTCCCTAGAGTGATAAGCCAGTGAACACCCAGTACCTTGTTGGTGTCTGGAATATTGACCACGAAAAAGTGATCAGTCAGTGTGTAGGTGCCCATCATCATTGATAACTCTGGAACATAACAAGCACACATCATGGTCTGATCTCCTGGGACCAAAACTGAGAATCCATTGAAGCTCTCCGTCTGTATACCTCTCCGCTCGACCATCTATGCATCGATGAAGTTGTGGGTTGCCCCACTGTCAACCAAAACTAATACTCGCTGGCCACGTACTGTCCCCCGTACGCGCAACGTCAAATACTTGGGAACATCTTGCAATGCTGCAAGGGCCCCTCCGGTAGGTGGAAAAGCCACACCAGTGGCTGCTGGTGGTGGAGGTGGCAAAGGATCCTGCGCTGCATGACTGTCTCCTGCCTCCACGTCATCTTCCTCATCCTCTTCCCCGTTGCTCTCGGAGAATACCTCAATAAAGTGTGCTTTGCCAGCAGCACATCTATGTCCTGGTGCCCACGGCTCCTGACAGGTAAAGCACAACTGTTTCTTCTTCAGCTCCCTCCTGGCATCATCATCCATCTGTGCTCGTCCTGGATTCCCCTTTGGAGGCGGAATCCTCACATCCTTCCCCTTGGGCTGGAAAGCTTGTCTCTGGGGGTAAGGTGTCCGGGTCCTGGGTAAGGCATCCTGCAAATCCCGAGTTTGGCTAATAGCATCATGGAGTGTGGCTGGTCTAGTAGATTTGACTAGACCCCGAAGTGGCTCTGCTAACCCCTCAACAAACATGTAGATCATCCGTGCCACGGATAGATCTGGCACCATCACTGAAACCCTCAAGAAGTCTGCAATGTATGTCTCTGGGCTCCTGGTCTGTTTGAGCCTCGTCAGCTCAACAAAGTGCTGTTCCGGATCCCCCCAGTCAAATCTCTATATCAATCTCCTGGTGAACTCGGCATATGTCGTCACTGTAGAATGTCCGAGTGTGACCATCCCATGGAACCACCAGTCCTGGGCCTCACCATCCAAATGTAATGTCGCCACCTTGATGGCCTCCGTCTCTAACATCTGGTTGAGCTGGAAATAGATGTCCAGCTTCTCCACCCAAGACTTTGCCGAACTGTTTGATGAACCATCAAACGTAGGCAAGTGGAATCTGCTAGCTGTGCGGTGGGTATCTCCATCATGATAATGCTGGTGCCCTCTATGATGGTCGCGGGGTCTACTGTCCCGTTGGAGCTGAACAAAGCCTCTGAACGAGAGAGCATCCCTGAACTCCTGCCCATAGGCCTGATACTCTGCAAAATAATCGCCCATATGACCAGGCTCTGTCTCCTGCTGGGGTCCTGCCCCTGTGTCTGCTCCCAGAAAAGTGGGCATGGTAGAGCGTGTAGGTGCATGTGATGCCTGATGCTGGGTAGCATCACGCTGAGTGGCAATACGCTCCAGCAAATGGTGGGATGTACCCGATCCCTCACCAATATGGAAACCCCTTGGGGTTTCACGCTGTCTAGCCTCCACAACGGTGAATCTTTGCCCCATCACCTTGATCTGCCTCGCCAGATCCTGTACTGATCTGAGGAGTGCTTCCCCAAACTGTTTTGCATCACTGTCATTTGCCATCGGCTCCTCTTGCTCTGCGTCTACCACAGGCTCCTCCTGCTCTGCGTCCACCACAGGCTCCTCCTATTCTGTGTCCACCACCCGAACACAGTCTCCCTCTCTGTAGGTGTTCTCTAACCTACGCTCAAGATCCCTGTACTTCCTACCTCTGTAGCAGATGTAGGGCTTCTCCCCCGGTGTCATAGACTACTAGCTCCACAAGCTGAGACAGATCTATGCTCTGATACCACTGTAATATCCCTTTTTAGGGATATCCCTCAAACACAAGCAAACTCCAACCAAAGATGGACTGGGAGGGCATTTACCAGATATGTTGCCTCTGAAAAGAGAACGAGATATGGAGGCTACCTGGCCCTTTCCAGACTCTGTCTAAGAGTATAGGGGAAAAACACACACAAGTGGTATAGTAGCTGGGATGCTCAAAGAGAAGATAACAGTAGTGCAAGCATACAATGGCATATACATGGAATATAAGCAAATACTCAAGAAATGCAGAAAGAAGTGCTAAGCCATTTTATTATACTGAGTAATGGAAAGAGTACAAGAGGTGATCAGAAAGATGGCACCTCGACTTGCACAAGGCAAGTGAAGAAATACACTCAGAATGATAAGGAAATGGCCTCTCTCTGAATTGTGTCCAAGCTGCCAGAGAACTGTTGTGCTGCTGCTACTACTGGAATCAAAATGAGGATTTGGGGCTGCTCCCCTCCTCAGAAAATGCTGAAACTCTGGAATCAGCCTCTACTCAATAAACCCAGAAAAGCCCAGAAAGCTTTTCGAAAATAACTGACCCCCAAAAATCACCCCCTTGAGGATCTACGCTATCCCTCAAGGCTCTGCGCTACCACTGAAGAGAATACTCCAAAACTCTGCCAAAATCTTCCAATATGTAAGGGCTGGTCCCTTGCTCAATCTCCAAGCTCAAATCCTCCAAACAATCCCAAACCGGAACTCCCACCAAAAGAGACTGCGTCCTCCCTCTCAAGACTGCGCAGTGACCAAATGCACTGCTCCTCCGCAACTCCCACAAATCGATCCTCCTGCAAAAGACTGATGAAACTACCTTGCCCGAGTAGGCACTCGAAGTCCCCCGGGGCTAAGGGTGAGATCTCCGAACGGAGACACTTGATGCACTAAACAGTGCTACAAACAGGCTAAACAGCCAGCGTGCTCAAGAAGTCGAAGTGACTAGCTCAAATGCATAATAATCGAATGACCAAATGAGGAGGCTCCTCTCTCTTTTATAATGTTGGCCTCTCTCAAAACCCTAAGGCCCATCTCCTCCAACGTAGCCTCCCTTTTGCCACGTGCTCCTCTCCATCTGCATAGTCCCTCCAAGTGTATACGTGGGCCCCCTCTCTACGTGGTCCTTGGCCCCCCTTGGCTCCCTTTAAGTTACAACGTTGTGCTACTAGGGAGTGACTTTTATTCCCAAAGTGAGTATGTCCCCCCTTACTCACCTTTTTATTTATAAATAAACTATAGAAGGCAAAATTGAGCAAAATCGAATATTCCAATTAGCCATTGCTAATTAGGAATAATACGAGACAAAAATAAAACTTTCAAAGAGTTAGAGATGCACTGCTAACTCAATCCAATTAATATTCTTACCCTAAATCCAGTAACCTAAGCAAGATACCTGTGTAATAGATTACTCTACAAGAGCCATTAATCAACAATTCATTGAAATAATTACTAGCAAAATATAAAGAACAAGTTTACCATAAAATGCTGAGGAGGAACACGACCATCAAATAAAACCCCAAAGACTTCGTTTGTATTATTTCTGAAAAGTAGTACAGGAGAGCTTCAAGAGCAAGTACACAATCAAGGGATCGGATGAAAAAATTAAACTGACACTGACCTCTAATTTATAGGTAAAATCTCCAACGGCTAGTTCATTTGATCCTTGTCAAAACTAATTTAGGCCGTCCAAAATTATTATTTTTAAAAAATTTGAATTTTTCAATTAATTCCTTTTAATTAACTAAAAATAATATTAATTTTGAGATAATTACGTCAAGGTGACTTTTACTTAACTATTGTAATATTCTCAATTAGCAGCAACTAATTGGCAATATTAATTTTTGCTCAGATTTTTCCTTTCTAATGCTCAATCATAAAATAAAGGGGTGATGGGACCCATAACCCAGCTTGGGATAAATAAACTCCCTAAAGTCACTTAACATTATTCTGATTTCAGCAAGTGGCCCAGGGGAGCCAAGTGACAGCGCAAGGAGAGGGACAACGCAGAGGCAGCACAGTGGTAGTGTGTGCCAAGACAACGCAGTGTAGGAAGGACAGTGTGGCATGAGGAGACAACACAGTTTAGTGGGGCCCAAGGGAGAGCTAGGGTCTCAAACATAAAAGGAGGGAGAGGCTAGCTACTCATTCATTCTATCTATTATGCATCTTCAGAATTTCTTTCTAACAGATAATGAGCACGCTTACGCTATTTAGCTAATTCTGCAAGTGTTGTTCAGCTGCAGGTGTCTGCAGGCGAGAGATCCCAACCTCGAGACTCGGGGACTTTGAGTGCACCTTTCGGGTGAGGAAAAGCTTCACCATTGATTTCGGGCTTGAAGCCTTGACCTTTGACGGGAGTCACGTAGTCACTAACGCAGTGCAGTCACACTTACAGATTACGCAGTCTTGGAGGAGGGCAGCACCGAGAGTGAAGGGAGATCAGGGATTTCAGTCCGGGAGAAGTGTGAAGGTATCAACCCTTCACAAGTCATCTTTTGGAGTAGTAGGAGGCCAACATTTCCAGTCATACAGTTTAGGGGCCAGCGTACTCGTACTCACTAGGAGTGCGTGATTTTCCCAAGGGGGTCAAATTCTGGGGTCAGCCTTTCTAGGATGCCTTCCTTGATTTTTCCGGGTTTTTGGAGGAGAGTTCATACCTAAAGTTTCACAATTTTCTGAGCAGGGGAGCAACCCCAAAGAGAAGCTCTATTCCAGTCAGAGGCAACATTTTCCAATAGCAGCAGCAATTCAGGGAGTTACTTAGTCCAGAGAGAAAGCAGCCGTTCCCAGCAGGGTTTTGAGAGTGATTTCAGCTTGCCTTGAGCAAGCCAAGGTGCCATCATTCTGATCACCTCTTATGCTCATTCCCTCTTTCAGATTTATAATAAAATGGCTCCGCTTTTCTCCATGTTTGTAGTGTTTTTCATGATGTCTCTCTATTAGCTGTAGTTTTTGTTTATGCTGCTTTATATTGCTGTTTATTTCATATTCGGAATATTATAGTGGTATCAGAGCTCATAGACTTAGCTTAGCTTGTGGAGCAGATCAGTCTATGACACCCGGAGATAAAGAATACATCACTTACCGGAAGCAGTGGTACAGGAGCCGAGAGTAGAGGCTTGAGGCCACATTTGGAGAGGGGGATTGCGTTCCAGTTGAGGACGCAGAGGAGGAAGTATCTATGGCAGAAGAGATAGATGACGAGAAGGAGTTTGGGAATCTCCTCCTGAAGTCTGTATAGAAGCTCTCGAGGAAGATAGAGGAGATGGGTCAGAAGATTGCTGGGGAGAATAGACAGCGTGAAATCCTAAGGAGTTTTCACATCGGAGAGGGATCCGACACTTCCCATCACACATAGGAGCAAAACACAGCGCAGCAGGTGGTGCTACGCACTCCCCCACGTTCCACTATGCCCACATTCTTGACTGCAGTTACTGGAACGGGAGGACCCCAGGAGTCGGAGATGGCTCATTACGGGGATTATTTTGCAGAGTATCAGTCATATGGGTGAGAGTTCGGTGAAGCTCTCTCTTTCCATGATTTAAGCCAGCTCAAGAACAACAACAAACCCCGCAACTAGAAGAGAGGTGGTGGGTACACGCAGGGAGGTGAGCTACAACGTACCATGGGCAGATTTTTCTTGCCAACTTATTACGGGTTATCTAAATGTTCAACAAAAGCTTGGGTGGAGAAGCTTGACATTTACTTTAAGCTAAATCAGATGGCAGAGGTGGAAGCCATCAAGGTGGTAGTGCTGCACCTTGAGGGAGAAGCCCATGACTAGTGGTTCCATGGGATGGCCACGCTGGGTCACTCAGCAGTTACAACGTATGCAGAGTTCACTTGGAGATTGGTGGAGAGGTTTGACCAGAAGGATCCAGAGGAGCATTTTGTTAAGTTGACCAAGCTCAAACAGACTGGGAACCTGGAAATTACATTTCTAAGTTCTTGAGACTTTCAGCGATGGTGCCAGACTTGTCCGCAACTAGGAGGATTTACATGTTTATTGATGGGTTGGCAGAACCTCTGCGTGGGTTAGTCAGGTCCACTAGGCCTACTATACTTCAGGATGCAATCGGGAGGACAATAGACTTGCAGGATGCTTTGCCCAGGACTAGAGCTCCTTTCCCCCAGAGATCGACATTTCAGCCAAAGGGGAGGGACATGAGAGTTCCACCGCAAAAGGGGAACCAAGGTCGAGGGCCTTTGGACGATGATACCTGGAGAGACTTGAGACGGAGGAAGCTATGCTTCTCATGCCAGGAGCCATGGGTACCAGGTCATCGATGTGCCGCAGGGAAGGCACATTACATATAGGTCTTCGCCAACAGTGAGGGAGAAGAAGATGCTTATGAGGAGATAGAGGGAGAGGTCAGTGTTGTAGTACAGAGAGGGGATCATCCACCACCTCCTCCCCCAAGAGCAAGAGGGGCAACGTTTGCACCCACAGGAGGAGTCGTTGCATCTCTGCGAGGAGTTCCGAAGTATCTGACACTGCGTGTCCGAGGCACCGTACAGGGACAACGTGTGTCAGTTTTGGTAGATAGTGGGGCTACTCATAACTTTATTGATGCCCAACTGGTAGAGAGGAGGGGCATACCAACGGAGAGTTTTGATGGCTTCTCAATACTGGTACTGGGTGCCAGAACTATGCAGTGTGCGAGATATGTTCCGGCATTAGCAGTGACCATGGGGACCTACACTATGATAGACCACTTCTTTGTGGTTGACATCCCAGATACCAATGTGGTATTGGGAGTGCAGTGGCTGATTATGCTGGGTAAGGTCACCATAGACTGGGAGACACTGGAGATGGAGTGGACGGATAAGAAGAGCGGAAAGCATGTGATGATTAGAGGCATGCACACATATCCTTCGCAGACAGTTTCAGCACACCGGATGGAGGTAAACTTCCGGAAGGGAGACATAGAGTGGGCAGTAGAACTGCGTATTTCAGAGGCAGGGGCCACAGGCCAGGCAGTTCACCCAGATGTGCAGTCAATATTGGAGAGGTACTCCACGGTTTTTGGGGACATACTGTTGGGGTAGCCACCGGATCAGGGGTTTGAGCATACCATCGAGTTGGAGCAGGGGATCCAAGTAGTGATCACGACGCCCTATAGGCACCTCAAGGCCTACAGGGATGAGATTGAGAGAGCTATCCATGAGCTCTTAGCATTGGGACACATCTGGCCCAGTACTAGCCCATTTGCTTCTTTTGTTGTACTGGTGAAGAAGAAGGATGGCACATTGCGGATGTGCATCGACTACAGGGCACTCAACAAAAGACGATGAAGAACCGATACCCCATTTCTAGGATTGATGAGTTGATGGATGAGCTAAGGGGATCGAAATTCTTCTCCAAGATCGTTCTGAGGTCGGGATACCATTAGATCCTGGTGAGGGACCAAGATGTCCCCAAGACTGCTTTCAGGTGCCATTATGGCCACTTTTTGTTTTTGGTGATGCCCTTCGGGCTAACCAACACACCGACCACCTTTCAGTCTTGCATGAACCACATCTTCCGTGGTCAGTTGAGGAAGTTCGTGCTGGTGTTCTTTGATGACATCTTTATATACAACCACACTTGGGAGGAGCACTTGCAACATATTGAGGCTGTACAACGTATTTTGGAGGAGCAACATTTCTATGCTAAGCTCTCCAAGTGCGAGTTTGGATTGACAAAGATGCTCTATTTGGGGCATATCATCGGCGTGGATGGAGTGAGAGTTCATGAGGAGAAGATCCGGGCCATTCGGGAATGGCAGAACCTAAGAACGTGACAAAACTCCGGGGATTTGTTGGCATCTGCACCTACTATCGGAAGTTTGTCAAGGGATTTTCCTAGCTTGCTGCACCCTTCACAGATCTCACCAAGAAGGGGGCATTTAGTTGGATTGACACTGCGCAGAGGGCCTTTGACAGGCTCAGGAAGGTGATGAGCAGTTGCCTGGTGTTGGCTTTGCCGGATTTCACGCAACCCTTCATTTTGGAGTATGATGCTTCAGGGGAGGGGGTAGGCGCAGTATTGATGCAGGGAGGCCACCCTATAGCTTTCGAGAGCAGAAATCTACTGCCACATGAGAGGTTGTATCCGATATACGACAAGGAGATGTTGGCCATTATGCATTCATTGGCCAAGACAGCTATATATGTGTTTGGGCAACGGTAAACTGAGGGGTAGTCACAATAGCACCCGGTCCCTTCCTTGAGCAGAAGCAGTTGCAGGAGAGGCAGCAGAAGTGGATCAATAAGATCCAGGCTTACAACTTTGACATTGAGTATGTCAAAGGGAATAACAACGTAGTGGCGGATGCTTTATCACGCAGACCGACAGCGTTGTCCTTGATGAGCCTAGATGCAGACTGGAGGGCTCAACTGTTGGTGGAGTACTCCAAGGACCGCTTTGCTTGTGAGGTGTTGGATGGTCAAGTTAGAGATGACAAATACAGGGTGATGGATGAGGTCATCTACTACAGAGATAGGATCTTCTTGAGTGGGGATTCTCATCTCAAGGAGAAGATACTGCGTGCATCCCACGATTCACCGTTATCGGGCCATCAGGCATTCACGAAGACCTACAGGGCCATCAGGGAGAGGTTCTCTTGGAGAGGCCTCAAGGAGGACGTACTCCGACATGTCAGGGAGTGGGAGGTGTGTCAAGAGGGACGAGGGGGAGATGAGCCACCCAGCTGGACTACTACAGCTGCTTCCCATTCCAAAAGGAAAGTGGGAAAGCATTTCTATGGATTTCATTACTGGGTTGCCTGCAATGCAGGGCAAGATTGCATCTTTGTCGTCGTTGATCGACTAACAAAGTATGCTCACTTCTTCGCCATATCAGCACCGTACACAGTTGCACAGGTGGCAGAGTTGTTCTTACGTGATGTTTTCAGATTGCATGGTCTTCCGAAGACCATAGTCAGTGAGAAGGACAGTCGTTTCATGGGCGGCTTTTGGCAGGAGCTCTTTCATTTGGTGGGTACAGAGTTAACTCCTAGTACCAGCTATCACCCTCAGACGGACGGGAAGACAGAGATAGTGAACAAGTGGCTGAAAGGATACTTGCGGAACTATGTCACGAGGTAGCAGAAGGCATGGCTGCGTTGGCTGCATTTGAGAGAATACTGCTACAACACCACTTTCCACATGTCTATCGGTATGTCTCCATTTTATGCTTTGTATGGATATCATGCTCTGACTTTTGTTGATGTTATGTTTGGAGCTAGTAAGGGCTCCAGGGCCAAGGACTGGATCCAAGAGAGCCAAGATATACTTCGGGCTCTTAAGGACAACTTAGCCACAACGCAGAATCAACAGAAGTTATATGTCGATAAAAGGCGGGTAGAGAGATAGTTTGAGGTAGGTGACTTGGTCTACCTCCAACCCGACCTAGAAGCTGGTGTTGAAACGAAGGGGTCGAAGCTCCCAAGCCTCGCTTCTGGAACTACAGAGGTGATCCACTAGATAAGGGGAGGTTGGATTAAGAGTTGGAGGCGCGGAGAGTAGCGGGATGCATAACTTCTTGTTGGACATTGGATAAATCAACGTTCCTCGTGTGTTTCGCGACATGGACTAACGCAACTCGTGGATCTTATCTGCGGCGATCGATCGTTGACTAACTTTCTGGTTTGGTCTAAGCAATCGTGATTCCAACAAGTGGTATCAGAGCGTAGGTCACAAGTTCGATACACACCCGGCTCGCGTTGGGGGGGATATTGTTGGAAATTGGATAAACCAATGCTCCCCGTGTGTTTCGTGACATGGACTAACTGCCTTTCGTGGATCCTTATCTCTGGCGATGAAATCGTTGACTAACACCTACGGGTTTTGGTCTAATGGCAATCGTGATTCCCAACACATCTTCCATGTGTAATACTGAACCAGGCATTAGGTAATGATGGCGCAGCAGAGGAGCTCCCACCTACGAGATGATGAGGGCATTTGGTGTTACAGCCGAGCCATCTTAGACACCTAGAGAGACAACCACGAGCAGACAATTAAGGAGTATTTGGTGAGATGGAGAAATACTGCCAGGATGAGGATGCCACTTGGGAGAGTGAGAAGATTTTGCCGGCACCGATTGTTGCGATTGTGAGGACCAAGAGTCATTTTGACGAGGAGGGGCCCCCATATTATTCCCAGTGTGACAACTAATTGGCACGTGTGTGTTGCTCAGATTTTGTCTTTCTAATGTTCAGTTATAAAGTAAAGGGGTGATGGGACCCACAACCCAGCTTAGGATAAATAAACTCCCTAAAGTCACTTAACATTATTCTTATTTCAGCATGGGGCCTAGGGGAGCCAAGTGATAGCGCAGGGAGAGGGACAGCGCAGAGGCAACGTGGACCAGGCAGCATAGTGGCAACGTGGGCTAGGACAACGTAGTGTAGGCAGGACAACGTGGCATGAGGAGATAACACAGTTTAGTGGGGCCCAAGGGAGAGCTACGATCTCAAGCATAAAAGGAGGGAGAGGCTAGCTACTGATTCATTCTATTATGCATCTTCAAAATTTCTGTCTAACAGATATTGAGCACGCTTATGTTGTTTAACGAAGTCTGCAAGTGATGTTCAGCACACAGGTGTCTCCGAGTGGAGATCCCAACCTCAGCCTCGGGGGACATCGAGTGCCCGCTCAGGTGAGGAGCTTTATCTTGAGTTTTCAGAGCAGAGAACGCAACATCAGACATCTAGGAGTTACATAGTCTTGAGGCAGTGCAGTTTCTCACAGGAGTTACGCAGTCTTTGAGGAGGGCAGCTCCAAAAGAGAGGGATATTCAGTAGCTTCAGTCCAGGAGAGGTGTGAGGGGACATGTCCTTCATTAGTGATCTTTTGGAGCAGTTTGTGGCCAGCATTTCTAGTCATTCATCTCATAGGCCAGTGTACTCACCAGGAGTGCGTAATTTTCCCAAGGGGGTCAAATTCTGGGGTCAGCCTTTCCAGAATTCCTTCTTGGGTTTTTCCGGGTTTTTGGAGGAGAGTCCATACCCAAAGTTTCATAATTTTCTGAGCAAGGGAACAGCCCCAAAGAGCAGCTCTATTCCAGTCAGAGGCAGCAGTTTCCAGCAGCTCAAGGAGTTACGCAATCTAGAGAGAAAGCAACCATTCCCAGTAGCGTTTTGAGAGTGATTTCAGCTTGCCTTGAGCAAGCCAAGGTGCCATCATTCTGATCACCTTTTGTACTCATTCCCTCGTTCAGACTTATAATAAAATGGCTCAACTTTTCTCAATGTTTGCAGTGCTTTTAATGGTGTCCCTCTATTTGTTGTAGTTTTTGTTTATGTTGCTTTATATTGTTGTTTATTTTCTATTCGGAATATTACATGCTAAACGCCCCAAGGGTCTAAAATTTCACAAAATTTTTAATATTCCCTTGGCCTAGGACCTTTAAAAAATTATTTTTTATAGATCCACGAATTTAGCCTTTGAAAAATTTAAATTTTCCTAGGACATAAAATTAATTAAATTTCTGGCTTAGGATTGTTAATTTAATTTGGCCAGAAAATTAATTAATTGACTCATGAGGGGATTAGTTATTTTTCCAACCCTCTAATACTTTAGCCATAGTGTCTAACTGTGAGGGACCATGCACTAAAATATTTTACATCAAGATATTACAATTTGACACATGAAAGGGGAAAACCCATTTGGAATAAATCCTCAAATAGCTACCCAATTCTGCGACTCAAAACATGATCTAGCAGACCAAGTAATTTGTAATAAAATAATCTAGCCAATTATCTAGGATTATTCCTAAATTACTTTTACAAAGACTCGATAGAAAACACTAGGACTCACTTAGTATCTTGACGACAAAATCCACCCTAGCTTTGGGGTGAGGCTAGAGGGGAAAACTCTGCCGATCATTTGTGTCGAGAAACACAAATGAATCAGTGAGACGAAAAACCTCCTAGGATAGAAATCGCTACTAAAATACTAGGCTTACTTAGGTTGTTACATACACGATGGTCTTACTAAGATCATTTACATTATAAACATGCAGCATGGGTTTACATCATTTATAAAACTGTCGACTGATGATGAAATCTGAAACTGACACCGAACATTCGACATGATAGATCCCTTTTTACATAAAAGGGGTGTCACTAACGTAAATTAGTTGAAAAAGTGAGTCATGATTACAACCTCACCATTTTAAAAATCGGCCTTAAAACCGACCGAGGGCACAGCGTCGACGAGGCAGTAGGGTCGTGGGTCAAGCCGGGTAGAAAACCGGCCCGGTCGTTTCGGTTTGTGCCGGCGGCCGGTTTTTGTACCGGCTCGGTCGGCTCGGTAACAAACCGGCCGACCAGGCCGAGCCCGATTCAACTAGGTCGAGCCATAACAGCTGGCCGGTGGGCCCAAAAAAGTCGGTTTTGTGGACTTGAAAATGAATTTTAATTCGCTGTTAGGGTTTTTTTAGGTTGTCTAAGGCTTTTATATCATCTAAGGATTACCCCTAAAGCTAGCATGCATTGACTTTCAAGTGAAAAGAATCAAACAAGGTGAAAATGGCTTGTTTCCTGTACTTATCTGGACTCCCCTTCATTTTGCAGCCAGAAATTTCATTCTGATAACAGGATTGGATTGTACATACGAATCCAAACAATAACAGTGGCCTGCAGAAAACGTGACCATCATTGGTCTAAAGTAAAGTATCTAAAATGTACAAACTAGTTTCATCGCAAGTCACGTAATATAGAAAAATAAATGTCCTAGAAAAGTATGACTATGTTGCTATGTGTCAATTGTAACTCAATGATACAGCTAGAGTTGTTTTAAGTGTCCTGCTCATTATCTGTAACTATAAAAACACCAACACAATTTGGATCCTATTATCTGTCAATCTAGACTGCAACCATATGTGATATTTGACAGCAAGGCCCTAAAGAATTGCTAGAGCACAAATGTCCTTACAGCAGTCAAGGCTAGAACATCTTTGTGGATGCGTAGAATCTGTGAATGAATCAGTAGCACCACCTACCTAATCTATGTGTCGTACAATGGCTTCATTTACTCTAATGGATTTTTACAACGGAGGGATCAATAGGTTAAGTCCTCAAGCAATATTGGAAGACTCAGAAAGGCAGACAAGTGCATGCTCAATTCAGGAATAAATTGAACAAACAGAACAAATGATCACTAAAGATCACTGTAAATATACAAAAAGGAAATTCATTGACCTAAGACATGTTGACAAGTAATTTATCAAATTGGAATACATGAATTAAAGCTAGTTGAAAAAAATTGAAATTGTAAATAACTTTGTTCATTGTGGCCCTAAAAAATTATGCAGCAGGGGAGAGACATCTTGGAAGGATTCTACCCTAGATAAAAATAGTTAATTTTGGATACAAAAAGTGGGGAACATAGACAGTTGCTCTGTACAGCATTACCTGATTGATGTAGCTTAACTTTGAAACACCATCAACCAGGCCTGCAACATCATCTCCAAATTCTTGTTCTACATTTCTCAGGTTTTCTCCAGCATCATCTATGACATCATGAAGTATACCTGGCACTAAAGTATTCACAGCCTACAAACAATTCATGAGCCTACTTTTATCATATGTTGTCTTTTGTCTATATTGTAATGCTTTGTGTTTGGAAACATGAATAAAAATCTTTAAATTTATGTTATTGTACAAAAAAATTAATATTTAATGTATTTTTTACAAAAACCGAGTCATTGCAAGGTCGTTGAAACACCATAGGCGAGGTCATTACCGATTAAGTCATTACACCGAGTCATTACCCTCGACTTTGTTGGGCCACGACCGATTCCGTTTTAAAACATTGGTTACAACAACCACATTCACCACGAACGGTTATTATATGACATTCATAGATGACTTATCTCGAAAAGCCTGGATATAATTCTTGAAGAAGAAGGATGAGGCTTTCATGTGGTTTCGTACCTTCAAAGCCTTGTTGGAAAATCTGACAGGGAAGAAGATCAAGATATTAAGGACCGATAATGGCATTGAATATGAGATGAACGAGTTCAAGAACTTTTGCAAAGAAGTTGACATCAAGAGGGAGACCAAAACTATCTATCCTCCTAAGCAGAATGGCGTTCTTTGAACAAAGAAACGGGGACAATTATGTAATTTCGCCCGTTTATCATGGGACAAATCAGTCTTCCGAAGTTTCTGTGGGGAGAAGCTGTGAACACTGCTATGTACATACAAAACCGATGCACGCATTCCACCTCTAGACTCCAAAACTCCCGAAGAGGTTTTTCTGGTAAGAAACATGATGTCTCACATTTTAGAGTTTTTGGATGTCCTATTTATTTTCATGTGCCGAAGGAGAAGAGGAGCAAGCTAGATGCTTCTGGAAAGAAGGGAATGTTTGTGGGCTATAGCGAAACTTCGTAGGCCTATAGAGTCTATGTGCCTTGTCAAAGGGAAGTGGAGATATGCCACAATGTTACCTTTGACGAAGATGCTTCCCTGAGGAAAGTAGTCAATCTTTCGAGATCTGAGGAAGATCATGAAGCAAGGCCTGGAAATCAAGAAGAACCGAAGGATGAGACAATGCCTGATGTTGAAGGACCGATGAACCCAATTGATCCACCTCCTTCAATGAGGAAAAGACCATCATGGCTCAGGGACACTCTCGAGGATACGAGAGGGACCAACGTTGCACGAAGCGAGGACGAAGCGGGGACGTTTTTTGGAAGCGGGGACGCGGAAGCGTCATTTCCAAAAAATCTAGGAAGCGAAGCGTCTCGGAAGCGTCTACTATATATATATTTTTTTATTTTTATTTTTTTGCATTTATATTAAAAAAATATCCAAAATACCAAATTAATTGTAGAAGATATGGAAGCATGCATATTTGTACATAAATCAAGATAGATATGACATCCATTGTACATTAATGATTAATTATTTGAGCATCAACCATTTAGATGCATCAAACATCTATAATCTAGATTCTTCTCCTCTTGTCTAGCCTTTGCCTCTACCTCGATTATCTAGGGACATTAGTCAAAATTGCCCAATTTTGATCAAACTACCTAATACAAGCCTTAAAATATGGTAGAAAGAACTTAACATGCTTGATCGATTATTTTGACTTGATTGAAATGTAATTTTTTGCTAACGACATGACAAGGGAGTTCAACAATTAAGACCACCATCACTAGGGTACATATAGGGCTTGGTGCTCTTGATTAAATGCTAATCACATACCCTCATACATGATATAATCTAATGACATGCCACCATACCATTGATCCTGAATTCCTGAAAACTGTTAAGTCTGCTGAATTTTGAATAGGATATGAAATTTTATTTTCTCCATATGAAGTTCGATCAGACTGGAACCACTCTCAAACATCTTGAGTCATTTCATGGTAATGTTAATCAATTTACTTTAAGAATTTAACATTACCATGAGGGAGCATCTATGAAACATCTAAGGATGTAAAAGGAAACATATCTTTTTCTCATCCTATCCTAACTCAACGGTAACTCACCTTCTAACCCAGCCAAAGACAAAAATTTTAAAATAAAATCAAACAAATCGCTTTTCTAGTACAGGTCAATCGAGCGGATCCGTGGCGGCTGTGCGGAACCGCTTGTGATCTCGCGGATCCCATCGAGGATCGCAACGCTCTGTCCATAGCGATCCGCCGTGCGAATCTCCCGGATCCGTGCGGATCGCGTTTCGGGGTTGGAGTCGGGGGGGGGGGGAACGTTTGCAGGATTGCGAGGGACATATGGCCCCAGGGGGACATTCGGTAAGCAAGAAGCCGAGTAGATACCAAGGGTATGTAGCAGCCATGAGTACTATTGTACAATTCGAGCCTGGATCCTTTGAGGAAGCCGTAAAGCATCAAGTATGGAAGGATGCTATGCACGAAGAGTACGAGTCCATTATGAAGAATGATGTCTGGGATGTGGTTCCAAGATGAAAGGACAAAGCAGTTGTCACCTCGAAATGGCTCTACAAGATCAAGCATGGATCTGATGGAAGTGCTGAAAAGTTCAAGGCAAGATTCGTTGCCTGTGGCTTCTCTCAAAAGGAAGGCATAGACTATGATGATATATTTGCACCTGTGGCCAGATATACCACCATCCAATCTATCATAGCCCTTGCTGCTACGCAAGGATGGAGTCTTCATCAGATGGATGTGAAGACCGCATTTCTGCATGGTGCGATAAAGGAAGAGGTGTATGTGGAGCAACCTCTGGGGTTCGAAGTCCAGGATCGGGACACCCATGTTTGCAGGTTGAAGAAAGCCCTCTATGGGTTGAAGCAAGCACCTAGAGCTTGGTACGAGAGGATAGATAGCTACTTGATGAAGCTGGGCTTCACTCGAAGTAATGCTAATCCGAACCTTTACTTCAAGGTTGTCCAGGGGAAGCCTCTCATTCTAGTGTTGTATGTGGACGACCTCTTCCTGACAGGTGCTGACCCTCTCATTCATCAATGTAAGAGGGAGCTCGCTGCTGAGTTCGAGATGAAGGACCTAGGACTGATGCACTACTTCCTAGGCCTGGAGGTCTGGCAGAGACCCGGAGAGATTTTCCTTTCTCAAGGAAAATACATTGTGAAGCTTCTAGAAAGATTTGGTATGGTGGACTATAAGTCCGTGTCGACACCGATGGAACTCAACTTTAAGAAGTTGAGTGGCAGCGCTGCTGGGCCTATCTTGGCCAATCCTACTGAGTATCGTCAACTCATAGGAGCTTTGATGTTCTTAGTGAACACCCGTCCGGACATATGTTTTGCGGTGAACACTTTGAGTCAACAGATGGTTGAGCCTCATCATTTTCACTGGGTTGGTGCCAAGAATCTTTTGAGATATCTTCGGGGCACGATAAACCATGGGCTGAGATACACTGCCGGGAGTGTGATACTCCGTGGATATACTGATGCCGATTGGGCTGGCAATGTGGTGGATCGTAAGAGCACATCGAGATGCTGCTTCAATCTTGGTTCTGCTTCGATCTCATGGATGAGCAGGAAGCAGAAGTCAGTGGCTTTGAGCACCGCTGAGGCCGAATACATTGCAGCAAGTATGGCCTGTTGTGAAGCAGTCTGGTTGCGAAAGCTCTTCAGTGAGTTGTTCGAGCATGTGCTAGATACCACGGTGATACTCTGTGATAATC
>JAXQQM020067176.1:0-74011 GCA_034641835.2 Pinus albicaulis | reverse complement strand
AAGCTCTGTTCGAGGACCACAACATTCGGGGGCGAATTTCATTCCATGAAATTCGCTGGTAAAACGATGCCAAAAAAACGTCGTTTAGGGCCTCAAAACGGCTCCGGAAGTTTAGGACCCGAAAAACTGCTAAAAATAGTAAGTTTTGTTGCAACTTCAAAACTGAAAGAACTGATGATGGGGGTTCAAATGGAATAGGTGGGTGGCCACCAATATCCACCTGGATCATTAAGCCCCCAAAACGGCTCCGAGAGTGGAGGACCCGAAAACCTGCTAAAAATAGTAAGTTGTGCTGAATGTGAAAAGCTGCAAGAATTGATGGTGCTGGTCCAAATGGAATAGGTGGGTGGCCACCGATATCCACCTGGATCATTTACCCTTCTTAAATATCCTTCTTTCTAGAATGGATGATAGTTCCATTTCTCACCAAGTTTTTCGCAAGAAAACTCACATGGAACAATATCTTCATACATCGGTTCACATCATTTTCCGCGAAAAAATCTGGTGTTCTTCAGACTTTTGCTACCCGTGTACGAAGAACTTCCGATGACAACCACTTGGAGTTAGAGAAGTTTCATCTTCTCGACGTTTTTGAAAATAATAAGTACAAGGATCTCAAGGCCTAGGCCTTTTCAAAATCCTATAAAGTTTAAGATCCACATCTTCGCAGGTTGATCCCGTATCCAAAGTTCATCTCCCCTTATCCAAGGGACCACAGACAAAATTTCCCATGTCCATAGGAGGAATAATGTTTCCTCTTCATTCAAGCCTCTGTATACTATTAGAAATTCTCTTAGATCTATCAAGGACCCTATCGACCCAAAGGACATGAAAGGTGTTTACATGGTTCCTTCTTCCTATGGAACTCCCTATATTGGTGAAACATGTCGATTCATTAGATAGAGAATCCCAGAGCATGAAACAAACATTAGGCACAATCAATCACGCACATCAGCTCTTGGTGAACATGCGGAAAAGTCATGTCACCATGTTTGCATTGAGAACTCCAAAGTCATTGCTAGGGTGGATCACTTCCATCATAGGAAGCTTAGGGAGGCCATGTAGATTGAAATGCATGCTAAGAATATCAATAGGGATGATGGTTGGAAGTTGAGTAAGAGCCAGACTCCAGCTCTTTCTAGATGATTTTTCTCCCCTTTGCTAGGTCTCTTTTTCTTTCCCTTGTCTGCGAGTTTTTTCCTTTAACCCCTTTTTTGTCTTGATCTTTTCTTTATTTATCCCCTTGTTTTTATCTTATTAATTCTCCTTGGTATTATCTTATAATTATATTATATAATTATCTTATAATGATAGTATATCATTTCTTATGTATTATATTAATTAAAATAATATTTATTAATAGATAATTAAAAATTTTAAGCAATTGTATTAGAAATATTTATTAAAATTTATAGCCATTTAATAATAAAAATTTTAATGTTTTATTATTATATTTAATTAAAACACAAAAAATAAAATTTGTTTATATAACTAATTAACGAATTTTTAAAATAATTAATTTTAGGAATTTTGCTTTTGTGATCCATAAAATGTGATAAATTCATCATCAGGACAAGATGGAAAATCTGATCAATAAACCCCTTTAAATAGATCTTAAAGCTCCAACTAGCCGTTTGTAAAATAACGGCTAGTTTGATTCAAATCAAAAAATATATAATAGTTTATATATTAACAAAGAATAAATCCCTTGATTAATGTTTAAAATATGAATTTTATATATTTATATTTATTTTTAATAAAAATAATAATTATTAATCTAATATAATTTTGAAGAATAAAATAACTATTTAATATTTATATTTATTTATTTTGTATATAACAATTATTTATTTGTTTTTATTATTATTAGTTTTTTATATCGAATAAATTAAATGTTAAAATAATTAAATACTATTTAAAGTTTAAATATATAAAAAATTATTTTATTTTTAATAATTATATGTTAGTTGATCAAAACCCAAAACTTACCTTAAATTATAAATAATTTTATTTAACATTTAAAATAAATAAATAAATAAAATAAATAAATAATAAATCAAAAAATAAAAATAAAACTAAACAAATAAATATTTAATAAATAAATATAAAAATATAAAACATATAAAATAAAAATATAAAAATATAAATAAAATAAGTAAAAATAAAATAAATAAATAGATAAAAATAAAAATAAAAACAAATAAAATGAAAAATATAAAAAACAACTAATAAAAATAAAAATCAAATAAATAAATAAAATTATAATAAATAAACAAATAATAATAATAATGATATTATAAAAATTAAAAAAAAGAAAAGAAATTATTATAAAATTATTGGGAATGAAGGGCAGGAATCCAATATCTGCTGACAATCCATCCATCATCTCTGTTGAGGTTAATAGGTCTCTTTTTGATTTCCAGGGCTTCTCTCAACTTGCGGTGGTAGAAATGGTCAATCTTCGCAATAACCTTAGCGTCTTCAATGCAAATGTGATGATTTGTCTTCTCCACATGCTCTGCTAGGGTAGAGGAGCATGATCTATTATGTTTAAGGTCAGCGACATGTTCCTGAATTCTTTGACTAACTGATCAACCAGTTTCACCAATATAAGGGGTCCCACAGGAGCACAGAATCAAGTAAACCTTTAAGCCTTCCCGCACCATTCGGAGTTCGCTTAGAGCGGTTAAGGACCTCATTTGCCCGAAGGATGGTGAGGGTGTTTACTTGATTCCGTGGCCTCTGTGGGATCCCCTTATATCAGCAGAACTGGCTCGATCAGGCTTAGTCGAAAGAATCTGTGAACACGTCACCGTCGACCTTAAGCATAATAGACTGGCCGCTCCTCTCGCCTAGAAAGGGCATGCGAGAAGACAACATCATCATATACATTGAAAGATGCTAAGGTTATTAGAAGATCGACCATTTCTACCACCCAAGTCTGAGAGAAGCCTCCGAAAATCAAAAAGAGGCTGTTAACCTCAACAGAGATGATGGATGGATACTCGGCGCATGCAGATCTCCACGCTCATCTCCCAAAAATTTTATAATAATAAATATCATTATTATTATTATTTGTTTATTTATTATAATTTTATTTATTTATTTGATTTTTTATTTTTTTTATTTTTATTCATTCGTAGTTATAATTTTAAGGTAAATGATGTTTTGGGTGTTGATCAACTAACATATAATTATTAAAAAATAAAATATTTTTATATATTTAAACTATAAATAGTATTTAATTATTTTAACATTTAATTTATTCCCAGATATAAAAAACTAATAATAATAAAAACAAATAAATAATTATTATATAAAAAATAAATATATATAAATATTAAATAGTTATTTTATTCTTTCAAAATTATATTAGATTAATAATTATTATTTTTATTAAAAATAAATATAAATATATAAAATTCAGATTTTAAACGTATCGAGATTTATTGCTGTTATAAATAAACCTATTATATATTTTTGATTTGAATTAAATTAGCCATTATTTTACAAAGCGGCTAGTTGGGAGCTTTAAGATCTATTTAATAGGGGTTTATTGATCAGATTTTTCATCTTGCTCATGATGATGAACCACAATGTGATTTTCACCCAAAAATTTTTAACAATTAATTTTTTGAGACTTATTTCTGATAATAGTAATGTATCAACACTATTTATTTTAGGAAGATTTTTGTAGTTTTTTCACTTTATCCAAATTATCTAGTTCAAAACTTCCATACAAATCCAAAAATTGAAACTTGGAAAAATCGAGATTTAATCCAGCTTGTATCTTTATGAATCACTAAAATTTGTGAGCTAAATTATTTTTTATATTTATATTTAATTTAAGTGAATGAGAGTAGGGAAGCAAAAATGTAGTAGTGAAGGGAAAAATCTGTAATCTGTAATTCATTTGTTTTTTCTTTGCATACTGTTAGCTGTAACATTTCATGGCGTTTCTTGTGCAAAATTCGACCAATGTAATAATTGTCAAAGTCTTTGAACAGAAAGAGATTGGAAGGAATGCAAACAATAGGCATGTATAAGTCTCAAGCCCACAGTTTTAGTCATTGCTAGTTTACAAGGCAATAGGAGATAAACACATCGTCGGCACTTTGCTCCGAACTCCATGGTTTGCTACTAGACGGGTTTTCCAGTCATTTCTTAGCATCCAAGGGAATTGCAGTACTCAGCTTGTATTATACAAAACCTCGCTCAAGGACTGAACTGCAAAAGTGATGGGAACTGATCTCATTTGGATACTGACACATGACATCCTGTATCAAAATAGGGACGACTGAGAAAGCAATGGACATTTTGTATTCTAATAATCCAAATGACATTTTAGCAAATTCTACCACATACGCCCTTCTCCTACAGTGCTGCATTAACAGCAATGGGGAATTCTCTTTCAGAGAGCGAGCGGTCTGATGCCACATACATAGCACACTGTCGTGCCAGAGCAGTATTTGTGATAGAACAATCTTGTAACTTATATGTACCAAATGCGGGAATATGGCAATGTGCACGACAATTGTTTGAAAAAATGCCGGAGCAGAAACGTGGTCTCTATGAACCGCAATGCTAGCAGGATGTGTTCAGTGTGATGATGCATAGCCTTGAGCTTTTTTGTGCATGCGATGCAAGGGCAGGGATTATGCGCTCATGAGTTCACTCTAGCCAGTATTCTCCGTTCCATTGCGGCTCTGGGCTCTCTGGAGCAGGGCAGACAGGTCCATGCGCACATCATTATGAACAATTATTGCTCGTTTATCATTTTAGAGAATGCTCTTCTTCTTACCATGTATTTTAAATGCAGAAGTATGGAGGATGCACACAACGTGTTTAGCACAAAAATACTTGAACCGGATTTGGTCGTCGTGGAATGCCATGATTGCAGGATGTGTCCAAGCGATGGACATATAAAAAGAAGCCCTGGGGGTTATTTGAGACGTTAAGCGAAGGTAGCGACATAGCGGCTGCTGACAAGTTCACATTTTCCACTTGCTCGGTGTATGTATCGGCTGTTCAGCTCTGGAACGCGGCATGCAGTTCCATGCTCTGATTGGCTGAAGCTCAGGGATTTGAGTTAAATTTATTCAGGTGGCCAACGCTCTAGTACCACGTGTTGCAGATGCAGCAGTGATAGAGGATGCGCGGTTTGTGTTTGACAAATGTTGAAAAGAGATGCAGGTGTCATGGAGTGCAATGATATCCGGATATGCTCAGCATGACATGCGAAAGATGCCTTAGCGAGCTATTTTGATCAAATGCGAAGGATTGAGCATGAAGCTGAACCAGCATACCTTTTCCAGTGTTCTTAGTGCATGCGTGCGACCTTTCAGCTCTGGATATTGGCAAGCAGGTCCATGTGCATAAGTTATTAAGGTTGGATTTGAGATGGACATGTTTGTGGGGAGCAACCTGGTTGATTTGTATGCCAAGGTGGGAACAGACCGATGGATGCATAAATTTTTGAGAGAATGTCTACTCGGGACGTGGTTAGTATGGATGCCAATGGTTGCCGGCTATGCTCAGACTGGTTTTGGGGAAGAGGCCATTAAACTCTTTTTGAGTTGCAATCGTGGGGTAGTGGATCTAGACAACTTCACTTATGCCAGCCTTCTTTGGGCTTGTAGCCAGCTAGCAGATGTGAAACTTGGAAATCAGGCTCATGCCTTCACATCGTCAAAGGTGGGTTTGAATCGGATGGCTTTGTGGGGAATGCATTACTTGACATAGCAGCCACCAAATGTGGGAACTTGGAGATCGTGCTCGCAATATTTTAGATAATATGCATCAACAAGATGAGGTATCATGGACTTCCATGATTGCAGGATGTGTGCAGCAGAGGCATTGTGAACTTGCTTTGGAAATGATTTTGTGAAATGCAACAGCTTTAGCATGAAACCAAACCATTTCAGCATTTGCTAGCCTTCTCCGCGCATGTGCCAGCCTAGCAACCTCAGAGGGAAAAGGGAATCAGAGTGCATGCCCGCATCATGAAAACTGAATATATAGGGGATGTCTTTGCTTAGGGAGTGCACTCAAGTTGATATGTATGCTAAAATGTGGCAATATAGAGGATGCATTGAAAGGGCTCACTGTGGGGGCGTTATGCTGCTGTGGGTTGGGCAGACAAGAAGGTGGAACACCTAATAGGGATGTCGCGTCATGGAATTCAATAATTACTAGATTTGCAACAGCACTGGGAAGCGCTCAGGAAGTCCTCCAGCTTTTTGAACAGATGCTACAGTCAAATATATAAGGCCAAATGACATCACTTTTGTTGGCGTTCTTTCTGCATGCAGCCATGCTGGTCTGGTTAGATGAGGGTTGTCTCACTACTTTCACTCTATGAGTCAATATCATTGCATTGCACCAAGGATGGAGCATTATCGCTTTGCATTGTTGGACCCTCCTCGGTCATTGCTGGTCGGTTGGATAGAGGTTAAGGATTTTATCAACAAAATGCCTTTTCTAGCGCTGATGTTGTTGTCTGGCAGACATTGCTTGGTGCTTGTAGAACCCACTGCAGCAATACTGATATGGGGAAACTGGGTGGCAATGACGCATTCTGGAGTTGGAACCACAGGATCCTCTACTTACTGTGCTGCTGGCTAACCCGTATGCTGCATCGGGTAGGTGGGATGATGTGGCAAAGATGAGAAAATGATGAAAGACAGGCAAGTCAAAAAGGAGCACTGGGTGTATCTGGATTGAATTCAAGAGTAAAGGTCTCGTACTTTTGTTGTAGAGATAATTCTCATCCAGGGACAGAGGAGATCTAAGTGCAAAGCTGGAGGAATTGACTAAGCAAATGGAGGCAGGCTATGTGCCTGACTACAAATTTTGTGCTGCAAGACTTGGAGCAAAGCCAGAAAGAACATTCTCTATATCACCATAGTGAGAGCTAGCAATTTCTTTTGGGCTTATAAGCATGCCCCTGAGGAAGCCTGTTCGAGTTGTTAAAAACCTACGTGTATGTGGTGATTGCTACACTGCGATCAAGATTAATTTCTAAAGATTGCCGGGCGAGAAATTGTAGTGAGGGACATCAATCGCTTTCATCATTTTAAAGATGGTTCATGTTCTTGTGGAGGTTATTGGTGATAAGAAGCATCTCATTGCTTCCATCACTTAAGAAGTGATTTTGATCTCTTGTGGGAGATTATGGGTGATGCTATTACTCTTGCATTACTGGGATTAAATTGGTAGGGCAGGGGCTATACCCCCTTTTTTCACTGAGAGCACAAGACTATATTTAGGTTGGGGGATTGTAAACAACGAAATGCAGTAAAAGAGCTTTCTATGAAACCCTAGTCTGAAATTTCAAATCTTGAGAGGAAATGTGGGGTTTAGCCTGACTTCAGTTTGGATAAGGTCAGAAACTTTGGCAAGAATAATGGGATTTTTAAAAGAGAAGGACTTCCAAGTATGTTGTATACATGAATTTGTTTGTGAAACAAGGGAGCAATTAGATGTGCAAATGCACAACTTTAAGCTGTCTTCTCTTTATGTCGGTGTCTTTACCACGATATGATGGTGCAAGTTTACCCTCTCTGGAGTATGAGTATATGAACTCGATGGTTTGAATTCACGGCTCTATATTAATTCTAATATATGGAAGTTCAATACATAAGCAGTGCTCCTGTTCCTGAGCCCCTTCTTGATCAGCACAAAATGAAGATCAGGACTAATAGAACAGCTGATCAGTGCAAACATGAGATATGGTACTGCAGTAGATGTGAAAAGTTGCTTGACATGATGATACATACTGAAAGAAAGATTACATTTAAATGACATAGGGCATCTCTATATAAATATCTCGCAGGGTAGTTACGTGTGGTTTGCATGCACAGAAGAAATGTTTTGACAAGCTGTTAAACATTAAAAGGGAGGCCACAAAGTAGCGCATACTTTTTCTGCACTTAGCTCCAATCTGACAGATATAATGAGGGAAATTTAGTCTAGATAAACTGACATCCAATCCACATCACTTTCAGCAGCGAGATCCAATTTGCACAGCAGACAGAGGAAATCTACTCCTAGCAAGAATTGCCAGTCCATCAAAATGAAGTCAGAGCTTTCCAAGAGGAGCATGAGCTACAGAGCTTTCAGATCTTCATACTTTTCTTGAAGAAGTAGGTTTCCACCTTGCCGCAAACGGAAAAATTTAGTGGCATCTCGAGTAACCATACTGATTCTTTTTTCATTTATTTTTCCTGTCTATCATCAATTCCTGTGTAAATGATTCAGTGATGAGGCATTCCCTTCAAATTTGTTGATCCATAAAGGCGTATTGAGGTTTTCCATAAGTGTTTTGCTAAGGTTGGTTGGATAGGAAGAAATATAGTTTTTATTCTGTTTATGGTGCTGTGGGGTTCAAAGAGCATGATGAGATTGATGCAGCAGTATAGTGGGTACAAATTTCTAACGAATAGGGGGCATAAAATTGCCGAATTAGCCCAGGTATTGTCTGGGATAATGGTCGGAGTTAAGCCACACCAGATCTTTCACGATGTATGTGATGTGGTACGTAACTTACTTCCTCCCATTTCTTTCTATATTTGTGGCCCATTTCTTTCTATATTTGCGGTTGCAGGTCTGTGGAAAGGGATTATTGACGGGTATTAGTAATTTTTTTTGATCATGGTGACTTCGGTAACTCTTTTTAGACTAATTTAAGGGTGGTCCCAGGATCCAATCCCTCGTGACTGCCTTATAACACCACAGAGTATATCTAACAGCCTGCAAGCTCAGACGATACTGAGATCTTATGATTTAGCAAGAGCTGAGACTCAGCGTGGAAAGGGGAGAGCCTACTTCTTGAGCTGGATCACTGAACAGGCCATATACATCAATCTGATTTGAACCTCCATCTGTGGGTTTCAAAGTCAGTCATAAAACTGAGGTCATAAAAATGTCTCTTTCTAGTCAATTTGATTTACTAATAATACATGACCACTATAATTTTATTTATTAATTACACATGCCGTAGTATCTATAATACCCATTCTTTTATTTATATATATATATACATATTTAATATTCTAAAACAATTTAATTGATAACACATGACCACAAGAAATTTATTAACACGACCACATATCTTAGTACCCATTCTTCTATAACCACAGATATCCATCTATATTATAACATAGGTACTCTAAATTACTTTTTATGTTCTCCATCATATGAAATGAATGTAATAGATTTGAAATGAAAAGTGCAATTTGATAATAAAAATTTATAACTCTCTTGTTTTTGTACACCCATAATATTATTGAGATTAGAATAATTTGCATTCACTTAACAATAAGTTGAAAGTAACTTGTTAGAAAACATTTACTTAAGTTGAGCAATCGAAGGACCCACTCAATACTTACCACACGGAGCGATATTCCTAATAATATTCAGTGGTGTCAAACACATAATATCTTTATTTATTATTACATGTCTCTTACATGCTTGATCTCTGTTTCAGCTAAATACGATTTGTCTTTCATACGCCATTTGGGAAGCAACACCCAAAATCCTTCCCCCACTTCACTCGTTCCACTTCCATCTCCCAAAATTTGGATCTTGCCCCATGAACAAATGGTAAGGATGACAAGTGTAAGACTCTACATCGAAGAACTTCCATACAGTGCTTTCACCCACTCTCAACCCTTCGTACTCATGACCTCAAAGCTTCTATCGTCGTCTCCCTCCGTCACAAGCAACGACTCTTGTCTCTCATAGAAGACAAGAACTTCTCTCGCTCTCCCTTGCCCACTCCCTCTAAACAATTGTGGTGTACCATCCTTCCCGCACACTCCCCTCTTCCATCCGACCTCGACCCTACATCCATGTTCTCTCACACTTCCAACCTTTATGATCTTCTCTGAGCAAGGCCAAATTCATGTTACATCCCCACCCTTTTCTATTACCTATTCTCAAACAAAGATATTAGAGAGGCAATTTGGGTGATGAACAACAACAAAGCAACCGATGAGAAGGCTACCAAGCGAGTTCTTCAAGCACGATTTTCATGCTTTGGTTAGCTACTTGGTGATTTGTTCAACCATGTGAGTCGTGAAAGGTTTTCCACACTGCCTTAGTCTACATCATCCATCGATCCACAAATCGGGTTCCGGCTCAAATCCAACTCACAAGGAATGATCATGGTGGGCCACTCATCATGAAGTTGTATGCTACTATTCTACATAAGTTTTTAGTGACCTTGAGTGAGACAACTCGAGAGCTATGGGACAAACAAGTTTTTGAGTGACTCATTAGACCATTAACCACATCTCCACCCACTGTAGTGATTGAAGAGGCACGACACAGCTCTTTGAAAGTCTACAATCATTTTGTAGATCTTCAAATCTTTGACTTTGTTTTGAGGGGAACAACACTCTAGAGACTCGGGAATGGCATCTTTGCGACCCTATTGACAACTATTATGCGCTTTATATGATCGTCAGCAGTAGAATATTCATGCGGTTCTTGGGATCTTACGATTTCATTGGCTTATGTGGGGTTAAACGAGTTGTACATTGCTACTGTTTGGGATCTATATTGATGAGTTGGAGGCATTTCTACACGAGCATATCTAGGACATCGATGGATGCCTTCTTCACCGGTTCGATATATATGATACTCTTTGTTGACGATGTGATCCTCCTCTCCTCATCCTAGAAGGATTACAAAGGCAATTGGATTCCTTAGCTTTGTTTTTGTGATGTTTGACAGTTGACGGTCAACTTGGGTAAAACCAAGGTTATGATCTTCAATGGGGTGAAGAAAACTTCAAACCTTCACTTCCTATTTAGAGGAGGTTGAGATCACCAATAAGTATACTTATTTGGGGTGCAATTCTCAAGTCAAACGGTTTGGCAATACTTTAGCAACAGAGCCTTTCAAGGATATGGATCCTTTAGCCCTTCTTGAGAGGCAGTGCTCGACATCTTCCGGGACATGCGTCAGAGATGACTTCATGGACACCTTGATGCTGACTATCAACTTCTATATGGCTCAAAGATTTGGGACCATCTTTTCTTGATCGGATTGGACTTCAAGTTTGAGAGTCTAGATTCTTCTTCTACATACATCATTAGATGTGAACATACAATACCTCAACACATCATCCTTGGCAGAGTTTGGAGCTCAACCCTTTCGGTTGAGACGATCTTGATTGGTTTCATTCGCGTCTGAAGCACTGGACTGAGTAAAAGGCAGGGCAGATATCCTTACTTGGCATATTTCTCTTTTGAGACTATTGCCAGCTCCACTTCCTTCGAGTGGGCCGGATGTTGGTTTACATGAGTATCAAATCTCTTAGAGTCAGTGGGCATTCGATTGGATCATCTCCACTCCTTTCAGATATTCTTTAGTACACAGTGACCTTTTACCTACTAGACAAGAAGTGAACAAGATCATCGGGAGGACATCTACAAGCAATTCGTCCGAGTCACTTGGGTCAATCCTCTGGGTATTATGCCCAAAGATGGCCTTCTACGTTTGAGCACTTCTTGGAGTTGAGAGAGACGAGCTCATTGTTCGACCTAGTATATGCTTCACCACTAGATGCATGCTTCCTCTAGTCCAGGTTCGAGTAGGTTCTTATAGACTTCGGGTAGAGACAAACCACCAAATTAATAGACCAAAAGAATGCGCCGGGTATGTCATTTGGAAGTGGAGATCGAGGTGCACTTTATTTTTGGATGCCATGTCTACTACGAGATCAAGGAAGGTTCATTGCTTGTTGAGAGATTTTCATACCCTCATGACTTTTTTCGAGGTATCTAGATCAAAGATGTTTGGCCTATGCTGTAGGAGGCTCTTGGGTTAAATTGCATATCCTTCAACCTCCCATCGAGACCAGAGACCCCACCTGAGGAGGATCCACGGCATTTTTCGGTACTACCTTTAGGCAGGGCGCAAGTGGCCCGATGGATACCGGTACACATCTAGACCTACAGATCAACGAGGATATGTGGGACCTCACCACACCCTACGAGATCTCAACAACATATATGTCTCGAGACCCATTCCTAGGAGACGAATAGGTCCTCCAAACCTCAACGATTGAACGAACTCCCCCGGTGCTTAGCGATTTAGTGGACAATTTGCACTTTCCACTAGCTCTTGTTGGGTCAATAGAGATTTGTTGATTTTTCTTCAATGTTCTTCATTCAACCTTGGATGGGCACGGAAAGATGAGTCCAGATCCTCAAACCTATTAGATCTTGAATATTCTGCCATAAATGCTAGTTTACTTCATGCATTGTATCTTTTATAGGAGACATTACCAACCATACTAGTATCCTTCCCAAACAAGCTAAAATTTCAAATAATTTATAAACATCCCTTCTTGATCCATGACATAAAAATTAGGATGTCATCTATGAATAATAAATGTGTAATGGTAGGGCATGAGCTATTACTACTCCTTGAAACTCACCTTGGTGTTTTGCATCTTCCGGTATTCAACTTAGTACTTCTACCACTAATAGGAACAATAACGGAAGATAGAGGTAACCCTTGGCTCAAACCTCATTGGGCATGGAAGAAGGTGAAGTTATGCAGTTGATAAACACCACAAAATAAACCAAAAGAACACAACTCATGATCAATTGATGAATTCGGGACTAAAATCCATTGGGTTAACACAAATATGATGTATAACCAACTCGTTTGGTCATATGCTTTAGAAAGATAAATTTTTAACAAGGCCCTTTTAATATGTGAATTTTGATATTGTGCATACCTTCTTAAGTTACTCCTATAGCTTTCATGAATCTACCTAGCTTCCAAAAACCCAAGCATGCTCTTTTTGATATTGATTTTGACAATATTAACAATCCTCCTCATTATTACTTTAAATAATTTATACATTTACATAGAATGAGGCAAAAATCCTCAAAAGGTTGGGGTTTATCCAATTTTGGAATAAGTTCTGCATAGGGATTTATATGTCGTAACATGTTTCCATTTATCTCTGGGATTCACACCACCTTCGAAGGTCATTCCCAATTCACTGCAAAAGGCCTGGGTTATGTACCCACCCCCATCCATTTGGCCTGACTCTCGTCCTTCTAAAAGCCAGAGAGGATTCTCTTCAACTCCCACCATTAAGGCTTGTTTCCATCTCGACCCACAACCGGGGAAAAATTTGAGTAACCCTAATGACCTCTACAATATTAATCCCTTAATCTACTTCGACGAGAGATTATAACTCGATTTTCCCCCATCACGAAAAACCTTCAAAAATTAGAGATCCCCCCCCCTTCCCGATCCGACAAATTCTAGATAATATTACACATTTTTCGTACTTTTGCCAGGCTTGAAAATTGTATTCTCATCCCCATAGTCTAACCAAATAACTCTACTTTTGAGGTGCCATCTTTATTTTGATTCCAGACTGACTTCCTCCTAGCTTGCAACATAGTTAACGTTCCTTGGTTTTGCATTTATAAATCGTCCTTCCTCGTCCGTAAGAGAAGAGAGTTATTTAACCAAAACAAGTTCTCCATCTTCCCTCCATCTTTTTCCTAAATGACCAATCTAATTCTAGCTTCTTTAGAGCCTTTTATTTATTTTTAAAATTGTTTAGATACTAAGTCTCCTTAAAGAGGGTCACCCTTTCCAATTTCCTTTCATGAGCAAGAGGAAGTTCTCCTTTATCCAAGAGGAGTTCAATTTAAAGGGATCGGCAAGATTAGGTTCCTAACCTGATTTCTAGCAGACCGAGGATGATCGATTCCCCACCGAGCTCACCACCGTCTAGGTGAAGTCAAACTCGCCTAATAAAGGCTCCGAGGGAAAAAACTAATAACATATTTTGCAATTTTAGTTTCCCCTATATGATGATTTCCCCTTTGGTAGATTTATCTTAACATGCTCAACATCTACCCGATTTGGTACTTGGATTTTGTGGATGAAATAGTTTGAAAAGGATCAACCTCGACAAGTCCCCCAAAACCTCAATTGCCCTTAATTTCTCCTAATGTGGAGAAATTCAAGTCTCCACCAATAATAAAAGCTTCGCAGTTTAAAAGAAATTTGTCAAAATCTATTCCAAAGCTCCATTATATCTACATAAGGCCCATAAATATTTATAAATGTTGGGAGAGACCAATCTATTTAGAGAAAACCTCGTTACCTAATCCCGAGTCAATACTCCAAGAATTGATAAGATTTAATCTTGCCCATTCCACCCATATCTAAACCACTTGATTGTCCATGAACATCTAAAACCACACATTTCCAACCACTTAGAAAAGATTCAAGCATTTTTTTAATAAAATCCCATCCGTTAGAGTTAGTGAAGAAAATTGATATCAAGAGATTCCACTTGTATCAACCTCAAGGAAAGGTTTTTGAGTGAACTGGCTAAACTCACAGTTGAATGTTAGATTTTCATGACTATCCCCCACCATGGTTTTTAATGCCCTAGAAATCCCATTTATTTATAATTGTTTACATTTTTCCATATCTTCCCTTGCCTTCTCCTTTGCTTAAGAAATATATGACTTTCTACCCCAAAAATTTATACTCTTGGGAAGAGAGAGTAACTTTCCCTAGGCCCTAAGGAAGACTATCAAGGAGAAGAAAATCTATCCTTGAGAATAAAATACGTATACCCATTCCCCTTCCCCTCAATCCTCCGAACATCCCATGATAAAAAAACAATCGGGGATGAGAAAATCACTCTACTTGAGGGGCAAGGAGAAGAGGCTTAAGTAAGAGAAAAGGATGCGACCAAAGAGGCGACGAATTTACTGTCTCCTCCCCAGATGAGACATCCCATCATCCTTCCCAAAACCTACAAATGAACTAACAAGTAGAGATACAGGAGGAAAGGATGGAGAAATACCATGAGAAAGGCTAAGCCTCGAAGCTGTCCCAATCTCTTTAGGCTCAAGGATTTGATTCTAGCATGTAAATTGTCCTCCGTTTATGGAACATGTGGCTCTATGCCATGTATTAAGTATTGAGATGGTCTTCTTGGGATGGATTGCATTTGATGTAAGTGGGCGCTAAGAATTCAAATATGTAAGGGTTCCACATCAACCTTATGTTTCTTTCCTAGAACAACATTGCACATCCTCTTATTCATAATTATACTACTCCCGACCAAGTGTCCATATTTTTTGCATGGGTTGCATCTAAAAGGTACACCTATTGTCCAATATTTTTAGTTTTTCGCTCCTAAAATCTCCGATATTTATGGTTTCACAAGTCCTTCATAAGATCCATGTTTACTAAAATGTGAGCCATCAATTTATCCCCTATTTCACGGATGGATGGATTGCTCCGGGGAAAGTACCTAAACTATTTTCCTGTGTCCTCAAATACCTCTTCTTTCCACATCTTCGAGGGGAGGTCTAGAAGCCTAACCCAAATGGGCACCACATCCATATTCTCTTAATAGCATCAAATAATGATGTCCATAATTTAAATAGTATAGGAGTAACTATGGCCCACACTAGTTTTGACATCGTTAAGACCTCTTTCATGTGTTTGGAAATCAATATGAATCCACCCCATTTCTAACAAGAAAAAATAGGTATGTTTTGTACATTTGGGATTACTATTGCTTCGAGTCATTCCTTCAAAAATTAGATAGAAAATTTTCTACCATTTGTTCTTCCAACCAAGGTTTTTTCCCCCCTAGCTCCACGCTCTTTCTTTACAACATTTTTACCGAAAACAAGATTTTAATTTTGTCGTTGTTTGTTGTTTTTGAGAGCCCCCGTTTTTTTAAGGTTACCTTCCTTCTCTCACTTCTTTATGGAGGAGGAAGCTCCTTCTTTAGAGGGTTGAGATTGTCCCAAGGGGTTCAATACACCAATTGTTAATGCCTAGATAGCATGATCATCTATCCCCAAATATAATTTATAAAATAGTTGGAAATTGGTCAGACCCTTACAACCCTCTATGACTCTTACTTGTATCATAAACTCATAGATTTGGTAAAAAAAAAAAACCTTTACAAGAGGCCCCAACAAGCCATCATTTTCGCAAGAAAGCAATCCACTGGAAGAGGTGAAGCCCTAACCCTGGATCAAGCTTCAGCTATATCCACTAGAAAATTTATGTATTTGTTCGATATGAAGAAATTAGGGTAAAACCCTCAGCTCGTATTTCTTATTTGCTCATATGGAGATAAGGTTTGGCAGAGGGAAACCCAAAAAGGGATGAGGAACCCACCAAACTTGGAAACCAAAGGTCAATCCCTTCCGTTAGAGGCAAGGTCATCGGGAGGTCAAAATTATAACCATTTTACCAAGGTTTTGACCCTACCTTTCCTTGAAGTAATGGACTTAGTAAAAGTAACAAGAATAAATGTAGGAACACAACTTAACAATTCAAAATAGCTCAATTCCTCATATCCCATTCACCCAAAACCTCATTCCTGCGAGATCAATCCAGAAGCCAAACTACCCTTACCTATTAAAGGTCCGTAACTAACAACCGTCATAAAGAATTTTGAGCCTCTCCTCCAATAACAAATAGTAATAATTTAACTTTCTGATTTTTAGCTACACCATGACAACTCTTTGTCGTCCTAGCATATGCATTCCAAGGCCTCCCAATGCCATAGCCTCAAGAATATCGCATCCTAGTGGAGAACCATGTTTCTTTACCATTAACTAGATATGAAGTTCCTGTTGATTCTTTCCAAAAATTCAATTTCATTTCAAATTATTATTAGTAGCATGAATAATAATATAAATTAATATATAATTTAAACATATATTGATTCAAAAACATGTAAAAGGATTCCTAACCATGTACATTCAACACACTTTATCATGTGAGATTCTTAACTTGTAAATAAGTCTTGTTACAATACATGAGAAAATAACATGCTTAATTATCAACACACATGCCTAAAGAACCATAACCCATTTCATATATTTGCTCATATGACATTTATATAAATTAATCAATTTGATTAAAAGGATAAATGGCATAACTAATTTGGAGATAACATGAACCTTTGATTTGTGAATACTACTAAGAATATTCTAAAATATTCTATGGGTTTAAATCCCACAACCCACTCAACAAATATTGATAATTAAATAGAATTGTGGGAAGCACTATCACTCGTAATAATGATGTAGTCTATCTAGTAGATAGAATGTAGCAGAATGTCTAACGACTGACAAGACCGTGTTTTTGGTCGAATTTGGTAGTCTAACTAATAGACTAAATACAACTTTAGGGAGATTGTGATTTTTTCTTGTTTAAAATACACTATTGAATGCATAAATGGATTTAAATAATCTTTGAAAAACCGCAGACACTTGATTCGCAAATTAAACAACTTAAACTTGTGATTTTAAAATATGTACTCGACTTTGAAAATTTTGACCGTAAAAATGTTTCCAAAAGGACCATATTTTGTTTATTAGTTAGACTACATGTAAAATAACTACACTAATATCATTTACTAACTAGTACAATTATATAAATTAAATGATGGGTAAATGTTGATAAGCGCTAACCATTAAAAATCTTAGGAATTGACTAAATTATAACTTTATAATATTATTATTAATGATAAAAAGAATTAATATATAAGTTTAAAAAAATGTAACAAGAATTGTAACCATCAAGATTTAGTTCCATTTTATCATGGAAATTTTTAATTTGTAAATGTATCGTTTTACAATACTATGGCTTGTCAGAATACCACATGTACAAGGAACTATAACTCATTTCATATGAAACTAGCTCATATGACATATTTTAAATTAATTAATTTAATTAAAATGAAAAAATGACATAACTACTTTGGAGATAATTTTGAACCTTTGATTTGTGAATACTACAAAGAATATTTTAGAATATTCCATGAGACTAAATTTACCATCCACTTAATATTTATTTATAATTAAATTAAAATTATATAAGCCCTATCAACTATGAGTGTAATAACTACACCAATATCATTTACTAGCACAATCATTGAAATTAAATGGAAGCAATGTCAATAAGCATCAATCCATAATAGGCATCAAAACATTTACTTTGTCATACATCCCAAATTCCTAAAATTAAAAAAAATCATAATAATTAACTAGACTATAAGTCCATTATTCAAAATAATAATGATGATAAAATGAATATATATATATATATATATATATATATATATATATATATATATATATATATATATATAAAACAAGATTCCTAACTATCTAGATTCACCCCACATTATCTTGGAAATTTTTGATTTGTAAATAGTCTTTGTTATAATACTATGGGCTAATGCAATGGATTATCAATACCGCATGCGAAACCATAACTCATTTAGTTCATATGATATTTTTAACTAGCAATTGCACCACATGTTGCAAAAGGAAACGTCATAAGGCGTAGCGTAGGAAGTAGTAGCATTAAATCGTTGCTCTTCCAGATGACAAGAAAGTGTTTTATGCAACATCCGAAGGAAAAATCATGGATGAAAGACTTTTGGTAAATACAGGCGATTCAAAAATAAACTTTGCATTCCAACAAAGTCTCAGTAATATCAATATTTTCAAATGGAACAATGATCTAAAGGAATTTCGTGTCTTTGTTGCAATCGTATCTCATATTCGAGAGTACAATAGAAATCTCGTAGTGGAAAATGATGCGATGAAAAAGAAAGAGAAGAAAACTTAAAGAAATTATATATGTTGCCTTTCATGGTCTCATTGTAGAATTTTTCCTACATGTAACGAGATAAAACTATAAAAAATGGGAAAATACTGACTAATGCGAGAAATTTCTAGTACGAAAAAAGAAATGCAGAGAATGGAAATGTTTGGCAATGATAAAAACGCTGAAAGTACTTCGAACTAAAGAAAAATTATTTATGTCTCCACTCTACCTTTATTTCACACGTGTGATTGTAGAATGTTTCCTACTCCGTAAGGATATAAAACTATAAAAGAGGAAAAATAGTTGATTAATATGAGAACTTTTTCATACAAGAAGATAATACCAAATTGTAACCGAAAATACCTGGGTCTTATATCTAATGATTACAAATGATTTCAATCTTCTAACACCAAAATCCACCCACCCCACAACTAGACATGGCATGGGAGACTTCTTCTTGAAGTGAACACTTACGTCGTAATTAATAAAATTAATTAAAAGAGAAAAAAGGCATAACTACTTTGAAATAAATATTAGCCTTTGATTTGTGTATATATTATGTGTACCACTCTACCCACGTCAATATTCTATCCACACCAGCTTCTTCCTAACTTCCAACACACTTCCTTTAATTAAACACATTAAATCATAACTAATAATATTATTAATAATATTAATAATATTTCACTAATTAGTAACATTAATTAATCAACTAATTAGGTTATTAATATCAATAATAAATCTTACCTACCTAACTATTAATAGTATGAACTAGTCCCTAGGGTTAACATAATTAGTTGAGTTCTCACGTTAAAGAACCTTACTATTGAGAGGTCATGTGTTCATTTATCTCGACACTCTTGGGGTTAGGCTATATGGTTGAGCTGCAGTAAAAGTGATCCTTCAGTGGGTCTCATTACAAACATTTATTTTGTGAATGTATCTTTAGGCTCACCATATAAAAATCATAGTATGTTAACTAATTTCTTTTTTTGTAAGCTTGGTAGTACTCTCCTCTTTTTCAATTAATTTAATAGAAAGTTATAACTTGTTTTAAAGATAACTTAGGTGCCTCAATCCTTCTCATGGGAAACCAAGTCCGTTGGCCACCCAGCAACATGGTATTCCATAAAAAAAAATAAGTTTTAAGTCTTTCTAACCATGTAGTATAGGATCGTATGTCTATGCATATCCTACCATCTACTTGCCTAATGGCATAATTGTCTATGGCATTTGGAAAGTAAAAGCTATACATACTTGTAAAAAGAGATATCATAATAACTAATCTCGCTTTCCCATGAAGTACCCGACTCGCTGTTGGGTCTTTGCGTAGGACCCAAGAGTTCTATCGGGAGAAAGGATGCAAGGTAGGTGGTTTTCATGCATTGAGGCACCCATCCTACTTCATTCGAGTTGGAGTTTCGGGAAGTCTCGTTTGTAATTCGTGAAATATCACTTTGGTATCCATGCTCATAGAAGTATGTTCCAGTAAGCCATGCCCAATCCCTCTATGTAATTAACAAAGAAATAAGGTATGTTTACACCGTGTTACGTGGCCTCGAGTATGCCCAAGATCATGCACCAAGATCCGCCAATCATGAGCATCAATTTACTGGAACCTCGCGTGGTGGTTCAAATCAGCTTCCCATTCCTCAATCAATTGTCTTATTTCCTCGCTTATGCTTTTGATATGAATATGGGAAAACTAGTTTTGTTGTGCTAGCTCCCCCCACGCTAAAAATAAATGTGTTTGTGATCGTCTCAAATTAATAAGTTGTAAAAAGGGTTTATGCATCAAGTTTTAGTGTCTTTTATGAGAAATTAATGACAATTCACTAAAAACACATGTACATCAAGTAAATTGTAGAGAAATAACACACAACAAACACAATACTCGCATTTGATAAATGCAGTTCACCTCCCCCGGGCTACATCTCCATGGACTCGCTCTCAACCGGCTAGACCTCTTTGGATTAATGGTCACCGTCCGATTACATGCATCTACATTTATCCAATGGTGTTACAATTTTCTCCATTGATTCAAAAAGACCCAAAAACCTCAAAATAGACTCTTCAACCTCTGCAAATGGTCTTCAAGGAATTAGGCATGACCCCATCTCCTAGTGGCCCCAGTTTTTTTAATCTTTGAAGTGGAAAAATCACTTATGTGGCGTCTAACGCCTTTACAACCTCGCACCATCATGCTCGAGCATCCAAAGCATCTAGGAATGACTCTTCTTGAGCAACAATCGTCGTAAATATGCCAAAGTTATGGTTCGAGAAAACTCCTCCAAATCCGGGAACATCTCTAGTCAGTTCCACAAAATTGGTAGTGTGCCGAAAATAGCAGTAACTCATAAACTCGCTAAGTTAAACTCGGAGCTTAATTAAATTATAAGTAATAAGCAACTATTACTTAGTACATTAAGAGGTTTTACAAATCTAGATTAGAAATCGGATCGTTACTGGGTACCCATCTGTTTAAGGGTTAATTAAACCCATGCTTATGCTAATTCTTCGTTAGTATTGGCCCTCTCGTTTCTCGCTCTAGGCGTATCCGTTGACCAAGGGCTGGGCCCCTTGGGTTTGGCCCTTCTTTCCTTCGTCTATATCTTTGATAAACTATTAAACACCGCACCAAATATATTACAAGGTCTAATGTATAGTGAAATGGTAAGACTCATGGGTTATGTGGGGGAGATCACTTGCCCGACCCCCGATCTTCCACCCAAAAATTTAATTCCAACCTTTGGAAATTCAAATTCTAAATTTGGACTTTAGACCACGATAAAAAATTTGGACCTTGAAGGGGGCACGCATGCCTCTCGGGCTAGCCACGCTTCTATGCCATTGGTTCATCAAAAACCATTAAAATTGTGCCATGTGCCCAGAAATTTGGGTCACGACACCGACAAGTGTCGCTCACTTCATTGGCCTTTGAAAACTCAACCTTTTTTTTCTTTGTCCATGTTTGACCCATTTTTTTAAAATTTCTTTGCTTGACACGACGAACAACGGTTTATTTTCCACATACGTACTCCATTTTGAGTGAAAAAGAATTGCACCGGATTCCTAGCGACGGCCTAATCTCGTCGTTCGTTTGGTGTGATTCCTATATTTTGAATTTTGGAAATTTTTTCCCCAATCCTGTGATTCAATTGGTACTCCTTCCCACCGATAGCTTTTGACCCACAAAAGTTGGTTATCTCGATAAGAACTGAATACTCTTCTCTTTACCAAGTTCTATCAACTTGATTCTACTCCGGAAAAATCTGACAACCACTTGGGTTCACCACATGCCTTGCCTTACAAATGGCTTGGCACTTCAACCACGTCCTCTTTTTATTTTATCCCATCCAATACTGGTTATTACTTGTTGATTGATAAAGTACTTACTAAAATTAAATTGATCCTCAGTTGCTTGAAAAATCGATTGATGGCCTTCCCAATCGAACTGCTCCTCTTCAGATAAACATGCATTTGATGCAAGATTCTCCTCGGGAAACCACTTTTCCAAGTTAAGTCCATCTCGAGTGAACTACACAATGAGTTCCAACATCAAATAATCACAAGAAAAATAAATGACCATTCTTTTTACCTCCATGGTTCCAAATTCCACATCTAGAAGATTACATCTGCCATCTCTTTTGCTTCTCGGCATCAACACATCAAATGGCTTACAATGGCTTATAGCCTTTACCGCAATATTTTGCATCTATCCTTCTGTCCACTATCTCAGTTAAAGGACATGCTGCTCATGCCATGATTTGGGAACAAGCACTAGCCTTCCCGCTCAAGAGTGAACTCCAAAATCCCATGACATGTTGTCACAAGAAAAAAGCCATTAATCCGAAAAACACATCATGCAAGAAACATAACTTGACAACATATCCTTGCTCCTTCAAAGCAACAAATTCTCACATCATATGTGAACATCGCCATGTCTCCTTACATATCGGTGTAAAAACTTGACCAAACACAAGTCGACAAAACATACTTCTTCAAACAATCGACGAAAGTCGAAAAAAACATGTGCATGTAAATTCATATACCTTGTCGCATCTAAATGAGCTAACATAACTATATTTTTCAAACAAATTCCCTGGCGTAACATGCGACATGCATTCAATCGGGTAAATAAATGCATAAAGAAGTAATATTTGCATCAATCATCAAAATAAATGCAAGGCCTTAATTGGTTACAAAATTTAAACTATCTCTTTTCCAAAACTACTTCAACAATTTCTTTCACCGTATCATCATTATGTGAATCATCCCGACCCACATTGATTTTGGAATTCTTTTCCTTTCTTCGTCTATATCTCTCTCCACCTTCTTCAAATGTTGTGGATGACTGTTTGATATAAAGTCCAACACTTGTCTACAAGACGACCCTAATTATGGCAATAAGTGCAAAACAATTGCAACTTCTTTTCAACATGGTTTTCCTTGTCCAATGTACCTTTCGTTTCTTCATTCTTTGTTTAGAAAGTTTATTGTGCATGGAAAATCTCTTTTCCGTATCTTTGAAATGGTATGGTTATTCAAACCACAAAAGGAACATGTAATATTTTCCAAATCTTTATGTGAATATTTACCATATTTATCATAATCAGCAATCTGATTTGGAAAGTGCATTTTATACTCAATATTCACCTTTGTCACCTCTTCGTAGGTAGAATCTTTGGATGAGGCATGTCTTCTAATAACACTGCAACAATGGATTCAATGATTTTAAAGCTTTCAACGTTCTCTTGTTTTCCATTCACATTAGCCGTATGCTTGCGTACATCTTCTTGCAAAGTGGGTATGTAACTTTGCATTCCTATGAACACAAACTTCGCAAGCTTGAGGGTAATGAAATGTATTTAGCCCTTCTGAACACCTTCATGTGCCTCCTTGGCTTTGGAGCATTCTCCATCATCCGGAACTAAAGACCCAAAAACTTAGGCTTTTCTAAAAAATTGGCTCAACTATGCCTCAGGCACGTTTTCCCAATCCTTACCTTCAGCCCATATTCATTACCACTTGACCTATTCCAGTTGTCTTTCAAAATCACCTACACATTCATCTGAGAATTCTAGAAGATAAACTTGAATTACACATTCTTTTCTTTTGCGCACTTAGCTAAAAGTTTCCTTGCAGCATCATGGATTTGAGTCTCCATCTCATGCAACCTTTCTAGGTTTTCATTTTCAATATATGCTAAGTCTCCATCTCATGATCTTTTCAAGAAATTTTGCTTCTTCTCCTCTTCATAAACTAACCGCTCTTGAAGTATAATTTTCCCTCTTATCTTCATACATCTCTTGAACCATATCATCAAGGATATAGCTTCCCGCAACATATATTTATTTCAAAAAAGCCTTGCTAAGGAAGTGATTGACTAGAAAAAATGCTTGGTGAAATTGCTACCACACTTGAAATGCATAAAAGCTATTTGTCGTGATTTGAGAACCGAGTTTCACATTGACCTTCTCTTCACACACATAAACTTGCACACAATTAAATTATCTCGCAAATAAAACCATTAGCTACTCCTAGCTAACCTTGGCTAAAGAGTCAAACCTATGTTTTGATACCAACTTCTGATTTGAATATGGGCAATCTATTTATTGTGATAGATCTCACGCTAAATATAACTAAGTTTAGGATCGTCTCAAATTAGAAAGTTGTGAAAGGTTTATGTATCAAGTTTTATGTCTTTTATGAGCAATTTATGAGTTAATTAGTTGTTAAAAACAATACATGTAAAATAAGCAAATGTAAAAGAAATAACAAAAAGCAAACACATTACTCAATAGTCAAATGGAGTTCACCCTCCTGGCTACATCTCCATGGAACTGCTTCCAACTCGCTAGTCCCTCTTGATTAATGGTCAAATTCTTTGATTACATGCACCTAAAGTGCTCCACATGGAAACATTTCATTGGATTAGAAGACCCAAAAACTCCCAAATAGACTCTTCAAGCTTTGCAAATGGTCTTCATGTAGGTCCAGTATGACCCCATCTCTATGTGGCCCTAGCTTATTTAATCTTCATGAAAAAATCACTTACAAAAGTGCTCCAACACCTTCGTGAACTGCACATCATGCTCATATCATCCAAATCATCTAGGAATGACTTTCAGCCAAAATTGGTCGAAATATGCCAAAGTTATGGCTCGTGAAAAACTACCTGGAATCGAATCAGTATTCTGGTTAAGTTCCGCTAAAATTGGTAGGAGTGCCTCTAAAATAGCGGAACCGTAAAACTATGCCAAGTTAAAAAGAGTTGAATTAAATGATAAGTATGGGTGACCGATACTTTCATAATTAATTATTATTTTTAAGTAAATCAGATTAGAAACCTGATTAGCTTAAATTAACTGCTGTTTAAGGGTTAATAGAACCATGCTTAAATGCTAATTTCAACATTAGAATTGGCTATCCGCTCTCTGTTTCGGGTGGTCCCATGAATCAAGGGCCGACCCTTCGCTCTACCTATATCTTTGATAAAATATTAATAAACACCACGCCCAATATATTACAAGGTCTACTACATGCAATGGTATGACTGGTGGTTATGTGGGGGAGGTCGCGGGTTTGGACTCTGACCTCGTCCAAATTTTTGTCCTGCGAAATTTAATTTCGACTTTTGAAATTCAAATTTGAATTTTAGATACTCTAGACCACGATAAAATTTCATGACTTAGGAGGCATGTGGCAGCCTGGGGCTAGCCATGTGTATTCATGCTATTGGTTCATCAAAAACCAATAAACTGTTTAGTGTCATAAAATCTCAAATATTTTACAAATTGACAAGTGTCATCACCCTTTACCGGGCCTTTGAAAACCCATTTTTTTTTCCTTTCGACCGTTTGACCTAAATGTTTTAAAAATTCATTTGTTTGACACGATAAACATCGTTTCCATTCCACATACAAACTTGGTTTTGAGTGAAATGAATGTCAGATCTCTAACAATGGGCCCGATCTTAGTCGTTCCTAGTTTCTCTGCAATTATGACACTTTAATTTTGGCAAAATTTTTCCCCCAATCCAGTATCTCAATGTTTAATAGGATTTTGCAACATCGTTGATGATGTCCACAATAGGATTTTTTCCACCTCTCAATTTTCCACCAGGTGAACTCGGATCGCCCACTACTTTCTTGTCTTTTTTCTCCTCGCCACGAATACCCCTCGTGGAAAATTGTGTTCAGCCATCGCATGAGCCATGGGCTGTCATTTTATGGCCCTGGTGATGTTATATAGCCGAGTACTCATAGGTGGCATACCAATCCCACAAAGAATCTCGGATTTCGGGTCCTCATACCAACCCGAACACCTATCTAGAGACAAAAAGACAACCATAAAATTCAACATGGGTCTGAATCAATTCTTCTTTTTCGTGCAAATATTTTAATGTTGTTCCCCCAAACAGTAATGTGCTCATCACCTGTACCGAGACCAATAATCAAACACCAAATTGTCAACAAACCCTATGGGGTCATGACCACTGAGACCTTCATTTTAGAGACAAAGTCGACAATGTGTCGACTCACGTGCTACTGAAGGTTTTCCCACTAGCATCCAAGGTGTCTCAGAGTAACATAGTCCCCCACACTCAAGCCACACAACACCAACCAGCCCCGAATTGTTTTAGAATTCAAACATTCATATGCCTAAGACTTCACTAAAATACCGTACCCAAACTAGTCTAACCCGGATAGATATAGAGCCATGGGTATATTACCGTGAGGAAGTTCCTGATTAATCCCCCTTTGATAAAACATATACTCAAAAAACCGAAACCTTAAGATGACTAACCAAATTACCAAGAATTAATCCACCGACAAACACATGCATTGTCAAGACAAGTATGTAGACCCTATAATCCCCATGATCGCTAACACCATGCCAACCTACTCCTTTACTCAGAAGACTCTCTTCATGTGAGGAAAGAAGAATGGTGGCATACCGCATTTACAATATAAAGGAGGGTTGAAGGTACTCCAAAGCCTCTGCTCTTCTCTGCAACAAATAACATCGTTTGCCAACTCCTCGAGCTAGGACTCAGGCCTGCCACTAAAACTCTCATGCTATCTAATAGATGTCATACCTGGTCAGGTTCTCCACCAAATACATCGGTGGAAATATTGTCATTGATATAAAGACAACAAAAGAAGTAGAAGAAGCAAATAAGCAGAGGGCAGAGAGTATGAAAGGTGGCCAAGAAGTTAAGGTATGTGAGCAAAGGAAACAACTTAGCAAAGAACAAAGAGTTGTGAATGTTAGTCAATTAAGGTAGAAAAATAACAAAAGGAGGCAAGGTAAGCAGAGCAAAGGAACAAAAAGGCAGAACGTGTTAGGTAAGTTATGCGTAAAAGCAACAAAGGCTATTGCAACAGAGAAGCAAATTATGCAAAGAGGAATAACTGAAGATCTAATGAATAATGAATATAAGAACAAGCTCAAGAGAGATCAATGCATTTAGAAACTAACAAAGACTTCCACACATTTAAAAACTAATAAAGCTCGTGAAGGATAGCAGAGATGCAGAAGCAGTGGCTTGAACGAAAATTGACTACAGTGCAGCCTTAGAAGAATCGGAAGACCAATCGTATTTGCAAGCACAGCTAGCTAGTCTATTAGACGGGGAATATATCGACGGTGGGGATCATCTCGCAAACTCAGGAAGACACTCACACATCACATTAGCAGTATACGTTAAGATTTCACATGCTAGGTTATTTAATCGACGATGTGAAGTTGATCAAGAAAGAAGGCACCTTCCGATCCCTCAAAGACCAATGACAGATCGACCATGACGGAGCGATTTTGCAAATCGCAAATCTTAGAGTTTAGCATTGAAGGCGTCGTACAGGAAGAAGTATTTACATGCAAGTAAGGGAGAAGACACATGTTGGTACGACACAATATCGAGATTGAAAGAAAAGAGTGACCACAAAGTAAACTATAAAGTGCGAAGTGAGATCGGGGTGAGGACCGCAGATTCTAGGCATAAACATCAACGACGACGACGGAGTCGCCAGCGAGTTCGCTTCATCGTATATAGTGATAGATAGCACCAAGGTGAAGGGTACTGTTTTATGCGATAAGTTTAGAGAGTTATGAAGGCAAGAAGGGAAGAACCATCTACGCAATAGCAGCACACATATAGTAGATTATATAGGTTAGCGATATCAATAAGAGCAACTTGCGAGTGAGTATTTGTGATGAGGAGTCCATGTGTCAGCATCGTGCAACATTGAACTCATGGTTTATGGTTTATCGTTGCTCTGTGAGAGAAACTTGCGGCAAGTATTTGAGATGAGATGTGATTGTCTAAAGTATAGTAATCTCCAAATGGGAAGTTTCATACCGCACGTTGATTTCATTATGTGCATTCTCAGCTAAAGTATATGTGATGTTTGGATTGCTAACGTATGAATGTGAAAAAATCCGATGTTACAATCCACCGTGTTAAAAGGGAGTCTATGTGGGTTGAGAAAGAAAAGGTCAATTTTAAGAAACACAAGGTTGAAAAGAAAAGGGTGAACACAAGAAAGAAAGACTCGTATAAGAAAAGGCATTACCTGAGTTCTAATAGTGAAACAACATGGGTCAAGCTTCCAAGTAAAAGGGGTAGTTATAAACATGCTTGAAATATAACTGCAGTAATAGAAAGACAAAAGGACAACAAGTAGAAGAGGACAAATGACAAAAAAGTCAGAATGAAAGGGATGAGTAAAATAATGAATAACTATAAATACTATTTATTTTATATTTGCTTTGTGATGCAAGAAAGTCTACAAGGCAAAGAAAAACTTAATTTAATACTAAAATGAAAGTACAATGCTGTAACATCATGAATATACTAGCGAGAAACTAAGAGGGTGAAGAAAAAGAATACATATGTCTACTAGGTTTTAACTCAAAGCCAGAAATTATCCAGAAACGAATCTTAAAAAACAAAAATAAACAATAGCAAGAGCATAAATATAAAATAGATAAACAAAGATTTTCCCCTGGACCCAAATCGGGACAACTAGCTTGATTTTTCATTATATTCTCTTTAGTGTTACAACACATATAATATACAAATAAGAAGCATATAACCCCACAATCCATTAACCTGGATTAGAACACAACCGTAGTTCCTGAACTCTGATCTGTTGAAATACCACTAAGCCGAAAACCATCATGCCCCAAAACCATGTGCAAACCTACGTAAAAACCATGATATCCGCCCATGAAAAATAAGGAATTAATTTTTTTTTTTTCACATCGCCCCCCGTGACCCCCCCCGCGTCGTGCCCAACACGATAATAAATATCGCCCTCGTTAACCCCCATGTGTGATTAGCTGTTAATATATGCTAAACCCAACATCTCTCCACTTGTTGTTTTCTTCCGCAAGGGCCATATTAATGAAGTCATTAGCCCAACTTTGCAACACCCATTATTTCTCTGTAGACCAAGAGAACTTCGGTGTCACAAACTTTTTCAATGAATTTGCAACGCTTAAAAGGCTCCACCCCAACAAGAACACCTTTAGCTTCAACCATATATCTCACAAAGTGATATTGAACATCAAATGTGCTTTGTCTCCGAATGATAATCAAGGTTCACAAGAAAAATTGCACTGGCCATCAAAATATATCCTTATAGCTCACGCACTAACCCCATACTTCAACAATAATCTTCAGAATCAAACTACTTCCTTTGCTTGCATGAGGGTTACCATGTATGCACTTCTTTGTAGTTGAAAGAGCCACTACAGACTGCCTTTTACTCATCCAACCGATCGCACCTCCAAATAGGCTAAACGTATACCCACTTGTAGATCTCTTTGGTCCAGACCTTAGCCCCAAGATGCATCAACAAAACCACGAATGTCCAATTTTCTTCCAATCCTAATCTTCTCCAACAAGCCATTATCATGAAAATACGTAAATATCTGAAAATCGTCAATTCACCGTCCAATGCTCCTTCCCCGGGTTTGACATAAACCCTACTCAATACTCCCACTACATGTGTAATGTCTGGTTCGAGTGCTGCACTACTGCAAACATCGTGGGAAACACTCACGACTTCGTATATGGAATAATGGAGACATATCCTCCCTTTTCCAGTATCTTGGGACACTGCCCAAATAGGACAAATTTGTACCTACAAGAATCTGAACATTCACCTGCTTACTATCCCCGCATATCGAACCTCCTAGTCATAGTTCCTGAGCATACTTCGGTTTAATCCGTAGCTTCTTCGCCCGATATCTCTTAATGCATGCCCAAAATATAGTTTGCAAGACCAAGATCCTCTGCGCTTCTAATTTGGAGAACACCCTGTCTTCAAATCTTGATAATTTCTTTGTCATTTCCAATCAACAACATATCATCCACATACAAGATCAAATAATAACACAATCACCAATTAATTTAAATAAACACAGCGTTGATCCTCCTTTCTTCCTCAGGAAGCCAAGTCCTCGTATGTAGGTATAAAATTTCTGATACGACATCTCGGTGACTCGTTTTAACTCCATACAAAGAATTCTTTAACCTACATACTAGTTATTTCTTCCCTTCACCATGTTTCAAAGTTGTTTCCATGTATCTCCTCTTCCAGATCCCCGTGAAGAAATTTTATTTTCATCCATCTCTGCTCTACCCTCAAAATAAAATGGCAAAGAACAAATAAACATAAAAGTAATCTAATAGAAGTAACTTTAAGTAACGAGAGAAAAATATCACCAAAACCGCATCCGGGAATAACATTTGCTACCAACCAAGCTTTGTATTTCTCCACCTTACCTTATATACATTCATCTTCTTCTTTTAAACACCCATTTTCTCCCGATGGGCTTCCTTCCAAATTAATAACTCCACCGCATCGCATGCTCCTTTATTTTTATGCAAGAAGTGCTATTTCATCAACCATGGCCTCCTTCCAGAAGTTTTCCATCTCTTTAACTCATCGTCTCCGAGCGCCGGGATCATCATCGTTATAGGAAGAAAATTTAAATAGAAAGCAGATAACTTAAACCTTTCGGTTGTCTTCTTTCCCGAGTTGATCTTCTCACAACTGGAGTTTGTGGCTTCTTCCTCTTCTCGAGTCTTCTTCCGTTGTAGGTTTGATTCGTCCTCCTTTAGCTCAACCCCTATCTTCTCGTGTCTTTGGTAGGAATTCATGTTTAACAACATATTTACCTCTCTAAACACCACATCTATCGTACACAACCTTTTCCTTGTTTATGGGTTCCAAAGCTTGTAACCCTTTAAACCATCCTTATACCCAATAAAGATGCACCTTCGCATTTATTATCCAACTTGGTCCTTTCTCCTTTTGAAGATGTATATATGCATTCACATCCAAATACCTCGCATGAAAGAGAGTGTTTATTACCGTCCATACCTCATGTGGAGTCCCTATCCTCCAATGTTGATGAGGGTCATCTATTAACCAAGTAACATGCGCTCTCTTTAATCGCCTCCTTGCAATTTTGTCCTAACTCCGGTACCATTGAGCATGATTCTTTACCTCTGTACACGTCGTTCGTTCATTCTTTCGCAACTCCATTTTTCTAAGGTGTGTATGAGGTAGTTCGTCGTGCTATACCACACTTCTTACAAAACTCTTCGGCTCCTTCTAACTCCCCACCATTATCTGCCTAGCACTATCGTTTGGTTTTCCACCAAAGCCTTAAATTATTTAACCGTCAAAGACTTTAGATTTATTCCTTAAGAAAATATATCCATGTATTCCTTGAGAAGTCATCTACGAATGAAACATAGTACACAAGCTACTCCAAAGGATGGAACCGACACAGTCCAAACACATCACCGTGCACAAGCTCTTAATATCTGCCCGCCCCTTTAAAATGTATGAAACTCACCATCTCTCGCTTCCCATATACATAATGTTCAGCGTAAATCGAAATCTGATATTTTTGCTGACATAACTTCTACCATACGATTTCCATGCGGATTCCAAGGCCCCTCTCCCCCACATTGCTGTCCAAGCCTTCGATGTTACAACATGGTATTTTCTCCAGACCACATGCTAGGCTTTCCACTCCACTTTTGGGAACCATAAGAACACAACTAACAATAACAAGCACGCCCAAGTCAGGTGTACACAGAGTTGCAATCCGAACTCCCCCGCACACGTTGCCTCAACCATCTTATGCTATCTTTCGACCGTTTACACCCGCATCATCCATCTTGCTTACAATCAGATTGCCAATGTGCAGATCGTGTAGGAATACCAAGAAGTGCTCTGAATCCTTCCACCTTGCAAATTTTCCGCCTGAATTTTCCATGTCCGAACACTCGCCTTCCTATCACTCTTGGCCTAAGAAGACATCACTCATCATATTTTATACTACAAACCACTCCCTAGAGTGGCGGAAGGATGCAAAATTAGCCAATCAACCATGACTCATGATCTACATGTATTTGAAGAAGGCTACAAATACACATCCCCACCTTCATCCGAGGTGGTTTTTGCTCGTAGAAGGAGAATCATCGATCCCTTTCCTTTCTCAAGAGCTTTAGATCTCAGCCCTTTCCGTAGTGCTCCTCTTTCCACATTTCTAAGACACCTTACAAACTTTCTAGGAGATTTAGATCTCCCCCAGATTTAGACTCTAATTCTAAACCTGTTCTTATTTTTGTTCAGACCTTCCTCGATAGATAAGGCATTTCCATTCGATTCTCCATATTTCTCCATCTCATTTCCTCCGACAAAGAAGGTCGATGTGATAATGTCATCAAAATTCAAGGTAGTTGGTATTTACCTATTGGTAATAACCGTACTATCCCACGAGTCCGGGTAGAGAACAAACAAACTGATGCACTTATCTTCATCCGAGATTTCTAATATCAATAGATGATACCGATTTCTACTGGCGTACGAAGGTGTTCAAATGCCTCGTCACCCAGTCTCCACCATCCTCAGCAGGCCAAATTCTTTCCGCAACAACAATTTATTCACTCGTAAACTTAGACTGGTACAAAGTCCTTAGCTTTTCCCACAAGGCCTTTGCCGTAACTTCCTAGATACATCTGAACAATACCGAATCCGAGAATACATAATCGGCCAGGTTCTTTTTTTTTTGCCTCTCGATCTACCTTCTTCTAGTCTTCATCCGACATTTCCGTTGGTTTAGCACTAAAGATCTACCATGATCCACCGATCTTTATCCACCAAATAGATCCCCCATCTTGAGCTTCCACAACGAAACTATGACCATTAAATTTCTCGATCTCTATCTTCTCACCACTCACCATCTTCTTTCAACACAAGAATCGGGGACCAAGAGATCTCCCAATACTAGGGGTCTACCTCGGCCTCCGAGCAAAAAACCCCTTTAAAGAAAAAGGCATCCCCTTGAAATAACCGTTTAATACCAAATGTAGGTTTTAACCCTCTACGTAAATTATTTGGTAAAACGCAACGAAAAAAAATAAAAATAAAAAATAGCAAGACCATAAACATAAAGGATAAACACGTATATTTTCCCCCGGATCCCAAATCTTCTAGCTGATCAACATATTTTTCATTATATTCCTTTTAATAGTTACAACACATATATATACATGCGTAAGCATACATAAACTCTAATCCATTAACTCCCGGGATTAGGAACACAATCCATATTTCGATCACCTCAGCAAATACTGTGGGACAAAACCATCATGCCCTGCAAACCATGTGCAAACCCATGTACACAACCATGGGGTGGGTTCATTTACCCAGAAATGGGGGGGAGTGACTGATGTGGCCATCCTGACTCGACAGGGGGGCTACCACCTCCCGTGACCCCCCCCCCCCTGCTGCGCCTGCACACAATGGGGGATATCGCTCGTTACCTCCCCGTGCGTGATTAATGGGAAGGAATATAACACAAACCCAAGAAATTTCGTTCCTGTATATGAGCTAAGCAATCATAGTGATCTCTATAAATGATGTTATTTTTATGCATGAGGTTAGAGAGTGGAAGAATAAGAAAAAGGTGTAGAGGTTATGAAGATCCGCAGTTGATATGTGCGTATCAATGAAAGAAAATTAAGAAGGAGAAATCGAGCCTGAGCATTCAGGTAAAATCAAAGATGATTTTACTATATGAGGAAGTTGTGTCGACATTTGGTTGTAGCTTTATAGATGCCCAATTGTAGCTAGTTGAGGGTAGGGATTCGTGGTTGTAGTCTTCAGAGAAAATATATGGGAGTTGGAGCCTTGCAAATTGTAGATCAGAGAATTTGAGGTAGTAGCTCGTAGGTTGGAGCCATAGAATCAAAGGGTGAGAGGGATACTAAGTTTTTGCATCATGTAACAATACCACGTGTGGTTTTCTCCGTTATGGGTTTCCACTTATATCCGTTGTCCATGTGCATGATGATTATAAAAGATGTTCTATATAATATGCTTAATACTTGTTTCTCACATATTAAGATTTTTGTTTCATTATACATTAATTTGATCATGAAATGAAGGTGTAAATAAGCCAAAGATGTTTAAAGCACCATAAATGTATTAAATCGATTCACCCCCCTCTCAGCTTAACTAAGGGTTTAACAATGCTGTATCGTAGCAAAGCCTCGTTGTATCAGCTTAACAATTGGAAGGAGATCCTAGGTCCTCAAAACGACTAGCCTAGAAGGATGCTCAATGAATAAAGGCTATTTGTTTATTGGCACAAACTGCGTGCCTTCTAGAAAGTAAGAATGAGGACATACATAACATTCTAGGAATAGAAGTTTCAATGTTGTAGAAGAAATATATGCTCCAAAGATATCAAGAGAGAAATAAGCCAAGCAAAATTTCATAGCTAATGCAAAAGCCAGAATTCTCTTCTGAGTGACCGTGTGAAACAAAATTCTATCAAAGTAATGCACAAAGGAGACTCAAAAGGTATCTGGGATACACTAGAGAATATTCATGAGGGAGATAAAAAGGTGAAGACGGCCAAACTACAAGCTCATAGTAGGCCTGGGCCTTGAAAATGTAAAAATGAATGAAGATGAATATATAGCCAGCTTCTTCTTAAAGGTTGCGGAAATTGTGAGTAACATGAAAGCTCTAGGAGAACCCATTGTAGCATGTGAATACATTAAAATATATCGAGATATTTACCATCCAGTATTTACCCTAATGTTTCTCATGGCTGGCTGAAACAACAAATTGGGAAACATTTGGACTTTATGAACCAATTGTTTGGAACTTGATGGATCATGAGAGAATCAAAAGGGGGAGTCAAATGAGAGGGAGGCAGACTTGCTGCGATAAGTGTAGAGGAAGGTGGGAAGGTACATGCTCCTCGCTCCGATGAAAGAAGAGGCCAAATTTGTCGAAGATTGATAGAGGCATAGGCATAAATAAATTTTCATGATTTAATTGTGGAACAAATAAAATTAAGGCATCAAAATTTCCTCATACTAAAATAGAAAATCAATCAAAAGGGGAAAGAGAAAACCAATTTCAGCACTAGGCCGAAAGGGAACATATTTAATTGAATATCATTATGTGTTCAACAAGACAGTAGTGCATATGAAAGCTCAGATGAATCCCCCTTTGAAGAAGGAACTTTATAATTTATCTTGATGGCCAAGGAAGAGCTTGAGTAAGATCTCCTGGAATTTGAAGACGAAGGTGAGGTAGATCTCGAGGGGGAGCTAATTAGTGCCCTGGAGGAAATAAGCAGACTTAAACTTAAGAGTAAGAAACAGAAATAGATTCTTTTAAAATATGCTAAGATAGAACCAGATTTAGAAGACCTTATTAATTTGAATATTGAACTAGAAGAATCAAATAAAATAGAGAATATTCTAACAAAAAAATAAAGAAGAAAAATCAAGAGCGAGAAAAGTTGGAAGAAGAAGTGGTAAGCCTGAGGAAGAAATTAGAAATTTTCCAAATAGAATTAAATATGAATATTTCTCAAATGAAAAGCTTTGGTTATTTGGACAAAATTCTTAATGCTCAAAGATCTCCTCGTATAAAGGCTAGGATAGGATATGAAGGAGAAACCAGCAAATCCAAGGTAGAAGATAACAAGAATATCATTTTTGTAAAATTTGTAAAGGATAATGAAGCAGCAAAAAGGGGATCCATAGGATTAGAAACCAACAAGACCATGATATATAACGAAACAATAGGAAACAAGCAGCAAACTTTATTGACAAAGAAATAAATGAAGATACAGTCAACTGCAACATATTCATGCGCTCCTAAGGATGAATTGAAAAAATTCAGAAGATGTCAAAGGAGGTTCCTTCCTCCTGTGATAAGTATCACTTGCTTTGCCTGCCACAAAACTGGACATACTGCGACATACTATAAGATAAAGCAACTCCAGTCCAACTAGCAAAAGATGCAACAAACGAAAATATTACCTCAATCAACTCTCTGTACCTGAGACAGATACTACTTCAATGGGTATTGTTTTTACTGTAAAGGGTTCGGTCATAAAGCCATGGAGTGTAGAATGTATATACAGAGACTGGTGTATGGAAACTCAAGGGGAATTATGAACAATGGTGGACTCTCTCGTATGCATAATCCTTTCATTAATACAATCAAGTGTGTCCTCTTAAATATTGTGGTCCATATCCTCAGGAAAGTTACCAAACTAAAAATTGTATGCAATGGAGAAAGAAGCTAAGTAAGTGTGATCTGGCTCTAATAGCTCAAGATCAGAAATCCAATGGTATGTGGACAGTGGGTGCTTAAAGCATATGACTGGAGACCGAAGCAAGTTCATAACCTTTGATGAAAACAAATCTAGAAATGCAACATTTGGCAATGATAAAGCAGGGAAAATCAAGGGAAAAGGCTCAATCAACCTGAACAATGGAAGAGGAGAGCTCAGGATGTACTATTTGTGGATGGTCTCAAATCCAATCTGCTAAGTGTTAGGCAAATGTGTGATAAAGGCTGTGAGGTCCTTTTCAGAGCCCAATATTGTGAATTAAGGTGTATCACCACAGGAAAGACCTTGATCAAAGGTGTTCAAACATAGAGAAATTTTTATATAGTAGAAGAAGGGAATGAAGCATGCCAAATTAGAGAACTTGACGAATCATGGTTATGGCATAGAAGATTGAGACATCTAAACTTTGACCACATCATCAAATTGAGCAAGAAGAAAGCGATCAAAGATTTTCCTACAATTAAGAAGCCTCCAAATACCATTTGTAAGTCCTGCCAACTAGGCAAGAAAACTCGCACATCATTCAAGACTAAAGACCAACTATATACAAGTAAGCCACTTCAGCTTGTACACATGGACCTATGTGGACCTTCAAGAAATAATGCACCAGGTGGAGAATCATATTTCATGCTGATAATAGATGATTTTTCCAGATTGACATGGGTGGAATTTCTCAAATATAAATCCTAAGCACTTGAGATATTCAAGATCTTCAAAGCACTGGCAGAAAATCAAACTGGATGTAAGCTAAAATGCATCAGATTAGACAGAGGAGGTGAATTCACATGCGATGACTTTGCGGACTTGTGCAATGAATGTGGGATAAAGAAATAGTTTACATTGTAGGTAAACCTCAGCAGAATGGAGTGGTAAAGAAGCAAAACATGTTAGTACAACATATTGCCAGAGAAATGATGCAAGAAAGCAACATTCCCCAAACCTACTGGGCAAAAGCGGTACACACAGCTGTTCATATTCTTAACAAAGCTCATATTGGACCAGATTGTGACAAGATTCCATATGAATTATGGCATGGGAAACCAGCATCAATCAATAACTTTAGAGTCTTTGGCAACAAATGTTTCATAAAGAATAATGATGAAAAATTGGGGAAGTATGATGCAAGAGCCGATGAAGGAAGATTCCTGGGATATGCATCCAAGAGTAAGGGATACAGATGCTACAACAAAATACTTCATAAAATAGTGGAAAGAATTTATGTGAGATTCGACGAAGATCTACCAAACAGAACCAGAAGCACAAGCTGCGCCAATCCTCCAGATGATCATGAAGATGAGAATCAAGAAAATGAAGAACAGAGTAAGATAACAGAAGAGACTGAATTAAACTCAAAAGGTCCCTCGAGACACACACAGAAGAACCATCAATAATATCAAATCATTGGAGACAAGAGTGCAGGAGTCTAGACTAGAAGACAACTAGCTAAACAGACTGAGGAAGTGTACCTAGCCATGTTGTCACAAATAGAACCAAAGAATTTCAATGAAGCTAGCAAGGACAAAAAATGGGTAAACACTATGAATGAAGAACTAGAACAAACCAAAAATAAAAAGACCTGGGATTTAAAGCCAAGACCCACTGGGGAAAATGTCATTGGCACAAAATGGATTTTCAAGAATAAGATGAATGAACAAGGTCAGGTAATCAGAAATAAAGCCAGACTTGTATGCAAGGGATATTCTAAAATTGAAGGAATTGATTATGATGAAACCTTTGCCCCTGTAGCAATAATGGAAGCAATCATAATGTTTTTGGCCTTTTCATGCTATCATTATTTCAAGGTATATCAAATGGATGTGAATTCTACTTCCTGAATGGATATTTAGAGGAAGAAGTATACATGGAACAACCTAAAGGATTTTCCTTAACAGATAAACATGACTATGTGTGCAAATTAAACAAAGCCTTATATGGTCTGAAACAAGCTCCACGTGCATGGTATTCAAGGCTAGACAAACACTTACAAAAACAAGGGTTCAAGAAAGGAGGAGTAGACAGCAATTTGTACATAAAGGCTAATGAAAATGAACTCTTAATTGTAGTATTATATGTAGATGACATCATGTTTGGTAGCAAAAAAGATGAGTTAGAAAAAAGTATTTGCAGAAGAGATGAAATCAGAATTTGAGATGTCTATGATTGGAGAGCTCACCTTCTATTTAGGACTTCAAATTATACAAAAAAACACAGGAATATTCATTTCACAAGAAAAATACTTAAGAGAAATGTTGAAAAGGTTACAAATGGAAGATTGCAAACCTGTGTCAACTCCCATGATCATTGGCTGCAATCTATGTGCTGATGATGGATCTGTAGATGTAGATCAAAGACTTTACAGATCCATGATAGGAAGTCTAATATACCTAAATGCCTCTAGACCGGACATTATGTTGGCAGTAGGACTTGTGGCAAGATATCAAGAAGCACCAAAAAAAAATCACTTGCTAACAATCAAGAGGATATTCAGATATCTACAAGGAACTGTACATTATGGCCTATGGTATCCAAAAGGAAAATACTTCACATTGACAACATACACAGATGCAGATTGGGCCATCTATGTGGATGACAGGAAAAGCACAAGTGGAGGTTCATTCTATTTGGGAGAAAGTCTGGTGGCATGGATAAGCAAGAAGAAAACTTATGTCTCTCTATCTATAGCAGAAGCATAATACATAGCAGCAACAACTTGTTTCACACAAGTAATGTGGATGAAACAAACTCTCCAGGACATTAAGGTAAGCATCGATGAACCCATTTCTATAAAATGTGACAATACTAGTGCTATAAGTATATCAAAAATTACTTTACTTCATTCAAAAACAAAGCACATTCCAATAAAGTACCACTTCCTCATGGAACAAGTAGCACAGAAAATAGTGAAGTTGGAGTACGTACCAACAAAGGAACAAACAGCAGACATATTCACAAAACGTCTTGCTAAAGAACCATTCGAATATCTAAGAGACAAACCAGGGGTAGTTTTCTGTAGAGATAAGTATTTCTCTCGATATGATTTGTGAATCAATATATATATATATATATATATATATATATATATATATATATATATATATATATATATATATATATATATATATATATATATATATATATATATATATATATATATATATATAATGTTGGAAATACACTAGCAAAGGTTGCAATTCAAGGAACGAGATCAGTGCAGTAGACAAGTGATAGTCAGTATCAGACAAGTAAGCATCATTCCATGGGGAAAGAAGTCAATAAAATTTGTCACAGAAGAGCTAGAGAAATGGAGCAGTGCATGGTACAGGTCCTCAAGATCAGATTATTATGAAAAGATAGAAACCACACAGGGAAATGTGCGACCCTTTGCCATTGATGTCAAAGGGGGAGGAAAATCAAGCAAAGGAAGAAAAGACACCTCTCAGAATGAGAAGGGGAGGAAGTATTGGAGTATTGCCATCAATGCCAAAGGGGGAGACTGTTGGAAATATTGTCATTGATGGCAAAGGTACATAAAGGAGAAACACCAAAATCATTGTTGATGGAAAAAGAGCAGAGAACCAACTATAAGAAAAAGGAGAAAATATGGCAACAATGCACAAAGAAGTAGAGAGAAGCAGCAAAGAGGCAAAGGAGAAGCATGGATAAGCTTTAGCGTGATTACTTAAGGCAAAGAAGCAGCAAAAGAAAAAAGGTAGTTAAGGTAGCGAATGTAGCTAAGATGGCACCAAAGGCAACAAATGGAGCAGAGATAGAAAAGAGGCAGAGACAACAGAGGTAGCTAATGTAGCACAGGCAGTGAATGGAGCAGAGATAGAAAAAAGGAAGAGACAGCAGAAGGCAATCGTATTTCTAGACACAGCGAGGACTAGAGATCCTGCACATAGCAGAAGCAGGAAGAGGCGAGAGTGACGAGAGCTGAGAGGAAGAGGCGAGAGCAGCAAGAGCTAGAGTCACAGAGCGGGACAAGGTAAACAAACGAAAAATCGACTAAGATAGAGAATTATTTGAAGAATTCCAATGAAGGTGAACAGGTGATGAGGATTAGATCACAAAATTAAAGGTGAGAGATGGACGGCAGAGATTGAATCGCATCAGGAGCGATTTCGCAAATCGCAACATTTAAGAGTTTAGCATTAAAGTGTCGCATGGTAAGTTAAAGTATTTACAATGCAAAATGGAGAAGACACGTGTTGGCACAGTACAACATTGTAGATTGCAAGAAATAGAGTATAACCACAAAGTAAATATTATAAAGTGTGAAGTGCGATCAGATGAGGACCGTTAGATCTGGGGGTAGATCAACAGCGGTCAGCGAATCATGAGCCCGCACATTGCAAATGTTAGCGAATAGTGCTAGGAAATGTTAATTTTTTTGTGATGCGGTAAGGTTAGAAAGTTGCGATGCGGTGCAAGGGAGGAGCCACGTGTCGACACTGCGCATTAGCACACATCGCAGAGTTTATGGTTTTTTGCTTAAGGTTCGCACGGTAAGGTAAGTTGGATGCGATGCGATCACATATCGCATAAATTAGGAGATACATTTATTGCAAAATGTTAAAAATTGCGTGCAAGTGAAATGTGATGCATTGTGATTGGTCACCGCATTTTGGGACCCTTCAACCAAATTTAAGCGTGTATGTCGAGCCTTTCTAGTGCTAAATCACATCAGATGTTGAAAAGGGAACTATAACATTAAACCTTTGATACGTCGAGATACGACATGAGACCGGATGTGATAACGTTTGAAGTCAAGATCTGATGTATTTCAAGTCCGGGGCTATGTGATTTTATGAAGAAAACGTTGGAAGCATAGAAGGACTCAGGTAACAAAGGAAATGTTTAACACAACATGAAAAGGCTCAGGTAAGTAAAAGGACCCGACCCCGGGCAGAACAGTGTCATGTAGATGCGGCTATGAGTCAAAAAGAGAAGGTTGAACACAAGAGAGAAAAATATGGGCAAATGACCTGACACTCGTGTAGATGTATTATGCAGTTGCAGCAGTTTGGTAACAAAGACTGAACGTGGGCAGAAGGAGGCTCAGGTAAGTAACCCGACATAGAGCAAAGGAGTAGAAAAGATCATCAAACGTTGCAGATAAGATATGCAATAGGTAGAGGCGGTGTAAAACATAAAGGCATGGGTCAAGTCGGGCTAAGACAGTAATATTGTAGCACAGTTGGAAATATGACAGCAGGCAGAGAAGACAAGATGAATAGAAAATCAAGAAGCTGAAAGGGCTTGATTGAAATATTATTGTAACTGTAAATGTAAATTCATTTATTATTTTATATTGTTTGTGATGCAAAGGCAAGTCTCCCTAGGCAAAGAAAAACTCCAATTTAATTCTTAAATGAGTAGACAGTGTTGTAACCTCCTGAAATAATGAGGGCGAAAATGAGAAGGTGGAAGGCAAAGAGTCATACCTGTTCATTTCATATTCCCATATGGAATGCAAACAGCTATGAAGTGATCTCTATAAATGATGTTATTGGAATATGCATAGGGGGTTAGAGGGTGGAATAATAAGAAGAAGATAGGGAAGATAGAGAAGCTGTGTAGATCCAGAGATGATATAAGGCAGATATGAAGGTTGGAGGACAGTAGTGAAGGAGTAGAACAGAGCTGATATCCAGGTAAATCAGCATATGATTTTATTGTAGTGTAAGGGATTTGGTGCTTCCATATCAAGTTTTAGCTTGATAGATGTCCAGTTGTAGTTGATTGAGGTAGGAGCCTCCTGTGCGTTGTAGCCTTCAGAAAACAGAGAGGGAGTTGGAGCTTGCCTTTGCATCACAACAATAATAAGATGTGGTTTTCTCCCTTATGGGTTTCCACTTATATCTGTTGTCTGTGTGCATGATGATTATGTGTTGATATTATGTATTTAATCTAATTAATACCTGTTTCTCACTTATTAAGATTTTTGTTCCATTATACTTAAGTTGATCATGAAATAAAGGTGTAAATAAGTGTAAAATAAAGTTTAAAAGACCATGAATGCATTACACTAATTCACCCCCCCCCCTCTCAGTTTAACTAAGGGTTCAACACAAGGATTATAAGTTCACTTCCATGTTTTGGAAGGAGTTGGTTGCAGGTTTAGGTATATATTTGGCCTTTAGTATAGCTTATCATCCGCGTACATATGGACAGATAGAGAGGGTCAACAGGATATTGGACAACACGTTGACGATGTATGTGACGCATCAACAGAGGAGATGGGAGTAGTACCTTCCATTGGTTGAGTCTTATTACAACAATGGTTACCATGAATCAGTGAGGATGAGTCTATTTGAGACATTGTATGGGCAGAGTTGTAATACTCCCATCAAGAGTGATCCTGTGACAGGGTATCGATTGGGACAGACATCTTAGTGGAAATGGAACAGGAAATGCAGATGATTAAAAAGAATCTAAAGGCAACAAAGTAAAGGCATAAAAGTTATGCAGATCAAAACAGGTTGTTTAAGGAGTTTCAGGTTGGGTAATAGGTGTACTTGCATGTAATTTCCAATAAGAGCTCCTTGCGAATTGGGAAAATTTTAGGGGCTAATATTCGTGGGTGGGCTAATTTTCCATGTTTTTTCCAAAAAAACGATTCTCCAATTTCCATTTTTTCTAAAAATGATTCACCCACGTTTTTTAGTATAAAATTATTTTACCCTAAAAATCACCAAAATTATATATAGACTAATATAAAATAATTATAAATCTAAATATTTTTACAAAAATATTGCCAAACATTTTACAATTTTCATTTTAGGGACTAGTAATATTCACCAAGGTTTCTAAACATTAAGATAAACTTCAATCCTTAAAATTTTCCTTGGTGGATTGGATTGTGTGCCAAGTTGGCACCTCGATTTTGTGTACCTTTCAAGATTCTTGAAAGGATTTGACCAGTAGCCTATCAACTTGCACTTCCTCCAAAAATGAAATTCCATGATGTTTTCCATGTATCATTGCTTAAGAAGTATGTTAAAGATGTTGATCATGTGATTGACTAGTTTGTATTGTAGGTTGAGTCAGATGGATAATTCTTGTCGGAACCGCAGTGTATATTGCAGAGAAAGGTGCTTCTGCTCCGGAAATGAGCAAGCGAGTAGGTTAAAGTGCAGTGGAATCACTTTGGGCATGATGAAGCTACATGGGAGATGGCAGATCATATGCAGGATATGTATCCTTCTCTATTGGCTAGTTGAGAGAATGTCCTTGATATGTGTTTTGGTATATGTTTTGATGTGATGTTTTGGTATATGTACATAGGTGTATGGATGTAAATACCTCCATGAAATGTGTTATAAATTTCTAACAAATGGTATGGGTGTCATGTCATTATGGTTTTCGTGTTGTTATGTTGTCATGTTGGATTGCTTCTCAACAAGTTGATCATTGTAAAATCTGCAATGAGCTAACTATGGGAAGTATGTTTTTTATTTTAGAAGTCTTGTTTGTTATAGGTGTCATTAAACACCGAGGATGGTGTTCCCCCAACGAGAAGGGTTCTGTAACAACCCTGGTGAAAATTCCATGTAATAAAAGTTAATAAAGGAAAATTAATAACCACGGTTATGGGACACTTATTCCAAGTTGAATGTTGGTAAAAAAATCTTAGTGTGGGTGTTCATTTCGGTTATTATGGCTAAAGAAATTGGAAGAGGAAATAGAAAAGGCTTTGGAAAGGTAAAATGGCATTTTGGCAATTTATTTATGAAAATAATGGAAATTAGGAGAAAATGAAGGTGAAAGGTCACATATTTGCATGAGGAGGAAAATGAAAGAGAGTTATACATTTTTGAGAAAGTAACTCTTCCAGCCTATAGTATAAAGGAATGGAAGGTAGTGAATAAATTACTACCATATGATGGATGGGGTTGAAATAACCCTACTATATGGACATTGTTGTGGTCAGGAGTTAAGACCCAATTTTTTATCAGAGATAGAGTGCAAAATTGTGTTGGTGGAGATGGAAAAGTTCGGAAAACTTATAGCACAAATTTTGTGTAACACATTAGAAAAAATGAGTAAAGAATAGTATTGTTGATATGTATCAAATTGTAAGAAAAATTGTAACGAATAGGAGGCATGATAAAAGGGGAGGTGTGACAATGTCTTAAATCCACATAAGTAATACAGTATGAAAATGATGACAGATAAGTAGGAAAAAAAAAAATTTATGTGGAATTCGAAGGTTTGTTACACCTTATTAGAAATTTTCACCCATTTTGTTATACTTTCAACCACTCTAACCTTTAATCCTTCACGATGACTCGATAATCTCTATCTTCTTCCCGATTTATATGTCAAATCTGATTTCAAATTTATGTTGCATGGAAATAATATAATTCCCTTTTATGGAGCATTGAAGCTGCCTTGAAGAAAAATAAAAATTTATAGGTTATCGAATTTGGATGGCTTAATTCAAACATTTTCCAAACTTTATCTCATTTTCATTTTGTAGTTTCTTAACATCAGAATTTTTGTGCTATATATGTGTTCTACTATTTATTCAATTTCCAGTTTTTCTTTTTTTCTAAAACCATCATCCGGTGATCCTATAGAATATCTAAGTAAAGGAATTTCATTTCCCATTTTGAGGGGTTTAACACATACATATTCATATAAATTAAATTGAGTGATTCATATTTTTAACCATTATATTTGGTAAATCCATATTTAATTTATGTAACTATAGGTATTCGGGTATTAATAAATTTTAAAATAGTAATATATCTATACATAGAGATATGAAACTTATGTATATATAAATCCGTGAGGGTTATCTCAATTGGTCGAGACCTCTTTGTTAAAACCACCTTGTCATTGAGAGGTCATGGGTTCAATTCTCCTCAACACCAGCCATTTAATTTATATGGTCGAGGTAATATTATTAAGAACCACCATAGATCCATCTTAAATCTAAATCTACCAAGGGAATACATCGATCATATATATTGATGTGCAAACCTTCCTCATATTTTTCACTCAAAAGTATTTGATCCTTCTCATCTATCTATAAAATCACCAATTTATTTATGATTCTTGCCAAAGTGTGAAACATAAAGTTTAATGTTTAGATACACAATAATAAACTTTATAATGATTTCATATCAAATAAAGTCAAACTTCATCTTATTAAACTTACCTACAAATCTAGTGAGTTGTACATTGTAAACCTCAATATATACATAAGCAGCATTAACTTTCATATTCTTAACTCCCTTTGTTAATTCACAATTTCAACTCAACGGTAAAGTTGAAGTTTCAATATTTATAAAAATTAGAAGCCAATACCATAGAATGTTTCATAAAATACCAATGCTAATCTCATAAATAAACATAATGACCCACAATACAGCTAGAACCAGAATATTATAAATTATGCAAATTACATGTTAGGCTTCCTTTTATAAACTAGATTTGATTAAAAAAAAGGAATGATCAATCTTGATCTTGTGTCCCTTGTGTCCCTTGTGTAAAAAAAAATACACCTTTAACTAACAACCCAATCCGAAAATATATAGCATGCATCATGAAAACCTAATTAGTGCACTCCATTTCTTCATGCCTCTGTCTTTGTATAATTCCTGCTAATTTAATCGAAAAGTGCCCAAACTATCATCCTAGTATAAGAGAGGTGTTAAACTAATTAAAATATTATCTATTATTCACAACCACTAAAAATAGCTTTGAATATTTAATGATGGCATACGAAGCCACATAAATTGAAGCAAAAAACACCTTGTGGCCTTGTGATCAACAAGGTTTGTGTTTTCCTAGGAGGTGGATCGACTTGGACGATCAAAAGTGAAATCTCCGGAAATTAAAAGAGGGTAATTGGATGCAAAAGAGTGGGGTTAAATGGTCTTAAGTAATGGGAAATGGAAGATTGGAAGAGGAATCCCATTAGTTAAGTGGAAAATGCTAACCAAACGAAAAGGCCAAAATTCAGTGGTGGAAGGGACCTAAATATCCCACATATGTTAAGGCAATTGCATTGAGGAGCTTCACAAAGTTGAATAATACGTAAGGGTAGTGGAATATTGTGAGAGTGAATAAATACATACCATCAATGTATCAGATGAATATCATATTTGATCAAGGTAGATGTTGGTGGCCACCCACTTATTTTAGTGACCTGTAATTGTTCCAGATCATGGTATATTTACAACAATTTTTTCGGTCTCAAACTTCCTCTCCACTTTTCAAGAATTCCCTTAAGATTTTCACAGTTGATGTAAACTTACCTAACAAATATAACATGGATTAAGTTTTGTGTTGGATCAAGAAACTCCCAAAGCAAGTTTTGCATGCAAAATTTGTGCCTCTAGGAAGTTGATTTATCGTAAATAACACCCACGAGGTGTACATTCACTTTACAACATATTTTGCTAGAGTAGGAGTGTGGATCTTTAGGATTTTTTCATCTTGGGGCATCACACCTTATGTTAAACGGGCATTTTGGCCACTCATAATGAATTTTTGGGAATGAGCATAGGTTACGCACATCTTTTCTCAAGAATACGTAATGAGAGGCCAAAATTAAGCTCAGATAACACATCTCTTTTCATAGATAGGTTACTACCATTCTAGATAACTTCTATTGCTTTGTATTTTGTTGTCTATTCCAATTTCATTTATTGATATAATTTGGGTCCCATTATATTAAATTTTGTTATCTGCAATATCTCTATTTGTTTCAACATATATTTCTTCCTACATATTTTTCTTTACATGATTTGGAACAGTCATTTCATAGCAATATACCCTTTTTTATTCTACATGCATGTCTCAAATAAATCTGGGATATAGGGACTTGGGCCTCAAACTAGCTAAGCTTTGGAATATTTCTCTCACCTATCTAAGTGACCTCCCATTTCTTAGCAATATATAGATGATAAAGTAGGAGATTGTATCAAGTTTTTGTCGTATCTTATGATGTCCACCAACAGTGGCACAGACACCTTCAAGAACTTATGATTCTGTAGGTGAAACACCATTCAAAATACAATTTCACTATGTCATTATTTTATTTAAAGGCCATATGGGTGAACCCATGAAGGTGGGTTACACTTTTTAGCAAGCACACGGGGGGGAAGCGGAAAAAAGAAGCTCGAACGAGCATTTTTTAAGTGATTAATCGAGCTATAAAACAAACCCTTGATCGAGCTTATATTTAAATCGTGGTTAATTAGGCACTCGATTGGGTGGCCTTTTTCTTTTGGCGGGGTTTTCAAAAATGGAGCTTGATCGGCTATCCTTTCGAATGCCCTAATCCTTCAATGTGCCGGAGCATGTGGAATGTCAACGTCACACGATGGTGTACTTAAAAAAATACTTGCAATAAATTTCTAAATTTCATCGACTCTAGGATCAAAATAATAAAATCATGATTTTTATAATATGTTTTACTTAAGTTTATATTATTTATAATAAAATTTAATATAAGTAAGATTGGAAATTTTATTGCCTTTAAATGTTCAAAAAATATTTTATTTAAAGCATTTTTATTATAGAAATAATTATAACATGTTGATTCTTGTGAGTGATAAAGGATTTTGATTTTGATTTTGATTTTAATCATGATAATATTTGAAAATACCAAAAATATTTATTTAAATATTATTATTATAAAAAAATAAAATATCATTAATACTAAAAAAATGAAATATTTCAATATTTTTTATCTATAATAATAGTTTCTAGTGGATATGAATGATGTTGACACTGAAGGGAATGATATTTTTAGGTTTTACACAAATTGGAAAAAAGATATGATTTCCATATGAGCTCAATTGAGAGTTTTCTCTATTGAGGTCATGTTTAAGAATTTTTTGTGGGAGTGCGTTGTAAAACAATGGCTCGATCAAGACATTTTCTTGGTCGAGCGAAATCCCTTGATTGAGACGTTGCTTTTCTTAAACCACTGGTAGTTTGATCAAGGGTTTATTAAACCCTTGATCAAGTTATTTCAAATTTTACATAAATATTTTAATCGAGATTTTAAAGTACTTGATCGAGCTATCAAGAGCCTAAAAAACATATTTTTAGCTCCCCTTCTATATATTTATATGCAACATTGACTTGTATCATGGTGGACTTAAGGAAATATTTGTCCTAAGGTGGCAGAGTCAATCATGTTTTATTTGTGAAGGAATCCTCTATCCAATGGCATATGAGTTTGAATTTTTCAAATTCATATTTTTTCATCTAATTTATTTTAAACCTTATGCTTGAAATTTTTTTTGACAATTTTGAAGGGGATGAATGAAAAATCAATAACATAAAATAAACAAAATAAAATACAAAATCAAAAAATTTCATTCACTTCATTTAATAGTCCTCTTCAAGGGGGTACTCTTGGATTTTGATTTTATATAAATAGTAGAAAAAAGCATGCATGAACACATGTGTTTTAAAAATTCAATTCAAATATTGATTTACCAACTACGAAAAATAATTAAAAAATATAAGTTTGTATAAAAAAATAAAGTTTCAATATGTATTGATTAGTGTTCTCCGTGTATATTATGCTCATATATATGTATATATGTATGTATGTATGTATGTTAAATTATATATTTTAGACTAAGTTATTTCACACGAACACACGCATACTTGTTAAGATGTGCGAAAAATTACAAGGACGAGCATTTAATTTAATGGAAATTGTTGAGATTCAACAAGAAAATTTCTGCACCCATGCCTAGTGCATTAAGCACCCATAACCGCCTACACTAGGGTGGGGCCCACAGTGTTATTTTTGGGTGCATGTCTATTTTAGTTATCCCTGAATTAAGATGGACAATAAATTGTAATATATTCTCAATGATGACTTGAAATAGTTAATTTAGAGTGATAAACTTAGTTAGCTAGTGGATTTCAAGTTAGAGGTAGTTGGTGAGGCATGCAGAGTAATTCTAGTTGTAACAGAGTTCGAAGTGTAGTGGTGCATTAGTTAATGCAGGTTGTAATCATTTTAACTCAGTTAATTGAGTTAAACTTAGTTGTGCTAGTTGTAACTGAAGATACACTAGTGATAGACCAAGTGAATTAAATATTAATTAATTCACAATCATTGATCTCACATGCAACTGAGGATTTACTATTATTAGTTGCATGCATGTCAGATCCAATGGAGACCTAGTTGAGATCTAGGTGAAAGGGAAGTTTACTATCATTTGTAGGATTATTGGGTTGCACACATGCAACCAAACACCCATTAGAGTGCCCATGATACTTGCGCAGTCAAGGAAGGTAATTATTCCTATCTTTTAGGGATTGCATTCATCAGGGACTACGCAAAGTAGGCAGGCTATCTCGAGGCAGTAAATTTACTAAGTATTGGTCAGTTTTTGTATGACAGTGTGAGACAATTAGTTGAGTACTGGAGGGCTCTTGTGAGAAGAGTTTTGTATGTAATTTTTTCATGATCCATGCTAAATATACAATAGAAGATAGTGGGGTTTTTAGCTATAAGATTTCCCTGGAAAATTATCTATGTTGTGTGTGATTTGATTCTTCTTTACTTCATGTGATTGGCGATTGTGTTTTTAATTCTACAAAAGATTTGTAGAAGCGATTCAATATTTAACTTTAGTACATTGTTATATCGGGTGAATCCAAGATATACATGAATGTTGTATAAATTATACCTGTAATCATAACATAGGAAATTGCAGAAGTGAAGCAGGAATTGAGTTTGTGACTGGATAGAATTTGAATTTGCAGAAAGAATTTCTTGTTGCTACAGTTGATTCAGGATCAAAATGGCTATCAATGGCTTGAGGTTGGAGTATGCACTCGAGGGAAACTCACACTATATTTCTTGGAAGGACAGGATGGAGGCAGTACTCGAAGACAATGGCTTAAAGGAATTCATTGACACTGGTGTTCCTAAACCCGTTGTGACAGATGTTGCAGGCAAAAGAAAGTGGCAAAGGTGAGGAGGATATTTTTGGAGGGAGTACGAGACCACATTGTCTCAAGCCTCCATGGGAAAGCCACACCATATGTAATGTGGAAGGATTTGACGGATCTATTCCAGAGCAGCAGCAACCATAGGAAATTGGCGCTCAAAGATAAACTCAGGAAGATTAAGATGGAGAAGGGCAACTCCATAACAAAATATCTAACAAATTTTGTCCAATTTCGGGATGAATTAGGGAGTGTTTTTATAATAGTCGTTCATGATGATTTGGTGAGCTTAGCTCTCCTAGGACTTCTCAAGAGTTGGCACAGTTATCAATACTTTGTCAATGGAAGCGGAAAATTTCCAGATTGGGAATGACTGTGGTCAGATTTGGTGCAGGAGGAGTTTAGATGGAACACCAAAGATGGATCTTCATCTAAGAATGAAGATGAAGAGGATTTTTCTTTGGCTTCCAAGGCGACAAAAGGGAAGGAGAAGAAATTCCATTCTAAATCCAAGTCCAAGAATGGGAAGAAGTAGGATATGTCCAAGGTGAAGTGTTTTCATTGTCACGAGCATGGCCATTTTGCTACTAACTGTCCACAAAATAAGAATAAAAAGAAGGTTGGAGGATCTGCAACTGGTGAGGCTCTTGCCTTGCAATTTGAGCTTGACTTCTCATTGATCGCATGCATGGTGTCAAGTGCATTGGGATTTGTGTATTATTTGGATAATGGCACTTCCTTTCACATGACGAGAGACAAGGAAATTTTCTATGACTTTGAGGAGAAGGATCTCCAGATGCGTATTGAAATGGGGATGATGAGTGGTATAGTAGATCAGGTGTTCATAATTTTTTCTCAAAATTGAAAGTTACATGATTGGATTGAAACCAGGATTGTTGCATATATATTTCCTTCTTGATTCCGATGCTGCAAGTGGTTCGAAAAAACGATGTCGTATGAGGGAGATATCGTGTTCTGATCGATTTCCCAAACAACTAAATTTTACGACAAGTTTGACTGGGATGCCCAGTCAGCATACAGGGTGCGTAGTCAGAAAAAAATGAATATTTTGAAGAATATTCCTTTTCTCGTTGCCAATTAGAGGATGATAAGTGGTGTGATTTCATTCATTGGATGGTTGTACGTTATTTATTTTAAGCCAATATATGGGTGACATGTGGCCAGCCCTGAGGCCGCCACGTGTGCCCTGAACAGAGTATTAAAATTTTTATGGACCACGCAATCTCCTGCAGAACAGTCACCCGCCACACCACATGAGCCACTAGAGTTTCTTAACACCTAAGAGCTAAAGGTTATATTTAAATTTTTAAAACTTTGCATTCGGAGGTTGGGACCATTGGCGGTCTATGTTATATGGTCACATATCAATGCAACCAAACCATGACATCAAAACTTTTTCACCGAAGGTTTCAAACATCTAACATCCACCATACCTTGTCACATGCGACATATCCGCACAATTAAGGTTTATACCGACGGTTTGGTCACTGTAGCATTTAACTCCGCCAGGTTATCACATGCGGTGGTTTGTTAACATTGCTCTGACAGTTATGTAAACTCCGACTTAAACTTTGGTTTTAACACAACTGCAACCACAGTTTCGGCCAGGGGTTCTGCTCCAAATTTTAATGCTACCGAGAGGTTTCAGGGGTTGGCCTGTGGCCACCCCCTCCCCTTAACCTTAACCTTTACGGTTTAGACTAACGGTAAGTTAGAGCACACCCCAAATTTGATGGTTTTGGCTATTTTTAACTACAGTTAGGTGGATTTCTCCACAATTAGTGGAGGTTTTCTAGGAGTTATTGGGAAAATGACTTGGAGGGTCAATTTTTTCCCGAATGGAGTGAATGAAGAGTCTATCTAGACTAATTGGAGCATTTTGAAGCCATTTTTGTAGAGAAAACATCCATTAGAGGCCTGTAAACACATGTATTTGCAAATTTTTTAGCATAATGAAATATGGACATGCCATTGGGAGTTGGACCAGCAGATTTAGGCCAGGAGAGGTGAGCTACTTCATCATGCATGTTGTGTAAATGTTATGTTTGGTTTTATTTCTCTATTATACACTATTTTTCAGTGTTATTTAGGCTTATTTTCATGCTTATTATTCAGAAAATCATCTATGCTTCATGGTTAAAATCCTCAATACTTAAGAAAACTATGGAGACAAGTAGCACATGTTTTATAACTGAAAATACACTTAGCACAGCAAAATAATGCAGTTATTTTATATCAGGTTGGTATCAGAGGTAGAGTTTATTCTCTAGTGTTGTTTTGTGCAAAGATTTGTTTAACTATTTGCAATTGTTAGATTCTTACTAGGCTTAAGCTCAAGAGAGGAGAAGGAAAATTGGTGGAAGCAAGAGGGTCTCAAAGTGAGCCACAGAAAAGGAGAGCAAGATTACCACAATCTTCACCACCTAGTTCACCTCCTAAGGAAGTAGAAGCGGCATTAAGCATGCCTCAAGAGGAAGGCGAAATCCATGAAGAAGTTGATCCCAAAGAGGAGGAAAGAGTGTTCAGAAAAGCATTTCTTGACTTTACTGAGATGGTTAGAATACTTTATCAAGAAAGAAATGAGAAACTGGAAAGAGAAGGATCCAAACTTCACAAGGAAGTACAGGGATCACGAGGAGGTCACAATGATGAAGATAAGTCAAAGAAGAAAAATGGAGGAAATGGAGGCAGTGGAAAGTCACCATCCCCACCCTCATCATCGTAATCCTCTACTTAATTTTCATTATATCAGTCACACAAGTCAAAGAACACTGGTAAAAGTCCTTTTTTAAAACTTATGTTAAGTTTGAATTTCCAATGTTTAATGGTGAATTCAATGCAGAAAATCTTGATAATTGGATTAGGAAATTGGAGGTCTATTTTAGAATCCAGAACCTTCAAGATGATGATACCAAAATCCAATTAGCTTCATTGAGAATGGAAGGTGCAGCACTTGTTTTTTGGGAAGACAAGACAAAGGAAGAGATCAAGAAGCATGGTAAGATTATTCTATCATGGATTGATTTCATTACTGCAATAAAACAAAAATTTTATCCATTAGCTCATATGCAGAAAGCCATAATGAACTGGAAAAAATTTAGACAATTGAAAGGACAGAATGTGCAAGAACACACCCAAGAATTTAGGAGAAGAGCTCTCTTATTAGGGGTAGATTTGCAGAGCCAAGATACTTTGCTCAAGTACATAGGAGGCTTACATAGCTACCTTAAACATACTATCCTCATGTTTAACCCTCTAAGTCTAGATGAAGTATGTGTTCAATCCACACATCTAGAAGCTAGATGGAAACACATTTATGATGAGGGTAGGAACAAAACTTTCAAGGGGAAAAACAAAGAGAAGACCTCAAAAGGTAAAAGCAAAAATAATGCATCTGTTAAGAAAGAGGGAGAAAAAGTGGTTTGTAAACATTGTTCAAAAGAAGTCCATGATGAAAACCATTGTTGGAAATTACATCCTAAAAAGAGGCCCAAACATTTCAATAGCAAAGGGAAACAGAAAACTACAACTACAATTCAACTGATTTAGGAGAGGATTCAGGTGATGAATCTAAAATTACAGCTATGGGATTGAAGAACATGAAGGGGAAAGAAATTGAAACTAAACCTAGTACTAGTACATCAAACTGTCACATACATGCTCCAAATGAAGAAGAGAGAATTGAACTATTTCATGTGAGGGTTATATCCAAACATACTAAGATTGACACATTGTTTGACAATGGGTCACAAGCAAAATTAATCTATGAATATTTGGTCAAGAAACTTAATCTTGAGACCATACCACATCCAAAACCATATCCACTTGGTTGGATCTGTAAGGATGCAAATTTACAAGTTTCAAAGAAGTGTATATTGCGGTTTTCAATAACTGCACATTTTCTTCACACGGTAGAATTAGATGTGGTTCCGCTTGACATAACAGGTATTGTGTTGGGGAGCCCTTACTTGTATGAAAGGAAAGCGATATTCCATCACCATGAGAACAAATACCATTTATTCAAAGATGGAAAGGAGTACATTGTTAGAGCACATCGCAAGAAGACAAATATTGCTATGGTAAATGCTAAACAGGTAAAGAGGCTGGTAAATTCAAGTAAGAATTTTGTTCTTCTAATGATTAAGAATAAAGTTGATGTTAATCATGAATAATTTGAGGATTGTGATCCTATGTTGAAATCAGATTTATATGATGTATTTGATGCACATCATGAGATGTTTCAGGAGCCAACAGGATTGCATCCAAAAAGGGATATTCAACATGAGATTTAGTTGTAGGAAGATTTCCCTCTTCCAAACATCGGCATGAATCGCATGTCAATAATGGAGAATGCTGAAATAAAGAGGAAAATGAAGAAGATGTTGGACAAAGGAATCATAAGGCCAAGCACTTTGCCATGCGGTTCACCCATATTCTTGATTCCGAAGAAATATGGGACTTGCCACATGTGTGTATACTTGAGAGCTTTGAACAAGATAACAGTAAAGAATCAATACCCACTCCCAAGGATAGATGATTTACTTGATCAGTTGAAAGAAGAATTTTTTTTCACTAAGTTAGATTTACTAAGTGGATATCATCAAGTAATAATTGCAGAGAGTGATATATGGAAGATTGCATTCAAAACCAAACAAGGACTCTTTGAGTGGTTGGTTATGCCATTTGGTTTGTGTAATGCACCGGAAACTTTCATGCGTGTTATGGATAGTGTTTTGTGTCCATTTCTTGATGACTTTGTGATTGTGTACTTAGATGACATATTTATTTTCAGCAAAACAAGAGAAGAACATGTCTTTCATGTAAATAGAGTGCTTGATGTTTTGAAAAAGAGAAATTGTTTAAAAGATATCAAAGTGTGAGTTTGGAAAGACTTCTTTGGTTTATTTGGGACACATTGTAGGAGGAGGAAATTTGAGAATTGATCCTTATAAACTGGAAGCCATTTTGAATTGGCCCATACCCAAAACAGTAACCGAGGTAAGAATTTTCTTAGGTGCAGCTCAGTATTGGAGAAATTTTATCGCTAACTTTTCTACCATCGCAGCTCCTATGCATGCAGTGACAAGTGTGAATAAAGGCTTCCAATGGTGACGCAAACAACAGCAAGCTTTTTAATCTTTAAAATACAATATCAGTTCAAATCCAATCCTTGCATTACCGAATTTGAGACAACCAATCAAGATACAAACCGATGATATTGATTATGCCATGGGCCCATTTCTTTTGTAGCATGGTAAGCCTATCACTTTTCATTATGAAACATTCAATGGTGATGTAACTAATTATCCTACATATGACACAGAGTTGTATGCATTGGTACAAAGCGTCAAGAAGTGGAAACACTACTTGATGGGTAAAGAGACGATTATACATACCGATCACCAACCATTACAATACTTGCAATCGCAAAAAAATTGTAGCAATCACAACATTTCAAGTGGATGGGATTTCTTCAACAGTTTCACTTGGTTATAAGGTAAAAGAAAGTTATTTTCAATAAATTTGTTGATATTATTTCAAGACCAATTATAACTGCTTCTACTTTACTCAAAAATGATCCTATTGTACACGAGAGTTACATAGAACAATATGCACATGATTTTGATTTTCAAGATGTGTATGCTAGTTTGAGTGAAGAAAATCAAGTTGAAGAAAATGATTATCACATGCATAACAATTTGTTGTTTAATTTGGGAAAACTGTGTATACCACAAGGAGAGAGGCTAAATGTCATGAGAGAAGCTCATTCATATCTTATTGCTGGACACTTTGAGGTAAGAAAAACAGTGGCACATCTACAGAGGTATTGATATTGGCCTCGCATGATAGATAGTGTGTCATGTTTTATAAGAGGTTTTTCTATGTGTGCAACAAGCAAGCTTAGTAATAGGAAGCTTGGGTTGTACACGCCACTACCGGTACCATCAAGGTCATGGGAGAGTGTCTCCATGGACTTTGTCGGAGGTCTACCTATGTCAAGAAAACAACATGATTATCTTTATGCAGTTGTGGACATATTCAATAAAATGTGTATACTAATGCCATGTTAGAAAACCATTATTGTTGAAAAAACTGCTGAACTTTATTTTCAATTACATGTATGAGCTCATTAAGGATTGCAAACTTCTATTGTTAGTGACATGGATTCCAGGTTCATTGGGAATTTTTGGTCCAATCTTTGGAGTATGATGGACACAAAGTTGAAAAAGAGTACTGCTTTTCATCCGCAAACAGGATATTGCAGCAAACATCCTAAGCTATGGGATGACCAACTACATTACATTCAGCACGCTTACAACCGGGAAAAGCACTCTTCTAAAAATGCATCACCTTTTAAATAATTCTTTGGCTATTTTCCAAAATCGCCATTAGACCTCATCTTTGAGAAGGATGTTGTAATTGATGGGCATAGTGATATTTACAAGGCTCGAAAGTTCATTGAGAAAATTCTGATTATACATCAACAAATTCAAGAACAGATTGAGAAAATTCAAAGCAAATACAAGGAGAGGCATGAAAAACTGATGTTGTATGAGGGAGATATCGCATTCTGATCGATTTCCCAAATAGCTAAATTTTACGCCAGGTTTGACTAGGATGCCCAGTCAACATGCAGGGTGCACAATCAGCAAAAAGGAATATTCTGAAGAATATTCCTTTTCTCAGTGCCAGTCGAAGGATGACAAGTGGCGTGATTTCATTCGTTGGATGTTTGTACGTTATTTATTTTAAGCCAATAGATGGGTGACACGTGGCCATCCCTGAGGCTACCACATGTCCCCTGAACAGTGTATTAAAATTTTTATGGAGGTCATCGGGCTCGACACCACAACCTCCTGCAGAATAGCCACATGCCACACCGCATGAGCCACGAGAGTTTCTTAACATCTAAGGGCTAAAGGTTATATTTAAACTTTTAAAACTTTGCATTCAGAGGTTGGGACCGCCAACGGTCTATGTTATATGGTCACATATCAATGCAACCAAACCACGATATCAAAACTTTTTTGCCGACGGTTTCAAACATTTAACATCCACCATACCTTGTCACATGCGACATATCCGCACAGTTAAGGTTTATGCTGACGGTTACGGCTACTCCAACAGTTTGGTCGTTTTAGCATTTAACTCCGCCAAGTTATCACATGTGGTGGTTTGTTAACATTGCTCCAACAGTTTTGTAAAATTTGACTTAAACTCCGGTTTTAACACAACTGCAACCATAGTTTCAGCTACCGGGATTGGTACCATTACCTTCCAGAGGCAGTCAGGTAAACCCTTTCAATGAAAATATGTAATGCATGTACCAGGTTTGAAGAAAAATTTAGTCTCATTTCCAATGTTGGAGGATAGAGGCTATGATGTTGTTATAAAAGCTTTCCTGCGACATAAAACAATGGGACAAGCCAAGAGGATAGGGATTTGAGTTAAAAATATCTTCAAGCTAGAGGTAGATGGTTGCGCAGCAATGATGGGTAAGGTAGATCAAGTGGTGATCCAGGATGAGGGCGAATTATGGCACAGGATATTGGGCCATCTTCAACATGAAGCCTTAAAAGTCATGCAGTATATTTATACTAGTCTTCCCAAGGGGACACTTGGCACAGTCAGACACATGCAAGGGATGTATTATGGGAAAATATATAAAGGCCACCTTTCATGAGAAGGAGAACTGAGCTTCGGGGATCCTTAAGATAGTTCACACAAATGTGTGTGGACCATTCTCTATTGCTTCGAAAGCAAAACATAAGTACTATGTAATATTTGTTGATGACTTTTCTCGTAAGTGATAGATCTTCTTCATGTAGAAGAAAGGTCAAACGTTCTCTAATTTCTTGTATTTTAAGGCACTGGTGGAGAAAGAGTCAGGGAAGCAAGTGAAGGCTCTTAGGAGCGATAATGGTGGAGAATACATCTCTAATGAATTCAAGAACTTCTGTAGCAAAGAAGGAATTTGAAGAGAACTCATTGTTCCTCATAACCCACAGCAGAATGGGGTCGTGAAGAGAAAGAATAGAATGATCGTGGGTGCAGCAAGAGTGACGTTGCATGATCAAGGCCTAGTGATGCATCTGTGGGCGGAAGCATGCAACACTGCCTATTTGTGCAGAACCGTTGTCCTCATAGGATACTTGGCATGAGTACACCTAAAGAGGCTTTCACTGGTAAGAAACCTAATGTTTCACACTTTAAGATTTGTGGCTCATCTTTTTATGTGCATGTGACCAAGGATACCAGGAAGAAGCTGGAACCGACAGCTGAGATCGGGATTTTTGTGGGGTGCACTAAAACACCCCATAATTATCGTGTGTATTTTCCAAACAGCAGAATGATTGTTGTGCGACGGGATAAAAAATTTGATGAGGATAAAGCCATGCGGTTTTCCCTTGAGATGGAGCTGGACTTGCATGCAGATGAGGAACTGTTGTTTCCTGAGGATGAGCCTAAATTTATCGGATCAGCCACATGAGGAGGTTCATGGAGTGGAGGAAAACACTCATGCATATCCATCCATCAAAAATGGCAGAAGGCGCACCATGGAAGCTGATAGATTGAGACTTGATTCTACAGAGAATGTAGGAGCACCTAATTCACAACGCAAATAGAGACAGTCTCCTAACCGATTTACTAGATACATGGTTCTTATGAGCAAATGTATTGTGACTGAACCATCTTCCTTTCAAGAAGCAGTCCAGCAACCAACTTGGGTTGATGCAATGGTGGAGGAGTATGACTCCATTGTCAAGAACAGTGCATGGGATATTGTCCGAAGACCAGTCGACAAATTAGTGGTTGGATCAAGATGGATCTACAAGGTAAAGAAAGTTGTTGATGGGAGTGTGGAGAAATATGGTGAGCCCTGGTATTGCACCAAAAGTGTTGCAACTCCCAGGGGCTTCCCTACTTTACTTTATCAACCCGGGGTTCATACAAACTTGGAGGTGATAGTGTTATATACACAGCAGATGCATTATGTTCATGTCATCCTCTTCTGCTTTACGAAAGGGTGCTATTTCTAAGGGTTCTCCATGAAGACTGTCACACTTCAATGAAACTAAAATAAGTTGCAGAAATGAAATGACAGAAAGGAAACTAAATTAAATTGCTCAAAATAAATGACAGGAATGAAACTAATCTAAATTACTGAAAATAAATGGCAGAAAGGAAACTAACTTAAACCGCACATAACTTGGCCAATCGGCTAAACACGCCCTACTCTATCTATCATTCTCCTATCTATGCAGCTATTCAAGACCTAATTCTAATTTGAAGAGGTGTTTCCCGCATTTTGGAGGAAAAAAAGGGGCTAAAGAGGCTAATGGAGGGCTTAACACATGAAACGAGGCTTAGACACTACTACATTTGGGGGAAATTCCAACACTTGGTTCCGACGCTTTTGACCAAATGTCGGAAATTTCCCCAAATTTTTTCAATCCCGCTCGAAACCGTCGATATACCAACATTTATAGAAAAGTGTCACAATACCGACACTTATACAAAGTGTCGCAATTGCGACGTTTAGAGGAAGACGTCGTAATTGTGACACTATGCCCCAAAGCGTCGCTATTGCGACGGCTGCCTCCAAACGTCGCAAGCGCAACACAATTGCGACGTTTGGAGGCATCCGTCGCAATAGCGATGCTTTTTCTGCCGTCAGTATAAAGACACTTATATGCGCGCTAGATAAAAATACAAAACTTATATGCGCGCTACATAAAAATGATTTTATTAAAAATACAAAACTTATATCTGTCGCAATAGCTACATTAACGTCTGATATCACGCGCACATTCACCCTCCGCTCTTGCAGAACAGCATTCGCCCTCAACATTCACCCTCAGCTCTTGCAGAACAGCATTCACCCTCAGCTCTTGCAGAACAACATTCGCCCTCAGCTCTTGCAGAACAGCATTCGCCCTCAGCATTCGCCCTCAGCTCGTGCAAAACAGCATTCGCCCTCAGCATTCTCCCTGAGCTCTTGCATAACAGCATTCGCCCTCATCATTCACCTTGAGATCTTGCAGAACAACATTCGCCTTGCATTCACCCTCACCGTTCTCCCTCAGCTCTTGCAAAATGGTAAGTTCTTACTATAGGCCCTTCCTCCTATAGTACGGTTGACTCTATTTTGGTTTTTTTGGTCAATTCCATTGGATTGTGTTAGGCTGTAGGGTTCTCTCTAGATGTCAAGAATCAAGATTCAATACCCTCTATTATCTTCATCACCCAATACAAGATTTAAATTTTTCCCAAAAAAAATCTTATTAATTTGGCAGCCATTATTTCTCTCTGCTTTAAAAACCCTACATTTAAATGAAAACAAGCATTGCATTTCAACTACAAAAATATATTAGTGTTCACCCTCAACATTCACCCTCAGCTCTTGCAGAACAACATTTTCCCTCAGCATTCGCCCTCAACATTCGCCCTCAGCTCTTGTAGAACAGCATTCACCCTCAGCATTCGCCCTCAGCTCTTGAAGAACAGCATTCGCCCTCAGCGTTCGCCCTCAGCTCTTGCAGCACAACATTCGCCCTCAGCATTCGCCCTGATCTCTTGCAGAATAACATTCACCCTACATTCGCTCTTAGCTCTTGCAGAACAACATTCGCCCTCAGCTCTTGCAAAATGGTAAGTTCTTACTGCAGGCCCTTCCTCCTATAGTAGGGTTGACTCTATTTGGGATTTTTTGGTCAATTCTATTGGATTGTGTTAGGCTGTATGGTTCTCTCTAGATGTCAAGAATCAAGATTCAATACCCTCTATTATCTTCATCACCCAATACAAGATTTAAATTTTTCCCAAAGAAACGCTTATTAATTTGGCAGCCATTATTTCTCCCTGCTTTAAAAACCCTACATTTAAATGAAAACAAGCATTGCATTTCAACTACAAAATCTATTAGTGTTCAAATGTACATGTGTGCATCACTTGTGTAGGGTATTCCTTTTCCACTTTCACATTATCCAAGAATGTGTGCAGTATAGTTCATATTTTTTGTGATTTAGATTATCTTGAAAAAGGAAAGGTAAATTATTACCCATGGAAAAAGAATATTTTCCCTTTTTACTACTGGAAATGGTACAAAAAAGTTCCATTTATACCCGAAACTCCTATGAAACAGGAACCAAATAAAGGCCATGTCTTCAATGGACATCATTTGGCTTTGAAAATGGCCATTGCACCGTGTTGTTTCTTATATTACATCACGATAGTTTCTTAGGTCATTTCTTGTTTCTTGAGATGAAAAAAAACCAAAGAAATCGTGAAGATCCTTTCAAGAAATAAATGACCATTTCTCAATCATATCTCAACTATTTTTTATTTTATTTAGTGGTTGCTTACTTTGAGAGAAATTTGACACTTTTATAAGGAATATAACATAAAAACACAAAATGGGAAGGAATTGATGAGGTATATGTCCTTTAGTTGTTGTCAATTAAGAATTGATAATACACGATGCATGTTCTATACTACAAACTAGATTCTTTCCTAGAGTTAGGACACAGAGTATTGAATCAAAGTTGTAGTTTCTAACTTCTTGTATTGGTTCATCAATCTTGAAATTCAGACATTGCATGTCTTCATTGCTTCATGTTTGAATAATTTGCATCATATCGTACAATAGGGAATTAGGAATTATGATTATTATTACTTTATGGATATGTTAAGTTACTTTTAAGTTTGCATGGTTTAGTGTGAAATTATTCTAGTGTGCCCCTAGGCCCAGGTGAAGGAATGCCAAGGACCGAGAACCCTAGTTTTTAAATGGTATTGTTTCTTATACCCAAAAACCCCTCAACATCACTTCTTATTAGTTCTTAACAATAGTGTTGTAAACAATTTGAGAATTTATATAGAAAAATATCGCACTTCTCAAGATAAAGTCCTAAAGCTAAAGTGTGATACCATGTGTAATTCAATAGCCCCATTGTCACCTCACCAACCTCTTTTCACTTCGGGCTATCTCTCCTCCAACTCAAGGGGGGTTCTCCCTAGTAGATGTTAGGGATCTAATGGCCCAACCAAACCAAGTCAAGAGCCCCCTAACTCTCTATGTTTACTATTATCAATCAAAATATTGAACAATAGGGTCAAACATGCATCCTGAAGATAAAATTGCCAGGGTATTTTTGGGTAATTTCAAAGGGAAAGTCCCCAAACACATATAATCAAGGAATTATAACGTGATTTCAAACATTAAATATCAACAAAATCGCTTAAAGGATATTGAAAGGAAAAAGGTGATGGAATATAGAAAGTGCCTTACTTAAATGCTCTAAGGATTTTTCAATAGTTTCTCCAAAAGCTTCACTTCAAGGCCCTTCAAGATCGTCTCCAACAATGCTATACCATCAGCTTCAACAATGTTGCTCCAAAAATGTCCTCAAGGTCTTCACAACAATTTTACTAGAAGTTGCTCCAACAATAGTTTCAATAAGGTCTTCATTGTCAAATTGTCTCTTGTTTGGGTGCCTTAATGTGCAATGACATGTTTCCAGGACTGAATTCAATGCAAGGCATATTTGAAACTCTAACTCTATCTTCCGGTGTCTTATTAGAAATTATTTCAGTTTTCATTTTGTGTTTTCAAGTTAGATATTGTTTTCAATTTTTTACATTTATAATTTTATTGCAATTTGGCAGACTAATCAGAGCAGTGCAGGAACAACCCCAAGACAGGATGATCGCGGAAATAGGCCAGCAGAAGAACATGTAAAGTGCCAGCATTTCTCTATCTTCACGTATTTTAGTTATTTACATAATTGAAATAATATTAATTTTGTTCAAATATGCAGACACCTAGCCATGGTACGCCTGATGATTCCCTCTTTGAGGAAGAGCTTTCTTCATCCTTATCTCCAGTGTTCTTGTTGCGAAAAAAGGCACGAGATGCAAGGTCGGAATTTAATACTTTGATAGACGCGCCTCAAACACCTGAAACAGAAGAGAGGATAAAACAACTTATGAGCCAGCTAGAAACATATCAAGTAATAATAAAAAGTCAAAAGGATATTTTTTTTGTTCTGCATGAGATGAATTGTGATAGTTTGATTTTTAATTTTTACATTGACTAAACTAACAAAAAGTTCTTTTGTATGTAGCATTTTCTGGCACTTGCTGAATTCGGTGTTGGTGGTAGTGGGACACAAGGGCAAGAGATTTACCAACAACCCTCTCATACACCTTCTACTCCTTTAGGTGCCAGCCAAGAAACACACCCTGCCCAAGCAGACACCCAGCCAACCGCTGAACGTGTTGGCAATGATGAGGCTGATATGGCCAACTACATTATTGCGTTTCCTGGAGCTACACGTGTCAGCTCCACATGGACCATTAATGGCACGTTGTTGGTGAACGATGAAGGTGTCCCTATAAAGCACGTACAACTCCCAGGTAAATTTTAATATTTTAACTATTTCATGTACTCTATCTAAAACATATTTATCATGATTTTTATTTTTAAATTAATGATAATATCTTTTTTTGTGTGTAGGAAACAATGAGTTCTACAGGTTTTTGGAGAGCCATGCATTGGTAATTTTTGGCCCAACCATACGCACAAGGTGGAATTCCTAGAATTCCAACCTGAAAAAAGAACTTCTAGATTATCTAGAAGCCCTTTTTGGGGTCGGCACATTTGACAGAACAACGATGGCTCGGGTAGCCGACAAATATTTGAAATATACCAGGGACACCTATAGGACGCAATTACAATTTAACCCTAGATACGAGGGTCCTCTCACAGTTCCAGAGAGTGAGTGGAGAGCACTCATCCATGACGAAAAAGAGAAAAGGGAAAAGAAAGAAGGAAAAATGCCAACTGGACCCGCAAGGTAAATTACAACTTTAATTCAATAGCTTTAATTTTCTCTATGTCTAAAATAAAAGTGTGCTACGTCATATCTGACTTCAATATTTTGATGCTAGGTTTCCTGACACCTCGAAGGAAACCAAAGCTAGGATTGAAAAAAAGGGCCATCACAAGCTAGGCTAGGGCGGCTACTTGAAATTAGCCGCAAGAATTGTAATTAAGTAGCTAAACATCTTATAATTAATTGTATCGTCTTCCAACATTTTTGTAATCCTATCAAATATGATTAAAAATACACAATCATATGTAATGTATGGTGATTTCTTCAGAATAGAAACTACAGAGGAAGATAAAAATATCACTTTCCATTTCGGCTATCAAGCCGTAGTTGAACGTCGCGGAAGCTTGGGGCAAGTCCCAAGATCTAGAATGCCTGATAAGGTAAAACATTAACCTTTCAATATGTTTGTTTTCATCCATAAATTTAATGTCTAACAATTTTTTTTAAATCAGGGGAACAGCACTATCGACGAGGCAAATAACCCAGTTTTAGAGCCAGATGTAGATGTTCCTCACGTGCAACCTGATCATTGTTGTGGGGACCAGGCCGAAAATGCTACTATCAGTGAGGGCCGTGACGGTAATTAATTTCCACTTATAATTTTTTCTAATTATACCTTGATGGTTGTCCTTATAACATTTTTTGTTTAAATGATAGAGAATGTTTCCCTTGAGGATCTTACCACCAGAGAGGAAGACAGGGCAACAGTCCCAACGACGACAACTGGTGCACCAGGTAAATAATCTCATTGCAATTTTTTTTATTAATATTACCCAACTAGTTCAGATATTTAAAAACTGACAATTAACATTTAATATTATCTGTTTTTGTAGGTGATGCTCCATCACTGGATGAGACCAGACATCGTGACTACGCAACTAGGTCACCGCCGACAACTGGTGCACCAGGTAAATAATCTCATTGCAATTTTTTTTATTAATATTACCGAACTAGTTCAATGATATTTAAAAACTGACAATTAAAATTTAATATTATCTTTTTTTGTAGGCGATGCCTCGTCACTGGATGAGACCAGACATCGTGACTACGCAACTAGGTCAGCGGCGACAACTGGTGCACCAGGTAAATAATCTCATTGCAATTTTTTTTATTAATATTACCGAACTAGTTCAATGATATTTAAAAACTGACAATTAAAATTTAATATTATCTGTTTTTGTAGGCGATGCCCTATCACTGGATGAGACCAGACATCGTGACTACGCAACTAGGTCAGCGGCGACAACTGGTGCACCAGGTAAATAATCTCATTGCAATTTTTTTTTATTAATATTACCGAACTAGTTCAATGATATTTAAAAACTGACAATTAAAATTTAATATTATCTGTTTTTGTAGGCGATGCCCCGTCACAGGATGAGACCAGACATCGTGACTACGCAACTAGGTCAGCAGTGCGGGTCGAAAGGCACGAAACAGGAGCAGAGCACGATGATATTGATGATGTAATTAGGAGCTTTAGAAATAGGAAGAAGAAAAGAAAATTTGATAATGTAAAATATTGTATTATTATAAGACAAACGTTACCATACTTGGAACGTTTTTTGCGTTATATAAAAAACTCATTTATCATATTATTTTTATGTCAAGCATTAATTGCAATGTTTCCTTGCGTACTTTTTGTTGAATTGTTTTTTTATTAGTTATTGAATATTTTTTTTTATGCTCATGAAAGTAAAAAATGAAATATAGATTGGGTATTTGGGAATTGAGAGTGATGTGAGGGGGGGGAGGGGCCATAAGAGCTTCCACCTTCACGTGGTTGGCCCTGTTTAGTAGAGAATAATTTATTGGAGCGATTTAATCTTGGAGCAAACCTCCCTCGATCCAGCGTAGCAACAAAAAAGTCACTGTTGACTTAGTTGCTACTATTTCAGATCGTGGGAGGTTTGTTCCAAGTTCATGCGACTCCAATAATTTGTTCTTGAAATGAAGAGGAGCTCATTCAGGTATGTTTTGACATTTTCAACATATGTTCTAACATTATCATAAGAATGCATCTTAGAGTAAAAAATACTACATCAATTACTTGTATTTATTGTTTAGATAATGATGGATTTTGATTGACTTGGCAGTGCAGGTACAAATCCTCTTGCATCATGAGCAATACAACTTGTCAACCAGGGTCATGTCTAGGATATTTTTGCTTGTGTGCTTGACCAGGTTCATAATGTCACATTTTGTAAGTTCCTTTACAGTTCATAATTCAATATTAAGCTTGTTCATGATTATTATCTAGGTTTTTTGTATGTGTTTTTTCATCTATTTGATTGTAAGCAACTTTGCATGTTTCCTGTTGTTCACTATGATTTCTCCCATTACCACTCCCAGGATGAATCTGACTTTATTGTTACATAGGTTACTTATTGTTACTATGATTTCTCCATTTACGATTTCATAGGTTACATCATATAAAGTTGTCAATCTCAAGTTGGTGATGAGCTTTAGTTCTCCAGATTTGGGGCTTTTTTGATATTTTCTCCCTCATGTCATTCTTGCATCACCTCGTTGTTTGAGCATGCCAATTTTCTACCAACTTGTACCAATTGGCACATTTCAATCTCTGAGTGGTGCCACATTTCACCTATTTTCAGTGAGAGTTTAGGGTTTCTCTAACATAGCTTCAGAAATCCGATTCAGTGCCTGCTTGAATATCGTCACATAATACTCATGGTTTGGATTGATGAGCATGTTCTGAATGGTTGGTTGATTCATAAGAACCACCAATATATTCATCTTGATATATTTCAGAATTTTTCTCAGGTTTCCTTTTTCACCGTTTCTAGTGGGTGGGATGGTGTGGGGTGATCCATCAATACTGGTGCTCTTGTAGTAGGGAATTTGTTTTTGGGGATATAAAGGAGCATTTGATGTAGATATCCCATTGGATGCATTCATAGATGGGCATGAGAGGTCAATAATTTAAATTAAAAATATGCAACCTCTAGCATGGCAACCCGAAGGCCGCGAGAGACACTGGTTAAAGATTGTTTTGTGCTGGCCTTAATATAGTCGTGATTTCTTTCTATTATCTTAATGCAAATATATAGTCCGGTCTCATTAAAATGAGGATTGTGGTTGTATTTCTCTTTGGTTGTTTCTCTCTTAATGCTCCAGAAGTTGCCAAAAGTTGCGATATTTGTTTAGTTTGCCTGTTACAACTTAAAAGTGGTTTTTAGCAATGGGAGTCATGTTTTTTAAGGTTCATACTAATATGAAGATCTTGTAATTCTATATTCAGGATAAGAGAAGATGGCCTATGATTTGGGAAGTATGACAACAATTGCCACATCTACCTCATTGGGTAACAATGGAAAGGGGAAGAAGTTGGGTGCAATGTTTGATAATTATGGCAGACAATTGTCTTCTCTTTCAGTTTTTTCACCCATTTCCTTTAATCACTCAAGCAGAAGAGGGACTCTAAGATTACACGACAGAGAGAAGGTAGTTAATAAAATAGCTATGGAAAAGGATTTTTACTTCAATAAGGATGGCTCAGTGACAAAAAAAATGCAGGTCAGAGAAAAAATTATGTTTAAAGGAAGGTCACCTGCACGTGAAACTTCACTGCGGTGGATCTTTCCTTGTCCACTTATATTCAATTTTAATGTGTTATTTTAATTTTTCATGGAGGTTTGTTTTGGCATATGGTCTGGCATTCAATTGCACACTTACTGAAAGCATTGTCAATTTGTCTTGCAGGCAGTGTGAACAAACTTGCTGATATTGTTGGAGTCACCCTTGGGGTGAGGGGAAAAATGTTGTCTTGGAGAGCAAGCATGGTTCTCCGAAAATAGTTAATGATGGTGTGACAATAGCTAAGGAGGTAATTTGTATATGTGTGCTCTGGTTTTCTTTTTAACGTTGTATTAGTTCCCCCTCTTAAATGTCTTAGATTTGGTAGGCATAATTTTAAAACTCAAAGGTGAAAGGAAACATATTTGTTACCCAGTGGTCTACTTGGCCTATGCACTAGCCACATTAGAGTATTGCACAAATATTTTCACAACAATAAAAGGAAAGGGTTATGGCTGAGTTAAATTTTATTGTTATTGACAGTGTAATGAAATGTATCTCAATGCTATGGTTTTGGCCTTTTTATTGGTTGAATTAGAGGACCCAGTTGAAAATATTGGGGCCAAGTTGGTAAGGCAAGCTACGGCAAAGACAAATGATTTAGCTGGGGATGGAACCACAACATTTTTTGTTCTTGCACATGTTGGAATATTGAAAAATTCCAGAACAATGAATGGAGAATAAATCTCCTTTCCTCTAACACAGAGAAAATAAAAATTTCTTTGACAGGAGACAGAGTTTCAATACTTTGAAAAAAAACTTCTATTCCCTTCAATAACTCAAAAAAAAACTATTACACTACTTCCTCACCGAGAGGGATTACAAAATTATGACTAACAAACATACTCTGTCTCTAAAACACTCTGCTGTGTTTTTCACTTTCGCACTGCTGTGCATACACACTTAAAAATTTACACTTAGTCTTTCACTTTTTACACACTGCTATGTAATAAAAAATTTACCTACTGTTTATAAAAAAAACTACCAAGTTTTTTTGTCCTTTTTATTTTTATATTCCGTAACATATAAAACATATTATAATAAAGCCTCTTTTTTAAATAATAAAATTAAAACTAAATTCTATGGCCCACCTTTCATTTCGCATATGATATATATATAACATATTTTTAAAACATATGCATATATTAATGTTGAAGATTGCAACAAGAAACAGTGAAGGAGGCATCCTGAAACATATTTCCTAAACTAGGTGGGGCCCACACAGGTGATTTTTGTCACAAAGTCTATTTTTAGACTATGTCTATTTTTAGACATAGGGATCATGGTCTATGAGTTGGAAAGTGATCACCTAAACTAGGTGGGGCCCACACAGGTGATTTTTGTCACAAAGTCTATTTTTAGACTATGTCTATTTTTAGACATAGGGATCATGGTCTATGAGTTGTAGGATGCTATTTATGGATGATTGGTTGAGTTGGTAAAAATAGATGGACCTATATTTTTAGACATTGGGCGGTTTCTATTTTTATTACTTGGGGCTAAAAATAAGAACGATCTGAATATTATTAGCTCTTAATAATAGTTGGACTATAAACATTATCTTATTCTCTTTGAGCTCGATTCGAGCTACGGATGTGGCGGGTGCAGGCAGCGAAGGAAATTGGAATTTCCTATGGGTTAGTTAGGTTGTGCATGATTGACTTCGAGTTAGAACTCAAGTGGCGAGTTTGGTGGAGTTGATGAGGCAGTTGGTGGAGTTGTGTTCTGTTTAACTTAGTTGAACTAGTTGTATTTAGTCTAGCGAAAAATACTAGTGATGAGTGGTGTGAATTAATTATTAATTAATTCACTAACTATTAACTCATAAGTCAACTAAAGAACACATCAGTTAACTGCAATGCATGGACAGTTCAGTGGAGACCAGTGTTAGAGGTGGGTGAAAGGGTGAGTGTACTATCAGTTGTGACTATTGGTTGTGCATGAGATTTGCACACACATTGATGGAGATTTCCAATGAGGATTGCGCAGTTAAATCCAAGGGAATTCAAATTCATTCCATCCATTCTCTCATCTTGGATTGCGTAGTAGAGGCAGGCAAACAATGGAGGAGTTTTGAACCCGTGACTTGTTCAAAACTGAGCTAGTTTGTGTGTAACTTTTGGAGACAGTACTAAGTACTTGTGAGGAGTATTGTACTAATATTGTTACATGAATTTTCTTCATTATAATATACAGACAGTAGGGGGTTTTCAGCTGTAAGCTTTCCCCGGTATACATACTGTGTTATATGTGTTGAATTTCTATGTGCGCATGTGAATGTTTTCAATACCGCTTGTTGTTTTTATTTCCGCATGTGATGATTAATGTGTAGAAGAGATTATGTGTTATGTATGAAGCTCAAATAGTATGTGACAAAGATAATCTCGGTGAATAATTCATCAAATTATTCAAATTTCTACATGGTATCGGAGCGATATTGATCATCGGATCTATTATTCAGAAAGTGATTGCATTTTATTTCTTCAGGCAGAGTCTGCAATCGGGCCAGGTAGCCTCCGGATTCATCCTTCTTTGAAGGTGAAAGGTCTGGTAAATTCCCATGCAGTCGATCTCTGATTTGGAAATAATTTTTTCTCACGAATTTTAGATCGGAAGCGGTGGAGTTTGGAGCTGTTGGAATTCGAATTGCAGAATTGTTTTTCTTGGTGTCAAAAGCAAAGATGTCTTTCGTCGGATTGCGATTGGAGTATGCCTTGGAAGGCAGCTCGAATTATATTACATGGAAAGATAGGATGGAGGTAGTGTTAGATGACAATGGGTTGTTGGAATTCATAGAGAAAGAAATTCCAAAGCCTACTTCTACGGATGCTGCTGTGATTGAAGCTTGGCAAAAGAAGACAGCAAGGTGTCGAAGGATTCTGTTGGAGGGCGTGAAGGATCACATAGTATCCAGCCTGCATGGTAAATCTTCTCCATTCTTGATGTGGAAAGCTTTGACAAAATTGTTCCAGAGAAAGAGTGACCAGAGGAAGTTGGCGCTCAATGATAAACTCAGGAAAATAAAGATGGAGAAGAATGACACTATTCCGGTATACTTGACAAAGTTTTTCCACTGTAGGGATGAGCTTGGGAGTGTAGGAGTTAGTGTGGATGATGAGGAGATGGTGAGCTTGGCTCTCCTCAGGCTTCCGAAAAGTTGGCACTCCTATCAGGACTCTGTCAATGGTCGGGAAAAATTGCCAGGATGGGAGCGACTTTGGTCGGATCTTGTGCAAGAGGAGATAAGGCGGAGTACCAGGGATGGATCTTCATCAAAGGCATATGATGAAGAAGATTGCGCTTTGGCTACCAAAGCAAGGAAGGGGAAGGGCAAGAAGAATAATGCTTCTCAATCCGGTGCGGATGGTAAAAAGCGTGACATGTCCAAAGTGAAGTGCTTTCACTGTCACGATCATGGACATTACGCCACGAATTGTCCACAAAAGAAGAAAAACAAGAAGGTTGCTGGAGCTGCAGCTGGTGAAGCGCTTGCCTCGCAATTTGAGCTGGAATTCTCATTGATCGCATGCATGGTGTCTAGTGCATTGGGATCAGGGTGGTATTTTGATAGTGGCGCTTCCTTTCACATGACAGGAGATGCAAATATTTCAGTGACTTGGTGGAGAAAGGTCTCCAGATGCATGTTGAGTTGGGCGACGGTGGACGATACAATGCGACCGGCATTGGTACCATAACCTTTCAGAGGGAGTCAGGTAAAATCATTCTTTTACAAGATGTATTGCATGTACCAGGTCTAACAAAGAATTTGATCTCAGTCGCAATGTTAGAGGATAAAGGGTATGAAGTTGTCTTCAGAGAAGGAAAAGTTTTCCTTCGGCACAAGGCAATGGGACAAGTCAAGAAGGTTGGGATTCGGGCAAAGAATCTCTACAGACTTGAAGTAGATGGGATGTCTACGGAGCTTCCTATTGTTGGGAAGCGGGAGAAAGACATGCAACTGAAGCTTGAGAGGGAGCAAGTTTTGCATGCAGGTGAAAGTGAACCTCGGGGTGTGGAGCAACCACAAGAGGATCATGGAGTGGGAGAAACCACTCATGCAGAGAAATTTCGTGCCAGATGGGCAGAGGGAGTGCATGCAACTATACCACCAGGTGAGAGGTGGGGCGACATGCATGATTAATCCCAAGAGGATATTTCTGGGTAGGATTCATGAGATGGTGTGGATCTCATGAGTTGAACCTGGCTACGAGGTGCCCACAGCGCAGCAGTAGCAGATCAGTTGGATTGATGCAGGCAGATCAAAGTGACAGTGTCGGATACTGGAGCACGGATCAGAGTTGACAGCAAGTGCAGAGTGCATGGGTGCAAGAGTTCAACAGCGCAGTGGTTCCTGATGACATGTGCAGTTGGTACCAGCAGAAGTCGAAGACTTTGATGATAGATGCATCAGATTGATTGAGTTGTTTGGAGGCCTTTCTGTTTTGGAGATGTTGCATGCAAAGGGTGCATGGCACATGCATGGAGTTGCATGGTGCATGCATGAGTTTGCATGGTGCATGCAAAGGGTGCATGGCGAATGCATGGAGTTGCATGTCGCATGCATGGAGTTGCATGGCGCTTGTGAAGGTTGCAGGGCAAATGCATGGAGTTGCCTGTCGCATGCAAAGACAATCCTTTCTTTTTGAGAGGGAGTGTTGAAGATTGCAAAAAGAAACAGTGAAGGAGGCATCCTGAAACATATTTCCTGACCCTAGTTGGAAATTGATCACCTAAACTAGGTGGGGCCCACACAGTTGATTTTTGTCGCAAAGTCTATTTTTAGACTATGTCTATTTTTAGACATAGGGATCATGGTCTATGAGTTGCAGGATGCTATTTATGGATGATTGGTTGAGTTGGTAAAAATAGATGGACCTCTATTTTTAGACATTGGGCGGTTTCTATTTTTATACTGCCAGGCTAAAAATAGAACAGTCAAATATTATTAACCCTTAATAATATTTGGACTATAAACATTATCTTATCCTCTTGGAGCACTTCAGTTCGAGCTACAGATGTGGCACATTCAGCTGGCAGAAGGAAATTCGAATTTCCTATGGGTTAGTTGAGCTATTGCATGATTGACTTTAGTTAGAACTCATGTGGCAGAGTTTGGTGGAGTTGATGAGACAGTTGGTGGAGTTGTGTTCTGTTTAACTTAGTTGAACTAGTTGTATTTAGTCTAACTGACAAATACACTAGTGATGAGTGGTGTGAATTAGTTATTAATTAATTCACTAACTATTAACTCATAAGTCAACTAAAGAACACATCAGTTAACTGCAATGCATGGACAGTTCAGTGGAGACCAGTGTTAGAGGTGGGTGAAAGGGTGAGTGTACTATCAGTTGTGACTATTGGCTGTGCATGAGATTTGCACACACATTGATGGAGATTTCCAATGAGGTTTGCGCAGTTAAAGCCAAGGGAATTCGAATTCATTCCATCCATTCTCTCATCTTGGATTGCGTAGTAGAGGTAGGCAAACAGTGGAGGAGTTTTTAACCCGTGACTTGTTCAAAACTGAGCTAGTTTGTGTGTAACTTTTGGAGACAGTACTGAGTACTTGTGAGGAGTATTGTACTGAGATTGTTACATGAATCTTCTTCATTATAATATACAGACATTAGGGGGTTTTCAGCTGTAAGCTTTCCCCGGTATACATACTGTGTTATATGTGTTGAATTTCTATGTGTGCATGTGAATGTTTTCAATACTGCTTGTTGTTTTTATTTCCGCATGTGATGATTAATGCGTAGAAGAGATTATGTGTTATGTATGAAGCTCAAACAGTATGTGACCAGGATAGTCTCGGTGAATAACTCAGCAAATTATTCAAATTTCTACAATTAAAGCATACATAAAATTAAACTATCAAAACATTAAAGAACACTTTCCGTCAGACTTCAAAAGTTTGAATAGATTGAATTTCAAACCAAATTCGCGTTCCAAAATGGAATGCTGACGTCTGCCTAATTTGTAATGTGAATTCTCAATCCAATGTGCCTTATAAAAAATTCGGGTCCGGTTTTCAGGTTTTCATATTCCCTTCAATTTTATGTGATCCAATATTAATGCTCCACGTGTCCTCCTTTTGAATTTACAAAACTGGGGGGTAAATTTCTGTTTGTTTAATTTCTGGTTGGTGAATTGCGTTAATACTGGTTGTTGTGTTTAAATATAATCCTGTACAGAAATATGGCTGCGGCCAT